>JAEQBA010002578.1:306547-326741 GCA_019434445.1 Phalangium opilio
TTTATCCTGAGACTGTCCTTTTAAAGAATAAGAGGTGTTTTCCCTCGGTAACATCAAACCTTAACCTTTCTGTTTTCATACCTTGCGTGTGACTAATCAGTAATAGGGATTATTTATTCAACAACACGAACTGGCTATAATACGTTTTATTCAATGCCTTCAAATATATATCAGTTTAGTTTTTAAATCATTTACATCGTTTACAATGTAGTTGTAAAGAAATGGTTCATCAATAGGTAGATTAGTACCAAAATCTTTGCGAAACTTTTCAATGACATTATCGTAGTTAATTACTTTTAAAGCTTTCACTAGGTTTTTTTCGACCCTTTCGTTCCAGTCAGTTTCTTCGGACTCGCACATATATCGTGGGCTATTTTGTTTTGGCAAGAGGTATTGTCGCAGCATTGGGTCATCTCCAATAAGATTTCCGTTACGTTTTTCAGAATCGCTTCTCTCATAGTTTCAACGGCTCTTGTTTTTTCGTGTAGCTCTAAGTCTATGAGGGCTTTAATTTTCTTCAAATAATCCCAACTAGATTGGTTAAAGGAAATGCCCCCGCTTGTAGCGTACAAAATGTTGTATTTTTCTCGACATCCTCTCGTGTATTTTCTAATGTCAAATATATGACCTTTCCGGTTTACGAAGCATTCTAGCTTTAAATTGGTAGTAGTTGGATGTAGCCAGACGGAAAACCTCGGCGAATTTCCTTTGAAGAAAGCGTCGATTTCGTTGGAAAACTCCCAAATATTAGACCAAACGTGTTTCTTTAATGATATTTGTACACGAGTGTCGGTACGTCTAAAATATACCTTTGGGGTCGTGACATTACCAACCCAAACTTCTACTTTCTCCGAAATATTGTGAACTTGGTTCATTTTAAAGCGGTTAAGAAATGACGATTTCGACGTTGAGTTCCTACCTAATATAGTTTTCCTCAAAGTTCAGGTGATCTCCAAAAAAGAGTAATACGAATGACGTCATATCTAATTCAACCAATCAATGCGCCTATATTATAACTGTTCGACGAATGACGTCTATTATAACAGTTCGACGAATGACGTCATATTTGCCTTAAGTTTTACTCTAATGATACAAACGTTTTTATTGTTACATGGGACTATTTGTTACAAACTTCTATTGTTAAAGTTAGATTTTTTTTTATAAGCATTTTCTAATGGCATAGAATTAAGGCGATATTTACAAAGTCACGTCCTGTTCTTATGGAATATTTACAAGTCAGCTATATAAAATATAAATGGAAAGACCTTTGTTTGTATTAAGAAGTGCTAAGCTTATTGGCTGACTTAACCATCTGGGTAGAAGGTTTAAAAAACTAACCAATTACAAATTATGTACTAGAACGTTTATAGCACGTGATTTTACTGTTACAAGCACTTCTTGGAATCGGATGTTTCTTAGAAATCAGCTAAAGACGGTCATTTAGAGGTCTTACAAGTTATCTAAAATTTCAATAGAAAAATGGTCAAATTTTTTAAAAAAGGCTTTTTGTTTTCAACTTGGTTTAAAGTTTGATGAAAATGATTTTAAGTACGAGTGCAAAATATAATTTGTGTGGATATAGTGGTTTCAAGCGTGTAATTTTCGAGTAAAAAACCACGTTTGTTTTTGTGATCATCAACTTAAATAAGGAATACATATATTCACATTGAAAGGTAACATTTTTTGCTATATTTAAATTAGTTGGGGTGGGTGCCTAGTTTTTGAAATGTGCACAAATTTCAAGAAAAATATTCTAAAAGTGAACTATCGTTATGAGTTATAAACGTGCCAGGGTGTTAGCCACTAAAATAAAATCAATATACATGACAAAAATGGGTAATGAACGAAAAATAAACGAACTCCTCCTCTCTTCATTTAAATTAGCAATGCGTATAGAGCTTCATCTATTTAGTTGTCTTAAACGGCAGAAAATCCAACCCTTTTCTTATGAAACAAAAGTCATACCATCCTGTTAACTGGAAATGGTAGCTGTAAAACCCTTTCGCTAGGAATGCGAGATGTAAAACCCTTTTCTCTAGAAATGAAAACAATGTATCTGACTGAGAATTAAGTTTATTATACTACAATTTACAATAAATAAAAAAAAAAATTAATGTAAAAAAGATACACGAGCCACTTTAGTATGAGTTACCTCTTCTTGGTCTCTAAATGTAAATGATCTACGATTGCTAATAGTATGCCAGCCGGTATTATGCGAACAAAATTCCTCACTATACATATAAATAAAGGTTTTTTTATGCAATTACTACAGAAACTTTTCTGAACGTCCCAAATTACTTCTACCATCATGTCGTCTCGATGCACTACTGTATGAGTTTTTACCGCTAGATATTTCGTATTTGGTTCGTCCATATCGCTAAAAAAGACAAAACAGTCTCTGCAAACTCTACGTTGGCATTTCCTTTCACCTTTTCTCCATGTTTTTAAAAAATAGTCATATTCTATGTGGTGGTACCCATCCAATAAAAAGAAAGGGATGGTAACTCTATTCCTTTGCGTAGCTTGAAATTGAGCAAAAGTCAAGCGATTATCCACTTCGAATTCAATTTCTGATTCTGTGATCCAAAGCCAATTTGGCATTTCTTCGGGGTATAGATCCTCTTCGCCCAGGTTCCCTCGTTCACCAATAGCTGCTTTCCAAAATACCTGTTCAGATACTCCCCAAAGTTGGCGTGGATTGTTTTCTTAATATCATTAAAGGTTTGCTCCGTATTAGCTAAAACGAATTCCATTGTTACTACCATGGCTCTAATGGCCATGGATCTCAAAGACATGGGTGACCGAGATTCCATATTTATTTTAAATATATGAAGAGATGCTTTAAAGTTAATAACTGAATGTTGTATGTGCCCTTAAGTTTTAAATTTCCCCTTAAATACCTACTGTTAATTAGATAAAAATATTCGCCAAAAGTAACATTAGGTCGATTGAAAGGTTACTTACCGATAACTGGAATCGAACCAGGATCTTTCGAATTCCATATTTAGCAGCCAATACGCTACCAATCGACCTAATGTTACCTGTGATCTTTGAGTGTGAAACTATAAGTATTTTTCCAATAACTACTATTTATACAATGTATGACGGAGGTGATATTAGATTTTTTGGCAAAGGTAGTTTAAGTATAGTAAAGCATATATAAGGCTCATTAGACTTCAAAGTTAATTGTTGCGTTGAGTCATAATTCCAAGAAAAATCCTTCTATGCCAGAACTTCGAATTAACTAAAACGTCATTGTTTCTAAGGCTTGAGTTCCAAGAAATTTTAATTTTATTTAAAGGTATGGTTGTTAAGTTTTATTTCTCTATTCGTTTAAGTATGTAGCGCCAATTTTCCCCTGCTTTCACGTACAAAAGCGGTAGGCATGATAAACTACATAAATTACCTTTTACACTCCCTTTAAGAAGTCTGAACAATATAAATACCGCACCACCGCCCCGCAAACTACAAAATATCCTCATTGCTTTCGCTTAATCTCCCCGCTAAAATTAATAATTTCTTCAAAATGGTAAGTAATATATATAAATATATATTTTTGGTACTTTTTCTTACTACCCCATAGTTTTATGTTATCTAGGCTCAAAGCAGCAACCCTTGGGAGACTCTTCAACTACAGTTTAGTCAATCCGAACAAATAGGAGTTAAACTATGCAAGTTTAATAATAAATTATACGTAGACATAAGAAAGTACGCTCTACCCAGAATACCCCTTAAATCGGGGGTATGCATACCCATTGAAATAGTAGACGACTTAGTTAAGGTTTGAAATTAGCATCTCTGAATAAGTTACCGCAAAGTTCCTGTTTGCCTGGGATGTTGGAAATCGAGAAAATAAAAGAAAAGGGTTGTCTAATAACGAATATAGGGGCCAAGCGCGCGAGAAGCAACTGGATTTGAAGGCCGTCGATATACCGGAAGTAGTAGAACTAATATCGAGCATCTTGAAGAAGGTTACGTTGAAGTAGTAAAATGTCTGATGATGAACCACTAGACCTTTCTATTTTTAGAGCAGAAAACTTTTATGAATTAGTTAAAGTAAATGTAGCCAGATCTAGGAAATTTAACTGTTCATCCTACGAATACAAAATTATCTTTAAAAACCTTGATAAAATATGTGTGACGGAACTATATGAAAAATTGAAACTCATATTTCAATCAATCATTGAGACTATTATCAACGCGGGTAGAGACTACAACAGAGTCAGGTTTTGTGTTAGAAGTGACCAGCTGGAAAATGCCATAAATTTAAGATTTATGGCGTTGAACGAACTGACAGTTGATAGGCTTTTTGGTGCTATAAGTCAAGTTAGTCAATCAAATCGTAATTTCATTTTAGACGGTGATATTAGAATTGATGCAATTTTTCTAAAAACTGATATTCCAATATCGGGTAGAAAATCAGTCAGAAATAGATCGATGTTATCACTAGAACATTACATGAAAAACGGGAGGACTTTTTTACCAATTTTAAACGATGACGATCTTTGCGTAGCTCGAAGCATAGTGTGCGGAAAAATGGTTGCGGACTTAACCTATTTAAAACAACAAAAACAAGATAGATCTGGTTTCGACTATAACCGATACCGTAGAATACAGGCACCTAACAGACCGCTACAGAGGGAAGAGGCCCTAAAACTTCACCATGAAGCTAACTTACCGGTAGGACCCGTTAGTATAGAACAGATTTCGGCTTTTCAAAAAATCTTAAACCCGAATACCAAATTATAGTGTTTAGCGCTGAAAATAATTTTAAGAAAATTTATGAAGGTGAAATTTACGCTGAAAAAAAATTTCCTTCTGCTTGTAGATACACATATGCATGTTATTAAAAGTTTAGCAGCCATGTTCGGATGTGTTTCTTATTGTAACAAATGCTTAGTAACATTTAGTAATGTATTTAGGGCCTCAAATCATAAATGTTATAATGAACCCACAAAATGTTGGCGATGTTACTCTGAGACATTCCACGAGAGCCCATCCTTGGACGTCGTGAAATGTCCAGATTGTAATAGGTATTTTAAAGGTCCCGAATGCTTCCAAATACATAGAACTAATAAAATTTGTGAAAAAGTAAAACGATGCAAAATTTGCTGCGAGGAAATTGAAAAAAATCACAAATGTAGTAAAGTATGCCCAAAATGTAAAATTGAACACCCGCCTAGGCTTTGTTATGTCCAACCCCTTACTAAAAAGTATAAGGAAACAACTTATTGTTATTTCGATACCGAATGTATAGTAGATAATTCCCTTCATACCCCAATACTTCTAGTTTCTGCTATGCAAATAGAGGAAAATGTTTACGATTATAACATTTTTAGAGGACTAGATTGCGTAGACAAATTTATGCAATACCTAACCCAAGTAGATGAAAAAATTGTTTTTACAAGAGACAACAAAAGACGTAGAGTAACCAAACCTAGGTTTGAAAATGTTACTATTGTTGCTCATAACATGAGAGCCTATGACGGGTTTTTCATTTTACAATGGTTAATCCATAATTATGGAAAAATAGAAATTATATTCGATGGAGCAAAACTGCTAGCAATGTTTGTTAAAAACCAAAATTTAAAATTTATATGTAGTTTTTCCTTTCTGGCTATACCATTAAGGGCTTTTTCGGAGACATTTCAGTTGGGTTCAACCTGCAAGCAGTTTTTCCCATATATCTTTTTAAACAAAAACAATTTAGATTATTGTGGAAAAATTCCCGATAAATCTTATTTTCAGCCAGAGTTTATGAAAAAAGATGATAACATAGCTTTTGAAAAGTGGTATAGTGAAAAGTCAAAACAACCCGTTTATAATGCCATGTTAGAGTTACAAGAATATTGCGTGGCTGATGTCCAAGTCCTTCAGAAGGGTGTAGACTGTTTTCGTAACCATTTCAAAACAGTAACGGGTTTAGACCCAATGAATGCGGTGCGATAACCATAGCTGGAGCTTGTACTTCGGTGTATCTTCACACATACTTACAGAAGAATACCCTTGGTGTCGTTCCAAACCCTGGATTCCGTGGTTCAGGTAACCAGAGCAAGAAAGCCATAAAATGGATGGCATGGGTAAGTAAGGAAAGAAAGGTCGAGATTCAAACTGTAATGTCAGCATCAGGAGAAAAGAAAATTGGACCATATGCAGTTGATGGTTATTGTGGTGACCCGGAAATAATTTTAGAATTCATGGGCTGTTTATATCACGCGTGTAAAAAGTGTTACAAAGGAAGTGAGTGGAATAGCGTAGTTAAGGAAACCAATAAAGTTATTTACGAAAAAGGACTTGATAGAATACAATACATTAAAGAGCTTCATCCTAGGGCTGAGATCATTACTATGTGGGAATGTGATTACGATAAACTGATGGCTGAAAATTCAGATTTTAGGGAATTTTGTAATTCAGTCGAAGTGTGTGACCCTATCTTATCAAGATCAGCGCTTTATGGAGGACGATGCGAACCCCTAAAGTTATACTATAAAGCAGATCCAAGTAAAAATGAACGTATTTTATATTTTGACATTATGTCTTTATACCCTAGTCAAAATAAATATGGTATTTACCCGAAGCATTTCCCTGAGGTGATTCAATTCAATTTTGATTATCGGAAAGACGCTTATTTTGGAATCATGTCGGCGACATTGTTACCCCCATATGGTCTGTACATTCCTGTATTACCCTACAGACATAATGGGCGATTGTATTTTCCTTTATGTAAATCTTGTGTAATCGAAGAAAATACTGAACTTTGTAGTCATAGCGATGGTGAAAGGTCAATTTCGGGCGTGTGGTGTACCCCAGAAATTTATAAAGCTATGGAAATGGGTTACAAACTTTTAAAAATATCAGAAGTGCATCATTATAAAGAAACTTTCAAATATGAAAAAGGTGTAAGCGACGGACTTTTCGGTGGTTACGTAAATAAATTTTTAAAGATTAAGCAGGCCAACTCGGGGTTCCCCTCCTCAGTTAAAACCTTCGAAGAAAAGAGGGAATATTTAGATTCAATTTATGAGACTGAAGGAATCAAAATCGAAATGGATGAGGTAACTAAAAACCCTGCTATGAGAGCAATCTCAAAAATTTGTTTGAACTCACTATGGGGAAAATTTGGATTAAATACTAACAAACCAAAGTCTATCATAATAGACGATTATAAAGATCTAATTGGCATTTTAGTAGACGACACAAAAGAACTTATAGATTTAAGGCCCCTAAACGAAGAGCTATGTTTGTTAACGTATAGTTTTAAGGACGAGTTTCAACCCACATATTATAAGGGGAACCCATATGTTGCCAGCTTTGTTTCATGTTATGGTAGATTAACTCTTTATGAAACACTTGCAAAGTTGAATGAGCGTGTACTTTATATGGATACTGATAGCGTAATCTTTGTTGCAAAAGAGGGGGACTACATACCCCCCACCGGTATTAACTTGGGGTGTTGGGTAAACGAACTGGGAGAGGAATCAATTTTAGAATTTGTTTGCAATGCTCCAAAAAGTTACGCCCTGAAAACTACAGACAACAAAACTATCGTGAAAGTAAAGGGCTTAAGTCTTCAAAATCGAATAAATGAAAATATTGTAAATTTTGACTCCATATTTGAAAGTATTCATAATCAATCGAAAAGAATTAAAGTAGCCGTTCCTTTTAATGTACGTAGAGATAAATATACGGCAACAATAATAAATAAAAAAATGGAAAAGACATTTGGATATACATTTAAGAAGCGCGTAGTTAAGGGTTTTAATACATTTGCATATGGTTACTTAACAGAGACAACTCAGGATGAGTAGATCTAAAAAGAATGTACATTTTTCACCAAATGTAACTGTGTTTGAAATACCTATCGAAGATAGACGTAATTACGCCCTTTACGATGCGCTAAGGTTTAAAGATCGTATTCGAAAGGTGGAAAAAATGTTACTCAAAATATATACAATTCGAACTGAGCAATAAAATATTCGAGTGTTGAATTTTTTGTGTCATTTTAATTACATTTATTAACCATGGCGTGTCGAATAAAATTTGTGGCGCCCTTTCAGATGTTATGCGCAGGCTCTAGCATGTGTGGTAAATCATCGTGGGTTTTTAATTTATTAAGATATAGAACATGCATGATTAGTCCAAAACCAGATCGGATAGTTTATTGCTATTCAATTTACCAAAATAAATTTGATGATCTGAAAAGGGAAATCCCTGAAATAGAATTTTTGGAAGGGTTACCTCCGAATAACGAAGAATTTTGGAATAGAAATCAAAATAACCTCCTGGTGTTGGATGATTTAGCTTCAGAATGTGGTAATAGTAAAGAAATAGCTGATATGTTTATTAAGGGGAGTCACCACTATAATACCAGCATAATTTTAATTACACAGAGCTTATTTAGTAAAAATAAAGAGTTCAGATTGATTAGCCTAAATTGCGTTTATATTTTAATATTCAAATGTCCCAGGGATTCATCGCCAATACAATTTTTAAGTAGGCAAGTTTTTCCTAGAAAAAGTCAGTTTCTAGTGAAGGCCTACGCCATTGCTACTGAAAAGCCGCACTCGTACATTTTGATTGACTGTCATCAAGCCACGGATGAATGTCTACGAGTTAGAACAAATGTCCTCCCTCCAGATGGAAATATGTACGTATTTATCGACGAATAAGAAAGAGTGACGGCGCATTTTTAATCTATTTAATACAATGATTCTGCCGGTCTCACTTCGTAAGAAATACCCCTACCTAACTTTGCTTAAACGAAGCAATAAAATTCAAAGAAAACACATTCTAAAAAACAGTACCAAAGATCAATTAAAGACGCTTTGTAATATTTGTTTTAACATTACACACGGCGGGATACCTTTGACCTCCAAACTAAAAAATCATTTAAAACGTCACAGGAGAGTTATAAGGCTATTGGCTCAAAAGTCTTTGCCATTAAGTAAGAAGCGTCAGTTGATGATTAATCAATCAGGCGGAGCCTTTTGGCCAATGTTACTGGCTAGTATTATCCCTAGTGCTATCTCAGCTATAAAAAGTTTAACATGAAGAAAATGGTTTTGGTGCCTGCCAATACCATTTTGGATCCGGTGGATAAAGAATTATCTGAGCTAGATCAAGAAATGCATAACATTCTTCGAAAGTCCGGGTCTACAGAAACTAAACTTAGAGAATACTTGGAAACCCTGCAAAAATATTTAAATATGAAGAAACTAGTACAACCCATTACCGTAAAAACTGTATCGGCACCTCCTACAACTTATCCAGCGCTACCTTCTACCCCGGTGGTTTCTACTTCTACCGCTACTTTACCCATTACTCCGAGCCTAACAGGAATACACGCAACTACCCCCATTATGCCTACCGCTTCTGCACAGGGTTCCACCATTTTTCAAGCACCACCTAGCGGGTCCACCTTGACATGGCAGCCATTTACGGCTACGGCTATAGCGGCTAAGTCTCCACCACCCAAAAGAAAAAAAACTCTACGTAAAAACAGCGTGGCTCAATCATTAGATGAATTTAAAAAATTTCAAGAACTATATTCGCCTCTTCATTCTAAACGTAAAACCAGAAAAGATAAAAAACTGTTGTACCCACTACACTATGGAAAGAAAAATTTAAATAAACGTTTTTTTATTGATTGCAATATTTATTTTGATGTTTCAACAAATGATTACATAAAAACAATAGAACCAAAGCTTCATTATACATTAAATCATTTGGTTTATATAAATCTTGAATAATAACGTTTAGATTATAACCGTAACAGGCATTAACTAGATAAAAAATACAATGTAAACCGCATGTTAAAGATAATGGATATTGAACAGGTACAGGGTTTATAAACCATTCTTTAGCGTAGACATAAAGATCGCTAAGATTATAATAAGAGGGATCATTTCCATAAGAATCAAAAAAGTTCCCTACATTATTATTTACATATATAGCTAACCAATGAAGTCCTGGACTCATGAAGGTTCCGTATTTAGACAAAAGCAATATTTAGCTTGCTTTGGCGGTAATGGTTTTGATCGAAAGCAAATACACCGAGGAAAAAAGTTCTTGTTACAGGTTCACACGTTAAAATTTCGATTATTTCCACCGTATTCATTATCCCGATGGGTTATAAATCACGGTACGATCTTTAGAAATAATAATTTCAGATTCGAACTCGGCGTACACTATTACAGTTACGTTATGGACTAGCGGAGATTTGAACTTCATAGATATTCTTAGGCTTCCCTGTTTGTTTCTTGACAAATGTTCAGCGCCCGCTTGTTCTTCCGGTGTAAGATCGAACGCGTACAGAGCGTTACCCTCTTTAAATTCTTCGAAGGTAATACAGTTTCCTTTATTACTTTTGAACAAATCCAAGGCCGTATAGTTTGAGAGGTACTCTCTGGAATACTCGTTAACGGCATAGTGGGGTGTAAACGGAGGATTGGGATATGTTTGATTTCCAATTGTTAGTGCCAAGTAGCTTAAATTAAAATGATTGAATTCAAAGCTATTCAAATCTAGGGCTCCATTAAAGGCTGTTGTTCTAACTAAGCCGATAACTACGCGTGATGGTTGTCTTTCCATAAAGACATTTTCTCGTATAATGTCAGTGGAACCGCTACTGATGGAAAAGTATTTTAACACTGTTCTGTTAATTGGATAAATTACATTGTGCTTTTCGTGTACCATCGCCTGAGCTAACATAATCTCATTATTTATTTTAATCTTTTTTATAAATAATGTAACATCGTCAATTTTAATTTTAAATTTAGGATTAAGTGCTGCTGTAGATATAATTGCAAATTCATTAACTGACTTTATGAAGCGAAACCGTACATCAATATTATTAATGAGAAATCGACTCATTCGACATACATCCAAATGTAAATCACCCAACATATCAATGCGTTTCGATAGGGCAGCCCGATCTCTTCGTTTCAGCATTCCATTCTTGTCGTTGTTTGACGCGGGTAAAAACATTTTACTAGCGTCCACAGGGTCATCTTTGTAATACATTTTTGAAGAAAGATAGGACTTTTTGGCACTTGTACCATAGTTTAAATGTGTTTCAAAAAATGCCAAATATGGGTAGGCATTCGTTGGTGTATTAACTTGCGTATCTCCAAAAAATACGTCAACTTGACTAAATAAAGATGCGTGTAATAAATTTGTAGGACCAACGTCCTTGTCTTGGGAAGTTAAAGAAGATCCATCCTCCTTAACTAGTTTGACTCGAACTTGCAATAAGGTTTTAGACAAATCCATAAAGACGTCATTAGATCCAGGGATAAAAAATTCAATTGGTCCATCATCAGAAAGCGAAGCCAAAGCTTTATACATAGCATAATCACTATTTTCTATGTTGTAATTTGTTGGTGGCTCCGCGAACAAATCCAGTTCAGACATCATTCCTTCAACCATTGTTATTTTTAATCGAGAAAATCGGTTTTCGTTCTTTTTCTCTTTTTTGATCGCTTTTTAGGCTTCAGCTTTCTGCGAAGTCCTTGGCCCGTTTGTTGTTGAGCCAAGTGTTGGCTAGCCTTTTGTAGTAAATTTGATCCTGCTTCGCTCAAATTTGATTTCAATGATTCTCTTAGGTTTCTTCCTGCTACGAGATCCCCTGCTATTCTCGACCCCGTTCTGAGAGCTTCCCTACCTAACACTTTACCTGCTGGTCGAAATATCGGTGTAATATATCTAATTAAACTTTTGAAGATGCTTCCGAGTCCGTTTCCTCTTTGAAATACAGGCCCCCGGAAGTGATTAAGACCATTTCCGGTTTGGCTTAAGTAGTAGTTTAGATATATGTTACTTCGTGACATGCTTGAGAATGAAATGAAGTTTTATGACGGACTTGTTTAATTTAAACATAATATTTTCTCCGAAATCTGTCCTCATATCAATTTCGATCATTTCAAATGATGGACATCTTAAAGGGTAATAATCAATGTTTTGAAACCTATGTACAGCTAAGCTAGAAGATTTATCATTTATTATTGGTATAACCCTCAGAAGAGGGGCATAAACGTCACCAACCACTTGTGGTAGAATTAAATTTGTATAAATATACAAACTAGCCGTACCCTTGTCTATATCGGCTACACTTTTTCCAGTTTCATCCATAAGGGGTCTATCCATTTGGTCCATATGAAACCCTAATAGTCTACCTAGACCAGACTGATTTTTGTTAAAACACAAATAATAGTTATTTTCACATTTTACGTTTACTTTTCCGTCGGGATTAAGCTTAATTACAAAATTACTACTGTGTTCTCGAGGAATTGCGTGGCGCATTGCTTCAATAACATTTTCAATGTGGTTATACTGGCCGGGTTGAATTTGCAGAGTAATTTCCCTTGGATTCGTTGGGCCTTTTCTTTTTCTTATATGTAAAAAATTATTGGAACTATTTAGTTCTAAAGGATCGTCTTTCTTTCTTTTAATCAGTTCTTCGGGAAAAGTGTATCTCTCTTTGATCCAATCCATGAAGGGTAAGCCCAAGATTTTACCCATTTCTTCCGGTATTTGAACTTCATATCCATTTTTAGCTCTCAGAGCGCAAAAAGCCTTCTCATTGTCATCACTGTAGGTGATAAACATATAAACCGACCGTCGTATTTCGGGGGGTATGGTATTATTAATAGATTTAATTAAACTCTTATAAACATCGTATTCGTCTCCACGCAAGTTTCCCGCGACAAGTTGTATCTTATACTGGTCCCAGCTGTTTTCAGTATAGTCATGTACTCCAGCATTGAAATATAAATACTCGCCGGATACATTATCCCAGGCCTGGGGTAAAAATGCTTCGGCAAGCCCCACATGCCAATTACCAACTAAGTTTAAAGGAGCTGGTAACTGAACTTTAAAATGAGATTGCGTGTTATCCGGAAAGACATTCATAGAAGCCGAACTTACTAGTGTAACATAAAATGAATCGTTCGACATGGTTAACTAGATTAAAATGAACATTTATTTATTTGCCAATAGACATATATCAGTAGACCACTTTTTGAAGTTCGCATTCGTAAAAGGCACCTCTTATTTCTTCGTCGTTGTAATCTTTAACTACGTAACAAACTGGATTTCTGTAAAGAACTTTTGATACGGTAAATATTTCCCTCGTCCAATAGCCTTTATAACCCTTTTCGAAAAGAGGGGTACTCTTTGACAGTCTGACAAAATCACCAATCTTTAACTTTGGGGGTTTAGCAGGTTTTTGATGGCCATACAAACGCTGCCATACTAAATGTTCATTTTCGATATTAACATCTTTTGGAGCGAAACCAATACTTGAATGCGTACTAGAGTTATAGGCCTTCATGATTTTTGGCAAACTACCAATATAATTATATTTTTTGGTTCTTGTAAATAGTTTGAATATTTTATCCTTTAAAGTTCTGTTAAATCTTTCAATAACACCGCACTTTATCCTTCCAACACTTGTATAGAGTTGAATACCCTCTTTCTTCAAATATTCTTTAAACAATTTTGATAAAAATTCACTGCCTTGGTCAACATTAATACGCAAAGGCTTTCTCTCTTTGATAGCTTTCTGAAATGCGCTTAAAACTTCTCTACTAGTTTTATTCTTTAAAGGAAAACTCCAGGCATATTTTGAAAATACGTCTATTATAGTCAAAATATATTGAAACCCTTTGTTATGCTTTTTGATACGTCGTAGATCAATTAGATCGCGTTGAAATACTTCATCAGCTGTTGTAGCATAAGTTTGATTTCGAGGGAAGTTTATTCTCCTTGGTTTATGAATAGTGTATGTGGGTTGAGACTGAAGCCAAGTCTCAATTTTTTTTTTGAAATACTTTTTACTCCTTGTTTCAATTTATTTGCGCTTCCGTAACTAAGAGGGTTTTCAGAATCGTAATATACTCGGCTTAATTTTGATTCCATTGTTATTGCTAAGCTTAAATTCTATTACCCTATTCCTTTATTTAGAATTGATTTCACTATAACAATACAACTGTATTCATACGCTATAAGTTATCACCATAAGTCTATGATACTCTCTATAAGTATGGGTCTATAGAATATATGCCAAAAGCATTAATCTCTACGTAGATAGTAAGAATTTAACAATAGAATTTTTCCTGGAATTGAATAGTACGAAACTAGCGCCGCATTAAAATAGTCACTAATTTACTTTTGCAAAAACTCGGGCCCGTCCGGGATTTGAACCCGGGACCACTCGCACCCAAAGCGAGTATCATACCCCTAGACCAACGGACCATGTGTGTAACTAAACATGCTCAACTCATAGGCCTACCCTGAAGTTAGTTGCATTAAAATAGTCACTAATTTACTTTTGCAAAAACTCGGGCCCGTCCGGGATTTGAACCCGGGACCACTCGCACCCTAAGCGAGTATCATACCCCTAGACCAACGGACCATGTGTGTAACTAAACATGCTCAACTCATAGGCCTACCTTGTTGTTAGTTGCATTTAAATAGTCTCTTAATTACTTCTGCAAAAACTCGGGTCCGTCCGGGATTTGAACCCGGGACCACTCGCACCCAAAGCGAGTATCATACCCCTAGACCAACGGACCATGTGTGTAACCAAACATGCTCAACTCATAGGCCTACCCTGTGGTTAGTTGCTTTTAAATAAACACTAAATTACTTCGGCAAAAACTCGGGTCCGTCCGGGATTTGAACCCGGGACCACTCGGACCCAAAGCGAGTATCATACCCCTAGACCAAAGGACCATGTGTGTAACTGAACATGCTCAAATCATAGGCCTACTCTGTAGTTAGTTGCATTAAAATAGTCACTAATTTACTTTTGCAAAAACTCGGGTCCGTCCGGGATTTGAACCCCGGACCACTCGCACCCTAAGCGAGTATCATACCCCTAGTCCAACGGACCATGAGTGTAACTAAACATGCTCAACTCATAGGTCTACCTTGTTGTTAGTTGCATTTAAATAGTCTCTTAATTACTTCTGCAAAAACTCGGGTTCATCCTTGATCTGAACCCAAGACCACTCGCAACCTGAGCGAGTATCATACCCCTAGACAAACGGCCTATGTGTGTAAGTAAAACATGCTCAACTCGAAAGCCTACAATTTAACTAGTTGCATTTAAATAGTCACTAAATTTCTTCTGCAAAAACTCGGGTCCGTCCGGGATTTGAACCCGGGACCACTCGGACCCAAAGCGAGTATCATACCCGTAGACCAACGGACCATATGTGTAACTAAACATGCTCAACTCATAGGTCTACCTTGTTGTTAGTTGCGTTTAAATAGCCTCTTAATTACTTCTGCAAAAACTCTAGTTCATCCGGGATTTGAACCCGGAACCACTCGCAACCTGAGCGAGTATCATACCCCTAGACAAACGGACCATGTGTGTAACTAAACATGCTCAACTCATAGGCCTACCCTGAAGTTAGTTGCATTAAAATAGTCACTAATTTACTTTTGCAAAAACTCGGGCCCGTCCGGGATTTGAACCCGGGACCACTCGCACCCAAAGCGAGTATCATACCCCTAGACCAACGGACCATGTGTGTAACTAAACATGCTCAACTCATAGGCCTACCTGAAGTTAGTTGCATTAAAATAGTCACTAACTTACTTTTGCAAAAACTCGGGCCCGTCCGGGATTTGAACCCGGGACCACTCGCACCCTAAGCGAGTATCATACCCCTAGAACAACGGACCATGTGTGTAACTAAACATGCTCAACTCATAGGCCTACCTTGTTGTTAGTTGCATTTAAATAGTCTCTTAATTACTTCTGCAAAAACTCGGGTCCGTCCGGGATTTGAACCCGGGACCACTCGCACCCAAAGCGAGTATCATACCCCTAGACCAACGGACCATGTGTGTAACTAAACATGCTCAACTCATAGGTCTACCTTGTTGTTAGTTGCATTTAAATAGTCTCTTAATTACTTCTGCAAAAACTCGGGTTCATCCTTGATCTGAACCCAAGACCACTCGCAACCTGAGCGAGTATCATACCCCTAGACAAACGGCCTATGTGTGAAAGTAAAACATGCTCAACTCGAAAGCCTACAATTTAATTAGTTGCATTTAAATAGTCACTAAATTTCTTCTGCAAAAACTCGGGTCCGTCGGGGATTTGAACCCGGGACCACTCGGACCCAAAGCGAGTATCATACCCGTAGACCAACGGACCATGTGTGTAACTAAACATGCTCAACTCATAGGCCTACCTTGTTGTTAGTTGCGTTTAAATAGCCTCTTAATTACTTCTGCAAAAACTCTGGTTCATCCGGGATTTGAACCCGGAACCACTCGCAACCTGAGCGAGTACCATAACCCTAGACAAACGGCCATGTGTGTAAGTAAACATGCTCAACTCGAAAGCCTACAATTTAATTAGTTGCATTTAAATAGTCACTAAATTTCTTCTGCAAAAACTCGGGTCCGTCGGGGATTTGAACCCGGGACCACTCGGACCCAAAGCGAGTATCATACCCCTAGACCAACGGACCATGTGTGTAACTAAACATGCTCAACTCATAGGTCTACCTTGTTGTTAGTTGCATTTAAATAGTCTCTTAATTACTTCTGCAAAAACTCGGGTTCATCCTTGATCTGAACCCAGACCACTCGCAACCTGAGCGAGTATCATACCCCTAGACAAACGGCCTATGTGTGTAAGTAAAACATGCTCAACTCGAAAGCCTACAATTTAACTAGTTGCATTTAAATAGTCACTAAATTTCTTCTGCAAAAACTCGGGTCCGTCCGGGATTTGAACCCGGGACCACTCGGACCCAAAGCGAGTATCATACCCGTAGACCAACGGACCATGTGTGTAACTAAACATGCTCAACTCATAGGTCTACCTTGTTGTTAGTTGCGTTTAAATAGCCTCTTAATTACTTCTGCAAAAACTCTAGTTCATCCGGGATTTGAACCCGGAACCACTCGCAACCTGAGCGAGTATCATACCCCTAGACAAACGGACCATGTGTGTAACCAAACATGCTCAACTCATAGGCCTACCCTGAAGTTAGTTGCATTAAATAGTCACTAATTTACTTTTGCAAAAACTCGGGCCCGTCCGGGATTTGAACCCGGGACCACTCGCACCCAAAGCGAGTATCATACCCCTAGACCAACGGACCATGTGTGTAACTAAACATGCTCAACTCATAGGCCTACCCTGTAGTTAGTTGCATTAAAATAGTCACTAATTACTTTTGCAAAAACTCGGGCCCGTCCGGGATTTGAACCCGGGACCACTCGCACCCAAAGCGAGTATCATACCCCTAGACCAACGGACCATGTGTGTAACTAAACATGCTCAACTCATAGGCCTACCTTGTTGTTAGTTGCATTTAAATAGTCTCTTAATTACTTCTGCAAAAACTCGGGTCCGTCCGGGATTTGAACCCGGGACCACTCGCACCCAAAGCGAGTATCATACCCCTAGACCAACGGACCATGTGTGTAACCAAACATGCTCAACTCATAGGTCTACCTTGTTGTTAGTTGCATTTAAATAGTCTCTTAATTACTTCTGCAAAAACTCGGGTTCATCCTTGATCTGAACCCAAGACCACTCGCAACCTGAGCGAGTATCATACCCCTAGACAAACGGCCTATGTGTGTAAGTAAAACATGCTCAACTCGAAAGCCTACAATTAATTAGTTGCATTTAAATAGTCACTAATTTTCTTCTGCAAAAACTCGGGTCCGTCGGGGATTTGAACCCGGACCACTCGGACCCAAAGCGAGTATCATACCCGTAGACCAACGGATCATGTGTAACTAAAGATGCTCAACTCATAGGCCTACCTTGTTGTTAGTTGCGTTTAAATAGCCTCTTAATTACTTCTGCAAAAACTCTGGTTCATCCGGGATTTGAACCCGGAACCACTCGCAACCTGAGCGAGTACCATAACCCTAGACAAACGGCCTATGTGTGTAAGTAAAACATGCTCAACTCGAAAGCCTACAATTTAATTAGTTGCATTTAAATAGTCACTAATTTCTTCTGCAAAAACTCGGGTCCGTCGGGATTTGAACCCGGGACCACTCGGACCCAAAGCGAGTATCATACCCGTAGACCAACGGACCATGTGTGTAACCAAACATCCTCAACTCATAGGTCTACCTTGTTGTTAGTTGCATTTAAATAGTCTCTTAATTACTTCTGCAAAAACTCGGGTTCATCCTTGATCTGAACCCAAGACCACTCGCAACCTGAGCGAGTATCTTACCCCTAGACAAACGGCCTATGTGTGTAAGTAAAACATGCTCAACTCGAAGCCTACAATTTAACTAGTTGCATTTAAATAGTCACTAAATTCTTCTGCAAAAACTCGGGTCCGTCCGGGATTTGAACCCGGGACCACTCGGACCCAAAGCGAGTATCATACCCGTAGACCAACGGACCATATGTGTAACTAAACATGCTCAACTCATAGGTCTACCTTGTTGTTAGTTGCGTTTAAATAGCCTCTTAATTACTTCTGCAAAAACTCTAGTTCATCCGGGATTTGAACCCGAACCACTCGCAACCTGAGCGAGTATCATACCCCTAGACAAACGGACCATGTGTGTAACCAAACATGCTCAACTCATAGGCCTACCCTGAAGTTAGTTGCATTAAAATAGTCACTAATTTACTTTGCAAAAACTCGGGCCCGTCCGGGATTTGAACCCGGGACCACTCGCACCCAAAGCGAGTATCATACCCCTAGACCAACGGACCATGTGTGTAACTAAACATGCTCAACTCATAGGCCTACCCTGAAGTTAGTTGCATTAAATAGTCACTAATTTACTTTTGCAAAAACTCGGGCCCGTCCGGGATTTGACCCGGGACCACTCGCACCCTAAGCGAGTATCATACCCCTAGACCAACGGACCATGTGTGTAACTAAACATGCTCAACTCATAGGCCTACCTTGTTGTTAGTTGCATTTAAATAGTCTCTTAATTACTTCTGCAAAAACTCGGGTCCGTTCGGGATTTGAACCGGGACCACTCGCACCCAAAGCGAGTATCATACCCCTAGACCAACGGACCATGTGTGTAACCAAACATGCTCAACTCATAGGCCTACCCTGTGTTAGTTGCTTTAAATAAACACTAAATTACTTCGGCAAAAACTCGGGTCCGTCCGGGATTTCAACCCGGGACCACTCGGACCCAAAGCGAGTATCATACCCCTAGACCAAGGACCATGGGTGTAACTGAACATGCTCAAATCATAGGCCTACTCTGTAGTTAGTTGCATTAAAATAGTCACTAATTTACTTTTGCAAAAACTCGGGTCCGTCCGGGATTTGAACCCCGGACCACTCGCACCCTAAGCGAGTATCATACCCCTAGACCAACGGACCATGTGTGTAACTAAACATGCTCAACTCATAGGCTACCTTGTTGTTAGTTGCATTTAAATAGTCTCTTAATTACTTCTGCAAAAATCGGGTTCATCCTTGATCTGAACCCAAGACCACTCGCAACCTGAGCGAGTATCATACCCTAGACAAACGGCCTATGTGTGTAAGTAAACATGCTCAACTCGAAAGCCTACAATTTAACTAGTTGCATTTAAATAGTCACTAAATTTACTTCTTCTGCAAAAACTCGGGTCCGTCCGGGATTTGAACCCGGGACCACTCGGATCCAAAGCGAGTATCATACCCGTAGACCAACGGACCATATGTGTAACTAAACATGCTCAACTCATAGGTCTACCTTGTTGTTAGTTGCGTTTAAATATCCTCTTAATTACTTCTGCAAAAACTCTAGTTCATCCGGGATTTGAACCCGGAACCACTCGCAACCTGAGCGAGTATCATACCCCTAGACAAACGGACCATGTGTGTAACCAAACATGCTCAACTCATAGGCCTACCCTAAGTTAGTTGCATTAAAATAGTCACTAATTTACTTTGCAAAAACTCGGGTCCGTCCGGGATTTGAACCCGGGACCACTCGCACCCAAAGCGAGTATCATACCCCTAGACCAACGGACCATGTGTGTAACTAAACATGCTCAACTCATAGGCCTACCCTAAGTTAGTTGCATTTAAATAGTCACTAATTTACTTTGCAAAAACTCGGGCCCGTCCGGGATTTGAACCCGGGACCACTCGCACCCTAAGCGAGTATCATACCCCTAGACCAACGGACCATGTGTGTAACTAAACATGCTCAACTCATAGGCCTACCT
>JAEQBA010002578.1:329964-373385 GCA_019434445.1 Phalangium opilio
ACAAGGGTACGGCTAGTTTGTATATTTATACAAATTAATTCTACCACAAGTGGTTGGTGACGTTTATGCCCCTCTTCTGAGGGTTATATTAATAATAACATGATAATCTTCTAGCTTAGCTGTACATAGGTTTCAAAACATTGATATATTACCCTTTAAGATGTCCATCATTTGAAATGATCGAAATTGATATGAGGACAGATTTCGGAGAAATACTATGTTTAAATTAAACAAGTCCGTCATAAAACTTCATTTCATTCTCAAGCAATGTCACGAAGTAACATATATCTAAACTACTACTTAAGCCAAACCGGAATGGTCTTTATCACTTCCGTGGCCTGTATTTCAAAGAGGAACGGACTCGGAAGCATCTTCAAAGTTTTAATTATGACATATATACACCGATATTTCGACCAGCAGGTAAAGTGTTAGGTAGGGAGCTCTCAGAACGGGGTCGAGAATAGCAGGGGACCTCGTAGCAAAACCCTAAGAGAATCATTGAAATCAATTTGAGCGAAGCAGATCAATTTACTACAAAAGGCTAGCCCACTTGGTCAACAACAAACGGGCCAAGGACTTCGCAGAAAGCTGAAGCCTAAAAAGCGATCAAAAAAGAGAAAAGAACGAAAACCGATTTTCTCGATTAAAAATAACAATGGTTGAAGGAATGATGTCTGAACTGGATTTGTTCGCGCAGCCACCAACAAATTACCACAGAAAATAGTGATTATGCTATGTATAAAGCTTTGGCTTCGCTTTCTGATGATGGACCAATTGAACTTTTTATCCCGGATCTAATGACGTCTTTATGGATTTGTCTAAAACCTTATTGCAAGTTTCGAGTCAAACTAGTTAAGGAGGATGGATCTTCTTTAACTACCAAGACAAGGACGTTGGTCCTATAAATTTATTACACGCATCTTTATTTAGTCAAGTTGACGTATTTTTGGAGATACTCAAGTTAATACACCAACGAATGCCTACCCATATTTGGCATTTTTTGAAACAAATTTAAACTATGGTACAAGTGCCAAAAGTCCTATCTTTCTTCAAAATGTATTACAAAGATGACCCTGTGGACGCTAGTAAAATGTTTTTATACCCGCGTCAAACAACGACAAGAATGGAATGCTGAAACGAAGAGATCGGGCTGCCCTATCGAAGCGCATTGATATGTTGGGTGATTTACATTTGGATGTATGTCGATGAGTCGATTTCGATTTCTCATTAATAATATTGATGTACGGTTTCGCTTCATAAAGTCAGTTAATGAATTTGCAATTATATCTACAGCAGCACTTAATCCTAAATTTAAAATTAAAATTGACGATGTTACATTATTTATAAAAAAGATTAAAATAAATAATGTGATTATGTTAGCTCAGGCGATGGTACACGAAAAGCACAATGTAATTTATCCAATTAACAGAACAGTGTTAAAATACTTTTCCATCAGTAGCGGTTCCACTGACACTATACGAGAAAATGTCTTTATGGAAAGACAACCATCACTCGTAGTTATCGGCTTAGTTAGAACAACAGCCTTTAATGGAGCGCTAGATTTGAATAGCTTTGAATTCAATCATTTTAATTTAAGCTACTTGGCACTAACAATTGGAAATCAAACATATCCCAATCCTCCGTTTACACCCCACTATGCCGTTAACGAGTATTCCAGAGAGTACCTCTCAAACTATACGGCCTTGGATTTGTTCAAAAGTAATAAAGGAAACTGTATTACCTTCGAAGAATTTAAAGAGGGTAACGCTCTGTACGCGTTCGATCTTACACCGGAAGAACAAGCGGGCGCTGAACATTTGTCAAGAAACAAACAGGGAAGCCTAAGAATATCTATGAAGTTCAAATCTCCGCTAGTCCATAACGTAACTGTAATAGTGTACGCCGAGTTCGAATCTGAAATTATTATTTCTAAAGATCGTACCGTGATTTATAACCCATCGGGATAATGAATACGGTGGAAATAATCGAAATTTTAACGTGTGAACCTGTAACAAGACCTTTTTTCCTCGGTGTATTTGCTTTCGATCAAAAACCATTACCGCCAAAGCAAGCTAAATATTGCTTTTGTCTAAATACCGAACCTTCATCGAGTCCAGGACTTCATTGGTTAGCTATATATGTAAATAATAATGTAGGGAACTTTTTTGATTCTTATGGAAATGATCCCTCTTATTATAATCTTAATGATCTTTATGTCTACGCTAAAGAATGGTTTATAAACCCTGTACCTGTTCAATATCCATTATCTTAAACATGCGGTTTACATTGTACTTTTTATCTAGTTAATGCCTGTTACGGTTATAATCTAAACGTTATTATTCAAGATTTATATAAACCAAATGATTTAATGTATAATGAAGCTTTGGTTCTATTGTTTTTATGTAATCATTTGTTGAAACATCAAAATAAATATTGCAATCAATAAAAAACTTTTATTTAAATTTTTCTTTCCATAGTGTAGTGGGTACAACAGTTTTTTATCTTTTCTGGTTTTACGTTTAGAATGAAGAGGCGAATATAGTTCTTGAAATTTTTTAAATTCATCTAATGATTGAGCCACGCTGTTTTTACGTAGAGTTTTTTTCTTTTGGGTGCTGGAGACTTAGCCTCTACAGCCGTAGCCGTAAATGGCTGCCATGTCAAGGTGGACCCGCTAGGTGGTGCTTGAAAAATGGTGGAACCCTGTTCAGAAGCGGTAGGCATAATGGGGGTAGTTGCGTGTATTCCTGTTAGGCTCGGAGTAATGGGTAAAGTAGCGGTAGAACTAGAAACCACCGGGGCAGAAGGTAGCGCTGGATAAGTTGTAGGAGGTGCCGATACAGTTTCTACGGTAATGGGTTGTACTAGTTTCTTCATATTTAAATATTTTTGCAGGGTTTCCAAGTATTCTCTAAGTTTAGTTTCTGTAGACCCGGACTTTCGAAGAATGTTATGCATTTCTTGATCTAGCTCAGATAATTCTTTATCCACCGGATCCAAAATGGTTTTGGCAGGCACCAAAACCATTTTCTTCATGTTAAACTTTTTATAGCTGAGATAGCACTAGGGATAATACTAGCCAGTAACATTGGCCAAAAGGCTCCGCCTGATTGATTAATCATCAACTGACGCTTCTTACTTAATGGCAAAGACCATGACTTAATGGCCTTATAACTCTCCTGTGACGTTTTAAATGATTTTTTAGTTTGGAGGTCAAAGGTATCCCGCCGTGTGTAATGTTAAAACAAATATTACAAAGCGTCTTTAATTGATCTTTGGTACTGTTTTTTAGAATGTGTTTTCTTTGAATTTTATTGCTTCGTTTAAGCAAAGTTAGGTAGGGTATTTCTTACGAAGTGAGACCGGCAGCATCATTGTATTAAATAGATTAAAAATGCACCGTCACTCTTTCTTATTCGTCGATAAATACGTACATATTTCCATCTGGAGGGAGGACATTTGTTCTAACTCGTAGACATTCATCCGTGGCTTGATGACAGTCAATCAAAATGTACGAGTGCGGCTTTTCAGTAGCAATGGCGTATGCCTTCACTAGAAACTGACTTTTTCTAGGAAAAACTTGCCTACTTAAAAATTGTATTGGCGATGAATCCCTGGGACATTTGAATATTAAAATATAAACGCAATTTAGGCTAATCAATCTGAACTCTTCATTTTTACTAAATAAGCTCTGTGTAATTAAAATTATGCTGGTATTATAGTGGTGACTGCCCTTAATAAACATATCAGGTATTTCTTTACTATTACCACATTCTGAAGCTAAATCATCCAACACCAGGAGGTTATTTTGATTTCTATTCCAAAATTCTTCGTTATTCGGAGATAACCTTTCCATAAATTCTATTTCAAAGATTTCCCTTTTCAGATCATCAAATTTAATTTGGTAAATTGAATAGCAATAAACTATCCGATCTGGTTTTGGACTAATCATGCATGTTCTATATCTTAATAAATTAAAAACCCACGATGATTTACCACAAATGCTAGAGCCTGCGCATAACATCTGAAAGGGCGCCACAAATTTTATTCGACACGCCATGGTTAATAAATGTAATTAAAATAACACAAAAAATTCAACACTCGAATATTTTATTGCTCAGTTCGAATTGTATATATTTTGAGTAACCTTTTTTCCACCTTTCGAATACGATCTTTAAACCTTAGCGCATCGTAAAGGGCGTAATTACGTCTATCTTCGATAGGTATTTCAAACACAGTTACATTTGGTGAAAAATGTACATTCTTTTTAGATCTACTCATCCTGAGTTGTCTCTGTTAAGTAACCATATGCAAATGTATTAAAACCCTTAACTACGCGCTTTTTAAATGTATTTTTTTTATTTATTATTGTTGCCGTATATTTATCTCTACGTATATTAAAAGGAACGGCTACTTTAATTCTTTTCGATTGATTATGAATACTTTCAAACATGGAGTCAAAATTTACAATATTTTCATTTACTCGATTTTGAAGACTTAAGCCCTTTACTTTCACGATAGTTTTGTTGTCTGTAGTTTTCAGGGCGTAACTTTTTGGAGCATTGCAAACAAATTCTAAAATTGATTCCTCTCCCAGTTCGTTTACCCAACACCCCAAGTTAATACCGGTGGGGGTATGTAGTCCCCCTCTTTTGCAACAAAGATTACGCTATCAGTATCCATATAAAGTACACGCTCATTCAACTTTGCAAGTGTTTCATAAAGAGTTAATCTACCATAACATGAAGCAAAGCTGGCAACATATGGGTTCCCCTTATAATATGTGGGTTGAAACTCGTCCTTCAAACTATACGTTAACAAACATAGCTCTTCTTTTAGGGGCCTTAAATCTATAAGTTCTTTTGTGTCGTCTACTAAAATGCCAAATAGATCTTTATAATCGTCTATTATGATAGACTTTGGTTTGTTAGTATTTAATCCAAATTTTCCCCATAGTGAGTTCAAACAAATTTTTGAGATTGCTCTCATAGCAGGGTTTTTAGTTACCTCATCCATTTCAATTTTGATTCCTTCAGTCTCATAAATTGAATCTAAATATTCCCTCTTTTCTTCGAAGGTTTTAACTGAGGAGGGGAACCCCGATTACAGGTTTTTAATGTATCTCGGTTAAGAGTAAGGCGTCTCTTCTAGGAATTCATTGTCAAGCCTTAGGGTTTGCACCATAACATCTTATAGAAATTTAGGTTATTGCGCTTTGAAATAGAAGTCCAGAGTAAATGTTTTTTAAATACGCCTAATCTCTGACATCGTGATAAATGCGGCTGTGCTGTGTTAAGCTGTAGATATGGAATGTTTGAAAAAACAATGAAAACATCAGATTTAAAATAGTTAAAAAAAAAAAATAAATGTATGCATACAGATTAAGGACGGTGCAAAATGTTCATTTTTAATCAAAACAATTGAAATACATCATTCGTTGTCCTCTACCCACTCCCAACATGGACAAATACTTTTAATGACGCGCTTATACTGCCCGCATTCAGCGCAATGGTTCCGGACGTCCAATAAGTGCCGAGACTCGGCGGTGGTTGGAATCCTCAGGATGGTTTTCCTCTGGACAAGGACGACCCTCCGAAATCTTTCACATTCCGGTGAAATGCAATAGTGGTTAAGTTTTCCGCAATTGGGGGACTCCTTTAACTCGCCCTCGCAATAGGGGCACTCCAATTCCCCACTAACGGGTACAGTGCCAAATCCCAATTTCTCCAACTCTTCCTTGAGTGCATCCCTGTTGAAATCGAGAGAAAGATATCGTATATAAAATACCCAGAGAACAAAATAAAATATTGAGAGAGAAAGATCTAGTATATAGTATACTCAGAGAACAAAATATAATATCGAAAGAAATATATTATTAAACTTGCATAGTTTTACTCCTATTTGTTCGGATTGACTAAACTGTAGTTGAAGAGTCTCCCAAGGATTACTGCAAACGCTTTGAGCCTAGATAACATAAAACTATGGAGTAGTAAGAAAAAGTACCAAAAATATATATTTATATATATTACTTACCATTTTGAAGAAATTATTAATTTTAGCAGAGAGATTAAGCGAAAGCAATGAGGATATTTTGTAGTTTGCGTGGCGGTGGCTGCGGTATTTATATTGTTCATACTTCTTAAAGGGAGTGTAATTTATGTAGTTTATCATGCCTACCGCTTTTGCACGTGAAAGTAGGGAAAAATTTGCGCGACATACTTAAACGAATAGAGAAATAAAACTTAACAACCATACCTTTAAATAAAATTAAAATTTCTTGGAACTCAAGCCTTAGAAACAATGGCGTTTTAGTTAATTCGAAGTTCTGGTATAGAAGGATTTTTCTTGGAATTATGACTCAACGCAACAATTAACTTTGAAGTCTAATGAGCCTTATATATGCTTTACTATACTTAAACTACCTTTGCCAAAAAATCTAATATCACCTCCGTCATACATTGTATAGATAGTAGTTATTGGAAAAATAGACCTATAGTTTCACACTCAAAGATCACAGGTAACATTAGGTCGATTGGTAGCGTATTGGCTGCTAAATATGGAATTCGAAAGATCCTGGTTCGATTCCAGTTATCGGTAAGTAACCTTTCAATCGACCTAATGTTACTTTTGGCGAATATTTTTATCTATTTAACAGTAGGTATTTAAGGGGAAATTTAAAACTTAAGGGCACATACAACATTCAGTTATTAACTTTAAAGCGTCTCTTCATATATTTAAAATCAATATGGAATCTCGGTCACCCATGTCTTTGAGATCCATGGCCATTAGAGCCATGGTAGTAACAATGGAATTCGTTTTAGCTAATACGGAGCAAACCTTTAATGATATTAAGAAAACAATTCCACGCCAACTTTGGGGAGTATCTGAACGGGTATTTTGGAAAGCAGCTATTGGTGAACGAGGGAACCTGGGCGAAGAGGATCTATATCCCGAAGAAATACCAAATTGGCTTTGGATCACAGAATCAGAAATTGAATTCGAAGTGGATAATCGCTTGACTTTTGCTCAATTTCAAGCTACGCAAAGGAATAGAGTTACCATCCCTTTCTTTTTATTGGATGGGTACCACCACATAGAATATGACTATTTTTTAAAAACATGGAGAAAAGGTGAAAGGAAATGCCAACGTAGAGTTTGCAGAGACTGTTTTGTCTTTTTTAGCGATATGGACGAACCAAATACGAAATATCTGGCGGTAAAAACTCATACAGTAGTGCATCGAGACGACATGATGGTAGAAGTAATTTGGGGCGTTCAGAAAAGTTTCTGTAGTAATTGCATAAAAAAACCTTTATTTAATATGTATAGTGAGGAATTTTGTTCGCATAATACCGGCTGGCATACTATTAGCAATGGTAGATCATTTACATTTAGAGACCAAGAAGAGGTAACTCATACTAAAGTGGCTCGTGTATCGTTTTTACATTAATTTTTTTTTACGGAAATGAATAATAAGTATTGTAAATTGTAGTATAATAAACTTAAATTCTCAGTCAGCTACATTGTTTTCATTTCTAGAGAAAAGTGTTTTACATCTCGCATTCCTAGCGAAAGGGTTTTAAAATTACCATTTCCAGTTAACAGGATGGTATGACTTTTGTTTCATAAGAAAAGGGTTGGATTTTCTGCCGTTTGAGACAACTAAATAGATGAAGCTCTATACGCATTGCTAATTTAAATGAAGAGGAGGAGGAGTTCGTTTATTTTTCGTTCATTACCCATTTTTGTCATGCATATTAATCTTATTTTAGTGGCTAACACCCTGTCACGTTTATAACTCATAACGATAGTTCACTTATACAATATTTTTCTTGAAATTTGTGCACATTTCTAAAACTAGGCACCCCAAAACTAATTTAAATATAGCAAAAAAATGTTACCTTTCAATGTGAATATATGTATTCCTTATTTAAGTTGATGATCACAAAAACAAACGTGGTTTTTACTGAAAAATTACACGCTTGAAACCACTATATCCACACAAATAATATTTTTCACTCGTACTTAAAATCATTTTCATCAAAAACTTTAAACTAAGTTGAAATCCAAAAGCCTTTTTTAAAAAATTTTGACCATTTTTCTATTGAAATTTTAGATAACTTGTAAGACCTCTAAATGTCCGCCTTTAACTGATTTCTAAGAAACTTCCGATTCCAAGATGTGCTTGTAACAGTAAAATCACGTGCTATAAACGTTCTAGTACACAATTTGTAATTGGTTAGTTTTTTAAACCTTCTACCCAGATGGTTAAGTCAGCCAATAAGCTTAGCACTTCTTAATACAAACATAGGTCTTTCGATTTATATTTTATATAGCTGACTTGTAATATTCCATAAGAACAGGACGTGACTTTGTAAATATCGCCTTAATTCTATGCCATTAGAAAATGCTTATACCGTCGACCCTAAAAAAAATATAACTTTAACAATAGAAGTTTGTAACAAATAGTCCCAATATAACAATAAAAACGTTTGTATCATTAGAGTAACTTTAACAATAGAAGTTTGTAACAAATAGTCCCAATATAACAATAAAAACGTTTGTATCATTAGAGTAACTTTAACAATAGAAGTTTGTAACAAATAGTCCCAATATAACAATAAAAACGTTTGTATCATTAGAGTAAAACTTAAGGCAAATATGACGTCATTCGTCGAACTGTTATAATAGACGTCATTCGTCGGACAGTTATAATATAGGCGCATTGATTGGTTGAATTAGATATGATGTCATTCGTATTACTCTTTTTTTGGAGATCACCTAAACTTTGAGGAAAAACTATATTAGGTAGGAACTCAACGTCGAAATCGTCATTTCTTAACCGCTTTAAAATGAACCAAGTTCACAATATTTCGGAGAAAGTAGAAGTTTGGGTTGGTAATGTCACGACCCCAAAGGTATATTTTAGACGTACCGACACTCGTGTACAAATATCCCTTACAAAAATCTTCTTTAGAACTCTTTAGAAAATTCCTTGGGAAATTTCTGTAGAAATCCTTAAGAGGTTCTTTGGGAAATTGGGGAATATTGGCTTCTTTTTCTTTGGAAATTGCTTTGGAAATATCTTTGGAAATATCTTTGGAATTCTCTTGGGAAATAACTTTGGAATTTTCTTGGGAAATAACTTTGGAATTTTCTTGGGAAATAACTTTGGAATTTTGTTGGGAAATAACTTTGGAATTTGGTTGGGAAATAACTTTGGAATTTTGTTGGGAAATATCTTTGGAATTTTGTTGGGAAATATCTTTGGAATTTTGTTGGGAAATATCTTTGGAATTTTGTTGGGAAATATCTTTGGAATTTTGTGGGAAATATCTTTAGAATCTTTTTGGGAAATATCTTTGGAATTTTCTTCGGAAATATGTTAAGAATTTTCTTGGGAAATATCTTTGGAATTTTCTTGGGAATAACTTTGAAATTTTCTTGGGAAATATAGGGAAGATTATGTGGTAATTTGATTTAGCCCTCTAGAAACAAGGATAGTTCTCGCATGCAGAACCATATCCCAATGCATGGAGTGCAGTTAATTATAACGTGGGCACTTCTCGCATGCAGTGCGAACCTGCTTATAAAGTCAGACATTTGATCGACTTAAAACTAACCGAAAACTATGGGGCGCCGTTTCGGACAAAATTCCAAACAAATATGACAACAATAATTTGAGAGCGGAAAACAATAATTTGAGAGCGGAAAACAATAATTTGAGAGTGGAAAACAATAATTTGAGAGTGGAAAACAATAATTTGAGGGTGGAAAACAATAATTTGAGGGTGGAAAACAATAATTTGAGGGTGGAAAACAATAATTTGTGGGTGGAAAACAATAATTTGAGAGTGGAAAACAATAATTTGAACGTATAAAACAATAAAATAATTTGAGAGTGGAAAACAATAATTTGAGAGTGGAAAACAATAATTTGAACGAGGAAAACAATAATTTGAGAGTGGAAAACAATAATTTGAACGAGGAAAACAATTTGAACGAGGAAAACAATAATTTGAACGAGGAAAACAATAATTTGAACGAGGAAAACAATAATTTGAACGAGGAAAACAATAATTTGAGAGTGGAAAACAATAATTTGAACGAGGAAAACAATAATTTGAACGAGGAAAACAATAATTTGAACGAGGAAAACAATAATTTGAACGAGGAAAACAATAATTTGAACGAGGAAAACAATAATTTGAACGAGGAAAACAATAATTTGAACGAGGAAAACAATAATTTGAACGAGGAAAACAATAATTTGAACGAGGAAAACAATAATTTGAACGAGGAAAACAATAATTTGAACGAGGAAAACAATAATTTGAACGAGGAAAACAATAATTTGAACGAGGAAAACAATAATTTGAACGAGGAAAACAATAATTTGAACGAGGAAAACAATAATTTGAACGAGGAAAACAATAATTTGAACGAGGAAAACAATAATTTGAACGAGGAAAACAATAATTTGAACGACGAAAACAATAATTTGAACGAGGAAAACAATAATTTGAACGAGGAAAACAATAGTTTGAGAGTGGAAAACAATAATTTGAACGAGGAAAACAATAATTTGAACGAGGAAAACAATAATTTGAACGAGGAAAACAATAATTTGAACGAGGAAAACAATAATTTGAACGAGGAAAACAATAATTTGAACGAGGAAAACAATAATTTGAACGAGGAAAACAATAATTTGAACGAGGAAAACAATAATTTGAACGAGGAAAACAATAATTTGAACGAGGAAAACAATAATTTGAACGAGGAAAACAATAATTTGAACGAGGAAAACCATAATTTGAACGAGGAAAACAATAATTTGAACGAGGAAAACAATAATTTGAACGAGGAAAACAATAATTTGAACGAGGAAAACAATAATTTGAACGACGAAAACAATAATTTGAACGAGGAAAACAATAATTTGAACGACGAAAACAATAATTTGAACGACGAAAACAATAATTTGAACGAGGAAAACAATAATTTGAACGAGGAAAACAATAGTTTGAGAGTGGAAAACAATAATTTGAACGAGGAAAACAATAGTTTGAGAGTGGAAAACAATAATTTGAACGAGGAAAACAATAATTTGAACGAGGAAAACAATAATTTGGCGATAGAAAACAATAATTTGACGATAAAAACAATTAATTTTTATTAATTATAAAAACCATGATTTGACGATGGTTATGAATAATTTGGATACCAGATCAATAACGTCTAATTGGCCTACCAGCATAAAAGCGCCGTGTGCAGTGACGGCCTTTCCATGTACAGAGACATAAAGTTCATTGTGTAGCAATGGACTTGCCATATACAGGGACGTGACTTGCCTTTCGCAGTGAGGCCTTTCCATGTATACAATGACATGATGTTCAGTATGCAACAATGGACTTGACATGTATACAATGACATGATGTTCAGTATGCAACAATGGACTTGCTATGTGCAGGGACATGACGTTCCTTTCACGGTGACGGCCAATCCATGTATGGCGTTTATTGGGCAACAATGGACTTGCTATTTGCAGGGACGAGACAGGCTTTTTATGTACATTGACATGATTTGCCTTTCGCGGTGACGGCCTTTCATTGTACAATGACATGACGTTCAGAGTGCAGCAATGGACTTGCCATGTGCAGGGACGTGACGTGCCATTCGCGGTTACGGCCTTTCCATGTACAATGACATGACGTTCAGTGTGCAGCAATGGACTTGCCATGTGCAGGGACGTGACGTGCCATTCGCGGTTACGGCCTTTCCATGTACAATGACATGACGTTCAGTGTGCAGCAATGGACTTGCCATGTGCAGGGACGTGACGTGCCTTTCGCGGTGACTGGCTTTCCATGTATAATGACATGACGTTCAGTGTGCAGCAATGGACTTGCCATGTGCAGGGACGTGACGTGCCATTCGCGGTTACGGCCTTTCCATGTACAATGGCATGACGTTCAGTGTGCAGCAATGGACTTGCCATGTGCAGGGACGTGACGTGCCTTTCGCGGTGACTGGCTTTCCATGTATAATGACATGACGTTCAGTGTGCAGCAATGGACTTGCCATGTGCAGGGACGTGACGTGCCATTCGCGGTTACGGCCTTTCCATGTACAATGACATGACGTTCAGTGTGCAGCAATGGACTTGCCATGTACAGGGACGTGACGTGCCTTTCGCGGTGACGGCCATTCAATGTATGGCGTTTATTGGGCAGAAATGGGCTTGCCATACGCAGGGACGTGACTGGCTTCATGTACATTTACATGATGTTCAGTGTGCAGGGGCTTTTTACGCAGGTGAACAATAATTTAAGAGTGGAAAAGAATAATTTGAGAGAGTAATAGAATGATTTGAGAGAGGAAAGAAGGATTTGAGAGAGGAAAGGAATGACTTAAGAGAGGAAAAGAATGATTTGAGAGAGGAAAGAAAGATTTGACGAAGTATAACTAGAATTTAAGATAGCTGTTCAGTAGCATCTAATTGGCCCAATAACATAAACGTTCCGTGTGCAGTGACGGGCTTTCCATGTAAAATAACATGACGTTCAGTGTGCAGTAATGGACTTGCCATGTGCAGGGACGTGACGTGCCGTTTGCAGAGACGGACTATCCATGTACCATGACATGACGTTTAGTGTGCAGCAATGACGTGACAGGCTTTCTATGTACATTGACATGACGTTCAGTGTGCAGTAATGGACTTGCCATGTGCAGGGACGTGACGTGCCGTTCGCAGTGACGTACTTCCATGTACAAAGGCATGATTCTCAGCGTGCTGCAATGGACTCTCCATGTGCAGGGGCGTGCTTTCTATATGAAGGGACGTGGCGTGCCATTTCCAGTGACGGGCTACCCATGTACAATTATATTACGTTCAGTGTGCAACGATGGACTTGGCATGTGCAGGGACATACATGGGCGATCATTTACAGTGAAGTGTTGTATGGCATAATAACTTTAGAGTATGTGTTGGATACGTTTGACAGTGGATCTGAGAGACATTCGTGGAGTAAAACATCACAGATTCTCGTAAAGCGCCGTCTGATGATTCGCTGTCAAAGACTTATCACCAATTAAATAGGAAGACTGACTTCAAAACCGTGTGTAGGAATTCCTGCGTAGTACTCGAACTCTTAGTATCCCTGTAGCATGACAACAAGCAAATGTTTTTAACTTATGATGGCATTTGTTTACGAAGGAGTTTCATAAATATTTTCTTTTAAAGGAAAATGAAGAGATTTCCAAAATATTAAATACCATGCTTTTATCGTATTTGGTCGGACTTAATGTAATAGACCAGTTTCGAAAGTTATCATCTTGTTACTATTTGAAAATCCACTATATATTTTATACTCATTTCCATCCCTATTTGCACTCTGGCGCCTTATTCGATGAAAGGACGGATGCTAAAAGTTCAGCTTCCACATACGATAAGCAGCTCATATTGCGCCCCCAATTGGTAAAAAACATGTTTAAATATATTTTTAAATTAATAGGGCTGTGCGAATAGTGGTTTTTCTAATGGAATCGAATAGTGAATCTCCTATGCGAAATCCGAATCGAGTACCCGTTCAAACGAATATTACTCGTTTAAAAAAATCTAGTTCGAGTACTCGTTTTTTTTCAAAACGAGTATTCAAAAACTCTATTTCTCGGTTTTTCCAGACGAATATTCGTTTCAAAACGATTAATCGTTTTCTAAATGCACCTAGCTAGAGATGTGAGTCGGTAATTTACCGTCCGTAAATTACCGGTAATTTACCAAATACCGCGTAAATTACCGATTTATATCTTACCGTAATTTTAAAATGGTAATTTACCGGTTAATTACGTAAATTACCGCGGTAATAATCCTGTGAAAGTATAAAATACCATAAATTACGGTAATTTTTGTTATTCCAAAATTTTAATCGGTAATTTACCGGTAATTTTTCGGTAATTTACCCGGTAAATTACCATTTTTAAAAATTACGGTAATTTCACATCTCTACACCTAGCAATCAAAACGACTACTTGAATATTTGATTACTCGGTTTTATCAGAAGGATGTTCGTTTCAAAACGATTAACCATTTTCAAAACGAGTACTCGAAAATTTGATTATTCGGTTTTATCAGAAGAATATTATTTTCCAAACGATTAATCGTTTTTGAAATACATTTAGCAGTCGATAAATATTTAAGTTCCCGCATACAATGGAATGTTTCCTTTCTCTCTTGTTCGCCCGCTGAGACTAAGTATTTAGTGAGAGTAAAACAAAACTCGGCGAACTGCGCAATCGCGTTGAAATTCCAAAAGAGACGCGTTTTATATAAGTCATGTGACCATTCTAGTCCCTCCAATTTTCAATCGAATACTCGTTTTCTACTCGAATTTAACCCCTTGGAAACGATTACTCGGTTTAGGGAACTGTATTCGTATTTGAGGTTGTTTGAATTTCTTTTCGAATAATCGCTTTTCTCCAAATGTCAAATTCGATTCGAATTAAACGAATACTATTCGAAAATCCGAGTATTCGCACAGCCCTATACCCGATGACTACTTCCGTTCAGACTGACTTCATGTAAGAAACAGACCTACGGCGTGGGAATACACGATGTTAACTCTTACGGGAAAAAAGAATCCGTGAGTGCCCGGCTTTAGAGAAAGTTTCTCACGATAAATGTGTTTGCCTCCAGGAGTGAACTTTTTTCTCGTCCTTTCGCTGCCTAGTGAATATTTAGTCTCAGATGTGATACTATATTAAAAACTTTCGTGCTTGTGCAATTAAAATTGTGATCGTGGGAAATATTTCCTAAGGGAGAGAAAACATAGCTATTGGAACTTAAAATTGAAAAATAGACCTGACCTTCATCCTTTCTGAAAAGACGATCATTTTTAAACAAATAACCTACTTGCAAAAACCTTGTATTATTAATAAACCTATTTAATTTTACCCTATCGCTGAAAATAACTTCAAAATAAAGACATTTGCGAAGATTAAAGTAAAACTGACTTGCCTCATGCGTTTTTCATCGTCTTCGTGTCATAACGAAAAACCCAACAGCCTAACTACAGTACTAGACTCGGATTCACTTGGACCCGATAAAATGTCTAAAGTTGATTGGAATTCGCGCTCAGTGTTAAGTTTCGTAATCCGAAGTAGGTGCGGGTGAATTTGATCTTAAGATGTGTTGAATTGGCTATGACCGCTGTAGACCAATATAAAGAAGTGTCGAAGGGGATCGCAACATACACATACTAGAAAAGTAGAGTGATATATAGACCGAGTGGGGAAAGGTAAAGCCCCGCCCCTTGACATGCGCGGTAAACACTGGATGTTTTACTTCCAACAGCAACACGTAGATGGCGGGAAAATCCACTCTTTGGCGCGAAATTTAAAATGCTTCGTTTTAGAACATTGATGTTGCTATAGATCTTAATAAAAAGGCGAATACTCATGTTGTTATAAAGATTTTAAAATATATTTCCCACCATGTTTTAAGCACAACATACACAACACAAAATAAAGGTGAATATGTTAAAGTTCATGAGTTTTGCATTATTAAATTATGGGAGTAGATAGTTTTTAGGATTTAAATGTATTATTTCTTAAATAACTATGAATTGTAAATGCCCATTCTCGAGTTGCAAAAACACAGAAATGGATATATCAGGAGTTCATAATAACCCCCCTTCGGCGTTATTATTACAACCTCTAGACTAATCTGTTTATTAAACACCTCAACGTAAATGTTCGATGTGAGTACCATTGGGGTGGAGGGACTCTTCAAGACGACTGTCCATGTCTTGCTATACATTTACAAGCACTAAACTCATAGACGTAGGAAGTACGAGTAAATGTCTTCAGTGATTTTCTCATCGAGAAGAAGGGTTCGATAACTCGGTTTCCAAGAATGCCCACCAAAATTTCATCTTCCATCGCAATTGATGATTATGATGTCGTAAACAGTGATAATTTTATTAGGTCCAATACTGTACGTTACACCTGTTTAATGAACCATCCCTATATAGCCTCGTCAGAGAACAGTACCTTTATAAAAGTAATGGATCGGCTTCAACTAGTTCACGTAAAGGTCTTGCCGTCTTAGGTAATCATCATAAACATCATGTTCAATTTGTCCTGCTTGGAATAGGCTGGCATTTTGATAAGACACGAGACTAACTACGGTAGTTCGATCCTAGCTGCTACGTGACGACAAGCAATTTTAACAAAGGCCTTTTTTCTCGGTGTCACAGACAACTTGGACCTTCTGCTTCAAAGTTTTTCCCAAAGAAACTTTTATATTTCCCTTATTTAGTCCAAATCTAAGGTTAGGGGTGTTCAAATATTGGCCAACCATTATTGATATGATTTTTTACCGAAGGGTCGGTCATTCATGAGATCCCGTACTCTACCCGTGAAATCCAACTTAAGAAATCCGAAATCAATGCTGATTTCGAAATCGAATAAAAAATCCGAAATCAGAAGCGAAATCACAAAATCATTTAAGTATTAATGTTTTTTTTTTCTAGAGTGTTAACTTCCAATTAAGTTTATTGTTTTTTTCTAAAGTCTCTCTCTCTCTCACACTCTCACTCTCTCTCACACTCTCACTCTCTCTCACACTCTCACTCTCTCACTCTCACTCTCACTCTCACTCTCACTCTCACACTCTCACACTCTCACACTCTCACACTCTCACACTCTCTCACACTCTCTCACACTCTCTCACACTCTCTCACACTCTCTCTCACTCTCTCTCACTCTCTCTCACTCTCTCTCACTCTCTCTCTCACTCACTCAATGAATTTCCCCCACAGTGTAGTCTAAGAAAATTTTGTAAATCGTAACTGCCCCATTTTGAAATATCGACTATTTTTCCTTCTTGAATTAAAAGCAGTGCTCGTGGATTTGCTACTCAGGAGTTCATTTTAGGAACTGTGGCAAGAAAATGAAGAAATGAGACAAATTTTAACAAGACGGAAGGCTCGAAGCTTGTCTCATTTTTCGAGAATAATTCACGGCTTCCGTACCGATTTTTCGAGGGTATTAAAGGAAAGCGCGGCTCCGTTGGTTCCCCTTAAAGATGGTTTTTCTGCTCGGAGCCTCCGGGATAACTTCTGCTACACAGTGGCTAAGCTAGCTAAAGACTAGTTAAGCCAAAGGCAGGCAGTGGCGTCGCTAGGCCTTTTTTGGGGGGCTATAGCCCCCCCAAATGTTAAACTTAGCCCCCCCCAAAAAAATAATCCGTAAACCCTACCAAAAAATTGCTGTTGGCAACCTAAAATTCTGTAGCAATATATGAAAAATTTTCAATATCAAACAGTAAAATTTTGAAGAAAAAAACAGATGGAGACAAGTAAAATGTTTCATGTTCTTTCGAAGGAAGTCCCAATAGTGTTGACTAAAAGCTAACCAAAACTAAAAATAAACCTAAGACGAGTGAAAATCCTTCATAATCGGTTCCGTAGTCTTTATCAATGAAAGGTTGTATATTTTTAAAATATGAATAATTTCACGCTGACACAAATTTACGGATAGTTATAAAGGTCTACACATTTTCCAATGAACCCATTATGCAATTTTTTATATTAAGTTCTTATAATAACTTTCAAAGAGTTTGCCCAGATTTAGCCCCCCCAAATTTCAATCCCTAGCGACGCTACTGAAGGCAGGAACCAATGGGAACTAGTACATTAGGTCTGATTGGTTCCTGCCTTTGGCAAGGTAAAATTCGTGTCCAGAAGATTAGCCAGAATGCTAGGGGTGATCATGGAGCCGCGCTTTCCTTTAAAACATTAAACTTTGCATTACCAAAGTAGGAAATCCATGGACACTTTTATACTTTTATAATTACTTATGGTTTCTTTTTTAGCTTAATTAGACGAGTAATTAATTGGTAATTCTAATTAATTAGTTTGATAAATAAATGCCTAATTTCTAATTGAATTTAATTAGTTTCTATATCTAATTGCTAATTGGCTAATTAATTAGTTCATAAATAATTATCTAATTGCTAATTGGCTAATTAATTAGTTCATAAATAATTATCTAATTGCTAATTGGCTAATTAATTAGTTCATAAATAATTATCTAATTGCTAATTGGCTAATTAATTAGTTCATAAATAATTATCTAATTGCTAATTCTAATCCAATTAGTTGTCATCTAAGTAGCACAGCTCTGGAAATATTAAACTAATTTGAATTCTAATTTCATTCGGAGGTATTTTCTGGATGTTTCACTATGCAGATAGGTCTTATCAATAGTAGAAGAATCGATAAAAAAATCACTTGGTTTTCCATTTCACCCTCCCTTCATAACGGGGTTCTATAGGTAGTCAAAAGCAAGGGGGACGTCTAAGGATAACTTACAATGGAAAGAGGACACAGGACTTTCAGCTGGCAAAGAGTAATTAAGTGGCGCGCTCGTACATGTAGCCTTGTCAGGAAAAAAATCATATTACCGTCACCAGAGAGGGATCCAGGTGGGCCCGGCCCACTCTGCAGTTGGTTTGGCCCTCCCTATGAAATTCATGGGGGGCAAAATATGAAATAGCTGGCCCTAAATATACTTTTGGTAGAAGACAGAACATTTAATTTCTGCGATAAAATGTTAAATGTGATGTGACTGATGTGACGTCTTGGAATTTTTAAAAGTAATTGCAATTCTGATATAGATGCTTTGAAGATTCCTACCAAAATACCATTTCCACTATGAGAATGGGCTATTTACCTGGAGGGAGGAGGGCACAAAAAATCTACTTTTTGCAATCCAGGCAGCTTTTCTACCTTGTGTGAATGGTATGAATCTTCCATGTGTGAAAAGCAGCCTACATCAGGCTGAGAAATAAGCAGTTTTTTAAACTGGACACAGAGCATTCGGCAGTAGCGTCGCTAGAGTTTGAAATAGGGGGGGGGGCTAAATCTGGGCAAACTCTTTGAAAGTTATTATAAGAACTTAATATAAAAAATTGCATAATGGGTTCATTGGAAAATGTGTAGACCTTTATAACTATCCGTAAATTTGTGTCAACGTGAAATTATTCATATTTTAAAAATATACAACCTTTCATTGATAAAGAGTACGGAACCGATTATAAAGGATTTTCACTCGTCATAGGTTTATTTTTAGTTTTGGTTAGCTTTTAGTCAACACTATTGGGACTCCCTTTGAAAGAACATGAAACAGTTTACTTGTCTCCATCTGTTTTTTCTTCAAAATTTTACTGTTTGATATTGAAAATTTTTCATATATTGCTACAGAATTTTAGGTTGCCAACAGCAATTTTTGGTAGGGTTTACGGATTATTTGGGGGGGGGGCTAAGCTTAACATTTGGGGGGGGGCTATAAAAAAAGGCGTAGCGAAGCCACTGGCATTCGGCACCTATAGGGTAGGATTGCCGACGAGTGTCGAATTCCCTAAAACTCTTCATACTTTATCAGTTTCAGAAAAGGGACTTTGCAATTCGGGTTTAGCTTCACTCGCCAGCGCCATTATGGTGTGTTTTTTTCTACAGAATGAAAGCTATTTAAGCCCCTCCTCCTGGTACGTTTCTTTGTGCATGACGTAGTTCTGCAGAGTCCCTAATTATGTAAGTAAACAAACTATCGTTTTCCTCGATCGTTCAAATTATTGTTTTCCACTCTCAAATTATTGTTTTCTTCTCTCAAATTATTGTTTTCCACTCTCAAATTATTGTTTTCCACTCTCAAATTATTGTTTTCCACTCTCAAATTATTGTTTTCCTCGTTCAAATTATTGTTTTCCTCGTTCAAATTATTGTTTTCCTCGTTCAAATTATTGTTTTCCTCGTTCAAATTATTGTTTTCCTCGTTCAAATTATTGTTTTCCTCGTTCAAATTATTGTTTTCCTCGTTCAAATTATTGTTTTCCTCGTTCAAATTATTGTTTTCCTCGTTCAAATTATTGTTTTCCTCGTTCAAATTATTGTTTTCCTCGTTCAAATTATTGTTTTCCCCGTTCAAATTATTGTTTTCCCCGTTCAAATTATTGTTTTCCCGTTCAAATTATTGTTTTCCACGTTCAAATTATTGTTTTCCACTCTCAAATTATTGTTTTCCACTCTCAAATTATTGTTTTCCACTCTCAAATTATTGTTTTCCACTCTCAAATTATTGTTTTCCACTCTCAAATTATTGTTTTCCACTCTCAAATTATTGTTTTCCACTCTCAAATTATTGTTTTCCACTCTCAAATTATTGTTTTCCACTCTCAAATTATTGTTTTCCACTCTCAAATTATTGTTTTCCACTCTCAAATTATTGTTTTCCACTCTCAAATTATTGTTTTCCACTCTCAAATTATTGTTTTCCACTCTCAAATTATTGTTTTCCACTCTCAAATTATTGTTTTCCACTCTCAAATTATTGTTGTCATATTTGTTTGGAATTTTGTCCGAAACGGCGCCCCATAGAAAACGGCAGAAAGTTTTAACCTTGTGCAAATGTATGGGGTACTAAGTGGGTTTTGGAGGCTTCAATGACCAAGCAGTAGATACATATGTTGTTGTTAAGTTTAATAATGTATTTTCACTGAAAGTTTTTTGAGTACCAGAAACGCGTTTAACCTAATTTTATCTACAATATTTTTAAAAAAAATATTTATTTGGGACTCTAATTACGCTCGAAATAAAGATAAAACATGTCACCAAAGATTTAATTAGGTTAGTTTTACTTTTTAAAAGCGAAAGTTTCGACTGCCAGCTTATACTCCCTGTAAATAACGATTTTAATTACGCGTATTTTACATTTAATTTAATTTATCCTTTGCATAAACACCTCACGGATTATTAAAGGCAAAGAACAAAAATAGATAAATATGGTAAACCATTTCAGCACTTGCTGAGCCTTAGCTACGGGACAAGCTTTCGTGAAAGGTTTTTAATTTTTTAGCCATCAAGTCAATGTCTATGCAGGAAAACTTTAGATAAACAATGTGGGTAAAAATATTTTGAGATAATTATATGTAAAGCATAATTGCAAATATATCTGGCCCTTTGAAATTCATCTCTACAATTCTTAACGTATTTCATTGGAAAATAAACCCCAGACCTTCTTTGGAAATTTATCTCAAGATTTCCTTAAGAATTTCGTTGGAAAATATTCCATAAACGTTCTTTGGAAATTTATCTCAATAATTCCCATCGAATTTCTTTGGGAAATTAACCCTAGACTTTCTTTGGAAATTTATCTCAAGAATTCCTTAAGAATTTCGTTGAAAAATATTCCATAGACGTTCTTTGGAAATTGATCTCAAGAATTCTTTAGGAAATTCCAAGGAAGTCTTTGGAAATCGTTTCATTAGAAAATGATCCCAAGGGCTCCGTAGGCTTCCAAAGAAATTCCTTTGGAACTCTTAAGAAGATTTTTTTAAGGGTTTGGAAATTTACCTCTAGAATTCCTAAAGAATTTCTTTGGAAAATATTCGTAATACCTTCTTTGGAAATTAATTTCTAGAATTCCTAAAGAATTTCTTTTGAAAATATTCGTTATACCTTCTTTGGAAATTAATTTCTAGAATTTCTAAAGAATTTCTTTTGAAAATATTCGTTATACCTTCTTTGGAAATTAATTTCTAGAATTCCTAAAGAGTTTCTTTGGAAAATAAACCTTATACATTCTTTAGAAATTTACCTCTAGGATTCCTGAAGAATTTCTTTGGAAAATATTCGTTGTCCTTCTTTGGAAATTAATCTCTAGAATTCCTAAAGAGTTTCTTTGGAAAATAAACCTTATACATTCTTTGGAAATTTAACTGTAGAATTCCTAAAGAATTTCTTCGGAAAATATTCGTTATACCTTCTTTGGAAATTAATCTCTAGAATTTCTAAAGAGTTTCCTTGGAAAATAAACCTTATACCTTCTTTGGAAATTTATCTCTAGAATTCCTAAAGAATTTCTTTGGAAAATAATCTCAAGACATTCTTTGGACATTTGTCTCAAGACTTCTTTAGGAAATTCCAAAGAAAGTCTTTGGGAATTGTTCCTTTAGAAAATGATCCCAAGGACTCCATAGGGTTCCAAAGAATGGCCTTTGGAATTCTTAAGATCATTTTTGTAAGGGATCATTAAAGAAACACGTTTGGTCTAATATTTGGGAGTTTTCCAACGAAATCGACGCTTTCTTCAAAGGAAATTCGCCGAGGTTTTCCGTCTGGCTACATCCAACTACTACCAATTTAAAGCTAGAATGCTTCGTAAACCGGAAAGGTCATATATTTGACATTAGAAAATACACGAGAGGATGTCGAGAAAAATACAACATTTTGTACGCTACAAGCGGGGGCATTTCCTTTAACCAATCTAGTTGGGATTATTTGAAGAAAATTAAAGCCCTCATAGACTTAGAGCTACACGAAAAAACAAGAGCCGTTGAAACTATGAGAGAAGCGATTCTGAAAAACGTAACGGAAATCTTATTGGAGATGACCCAATGCTGCGACAATACCTCTTGCCAAAACAAAATAGCCCACGATATTATGTGCGAGTCCGAATAAACTGACTGGAACGAAAGGGTCGAAAAAAACCTAGTGAAAGCTTTAAAAGTAATTAACTACGATAATGTCATTGAAAAGTTTCGCAAAGATTTTGGTACTAATCTACCTATTGATGAACCATTTCTTTACAACTACATTGTAAACGATGTAAATGATTTAAAAACTAAACTGATATATATTTGAAGGCATTGAATAAAACGTATTATAGCCAGTTCGTGTTGTTGAATAAATAATCCCTATTACTGATTAGTCACACGTAAGGTATGAAAACAGAAAGGTTAAGGTTTGATGATACCGAGGGAAAACAGCTCTTAATTCTTTAAAAGGACAGTCTCAGGATAAAAAACTAAAGGGATAGTCTCAGTATAAAATACGAAAGGGATAGTCTCAGTATAAAATACGAAAGGGATAGTCTCAGTATAAAATCTCAGTAAATAGTAAGATTTTAGCAAAATAATTTTTCCTGGAATTGAATAGTACGAAACAAGCGCCGCGCGCGGAGTTAAAATGAGGGGAGGAACTCGCGGCGCACGCGGGGAACCCCACGGGGGTGAGGCTCAGGGGGGAAGGAACTCGCGCGCGGGGAACTCGCGAAGATTCACCGCGCCGGCGGCGGCGAACAGTTCAAACCATTGAAATATGCTAATTTTAGTTCCCACGCTCCTAATTTATACCTCCCACGCTCCTAATTTATACCTCCCACGCTCCTAATTTATACCTCCCACGCTCCTAATTTATACCTCTACCGTGGTACGAAGTGGGGTCCTATACTACTACTAACTTAAACCTAGTTTTGGTGTTTTGCCAATACTTACAATTTTACTTTAGTCATTTCATGAACGTCTAACTGCTTTTAGTTTCTTTGAATGCGATTTAATACACATTTTAGTAATTTAACAACACTGATCTACTGTCTTAGTCATATTAGTTCGCTTTCAATCGAATGATTTCATTTCACGCCAGCTTGATCCGTATTTTAGTAGTATAACAACACTTCCGACCACTTTTTCATCATTTATTTTCATTATCTGTTTTATAATAGTTATATATTAACAATGTCAGATATATTTAAGTCGAACAACGTAAGTAATAATGTTAAGCTTAACATAGTGTATTCCAATAATATATTTTAAGCCTAACAGTGTATTCCAACACCTCTGTTTCGACCTACGTTAATGATACGGAATTTGAAGCAGGTGTTGCGGAACTATTTAAGAAAACGGTGCCGCCGTCATATTCATGAAATTCAAGCCAATATTCTTCAACTTAATACTTTTAATTATATTTTAAACTTTAGAAATTATTTCAACTAAATATTCACCAATTTCTCTTTATTGAAAATATAGACATATTTCGTAATTTCAAGGATAGTGAAATGTAAATAACGTGTCCGGTGAAGGGGGATAGAGACACTCTCATGGTTAGTAAACGGCCTATGCCAATTTCAAAATATTTCCAATTTTAGGAGTTATTTATATTCAAATTTAATACTATTTAACTGAATATATAGGCATATTCCAAATTTTTGGAGTTATTTCAACTTAATATCCGAATTAAATACTTCTAAATATAAACTTTAGAAATCATTTCAACTTAAACCAATTTCTCTTTATTGATAGGCCTATTTCAAGGATAGGAAATATAAATAACGAGGTCGGTGAACGGGAATAGAGAAACCCGGATGGTAAATAAACGGCCCATAAGAAACTTTTAATTACATGTTTTGCCCTTTCTCATCACTTTAAATTCAAAATTAGTCTTTTAACAGCACTTTAAACGACTTTTTAGTCTTTTGACGGAACGTTTGATTGGGGTTTAGTTAATTAATTAAACTTTAAGCTACATTTAGCTGCTTAACATCAATATGTCTCACATATTTATTCATTTTACATCGTTTTCAACTGCATTTAAGTAGAATAGCACGACTTTCATTCTAATTTTTCTCATTCAAGTGTATTTTATGCGAAATGCGTAACTTGGATTTGCATTGTTAATCATTTCACGTCACTTTTTATTGAAACTTATTCATTTGTAACAAGCATTTTAAAATTTTCCATATTGTTTTGAGTTCATGTGACCCAACGATAGTGGTGTATCAATTCTTGTTTAAGTTTCAGTATTGGTTGAATTATAGGCTCGTATTTGCATTCTAAACCAAAGTATGTAACATCAGCAAATTTGACCCGCCTGTGTTCCAATATTTTTAAATACACCATCATTTGGCAGTCAAATTGAATTTTTCAACTAAGAAAAATCGTTTCATCCATTGTTCGCGATTGAAATTTTCAAATTTCACTCCGTTACACTTTACACTTATCAAATTATTAAGGGACTCTGCAAGGATTCGAACTGATGACGTCTTGATTTGAACTGATAAGATGATTAACCGCATTGTCTATTTCCTCACCGACCTAGTTGCCAAAAGTCAACATGTCGATAAAAACCCCGAGCCATGTGTATGACAAGGCTTGGCGATGCGTTCAATTTTCACCTTCAACATCGGAGTTATTATGTGTTCGTATTTACATACAAAATAATTAACAAATCGTCCCATGTGTTAACAAAAAACCAAAATGTAATCTTAGAACTAGAGTTAAATTTCGCTATAGCCCATAAAACATTAAATAAAGAACACCTCATTACGGAAATTGAAACCGGACTTAATAAACTTAATAATACAGATAAACCCTGCTTAGCACAAAGTGCATTAAAATAATAAAAACTAATAACAAACCTAAACTCAACCTTCCAAGAGAACAATTCTCAGCCCTTAAAGAACTGAAGAACAACCGTGACCTAATTATAACACGCGCAGATAAAGGCGGATGCATTGTCCTATTAGACAAAGAAGAATACACACCAGGCTTAAACGAACTACTCAGTGACACAAAAACATATAAAGAAATAAAAAGGGACCCAACCAATTCTTTCCACGCCAAAGTAAAAAATACGATTAAAGATTACATTAACACCGATATAAAGGAGACAACTTATCGCCACCCATTATGCAGCCCCTAGAATGTACATTTTGCCAAAAATCCACAAACCAACATTAAAGTTTAGACCGATTGTCGAAAATATTAACTCTTCAGCCCAACCCATCGCAAAATTAATTTTTAAAAAACTCGGTTTCCTAGCACATAAGCACGAACATTCGCTCAACAACTCTAGAGAGTTAATTCAAGAACTCAAAAAAATAAATAAAGACGATTTACTCGTGTCCTTCGACGTAGTTTCGCTCTTCACAAGCGTCCCGGTTAAAAACGCCTTAGAAACATTACGACAGCGGCTGGTCAACACAAAGCTAAACCATTTAGAAATAACTGAAATTATCATATTAGTAGAATTATGTGTTAAAAACCCATTTTTAAAGCAAATGGCAAGGTATACATTCAAATAGAGGGCTTAGATATGGGATCATCCTTGAGCCCATTACTGTGTGATATATATATGGACCAATTAGAAAGAATTGCTCTGTTAAATTCCCCATTTAAAGTTGATTTTTGGTGGAGATATGTAGATGATGTACTAGCACTGTGGCGGCATGGCCAGAATAACTTACAAACATTTTTAGAATATATCAACTCAATAGACCAAGCCATACAATTCACATTAGAAATAGAAAAAAAAATAGATCAATGCCATTTTTAGACATTCTAATCAACTGAACAACGTGTTGAGCACCCAAGTATACAGAAAACCTTATTCAGTAGCCATTCCACCACATGCACCCCCTTAGCCAAAAACTAACCTCCTATTTTTTTATTGACCGGGCAACAAAAAATTGCTCCAACCAAGCAAATTTTAACCAAAAAATTAGTTTTATCAAAGAAATAGCAAAATATCGGGGTTTAGACAATTCTATATTAAATAGAGGCATCGACCGAATAACCCAAAGGAACTTAATAGAAAAAACACCACTTTCAAAAACCAATTTAAAACCGCTGAATACATTATACTCCCTTACTTGGACAACATCGCAAACCAAATCGGCAATGAGTTCAGTAAAATCAGAAGAAAATAGGGGGAAGTGGGTAGCCGTAGCTTTGAGCTATACAAGTCGTCCTATGCTTCAGAATAACCATAGTGAATTCTCCTACCTCCCATAAAATTTGAATTTAACCAATCGTTGACATGGCGAAAATAGTAGACCTTTTAAAGAGCGGACGCCACTTTGCGGCGTGTTTAATTCGTGTCATCTGCTTATCTTGGTGTATGGCCTGGTTAGGGTTAACTGCGTAGAGTTAGTAGTTTCAACTTAGAGCTGGACGATTAATTTGATTATAACAAAATGAACCCGTGTACTCAGTGTGATTTGACGTATAAAGAAACTACAGATAAAAAATGTCAGACGGCGATCAAAGGGAAAGTGAAATCTACACAAACCAATCCGAAAGTGAAAAATCAAAGTACAACAACAGATGAATTTGGTTTGGGTCTTGGTACCGGTAGTACTAAGTCAAGTGTAATCTTTGATAGAAATGAATTAACCTTCGGCCTTATTAATAAATCAATGGACAATTGTGACAATATTAGTCCCCCTAGTAGTTCAACCGTTTATATTAACAGTGACTCCCCAGTGTTACTCTCGACCACAGCATTAAACGCGGAAATAAGCGCGGCAATAAGCCAGAGTATTAGCCCTGGTGTTACTATAATGACAATGGGCACTGTTGAGGCTTTGCAACAAAATTGCAGGACTTACAATGGTATGAAACTTGGAAAGCGACCTTCATCGGAGTTGCTGCCTGATTGCACCTTAAAAAAACCTTTTACGGGTGGATACAGTATTTGTGACAGTGAAGCTTTATAACAAGTGAAAAAGATATTGTAAAATAGATTAGGTGAGGAACAGGTTAATTTGCCTAACTAATAGTTTAGTGCTGTAATATAGCTCTTTATTTCAGATCTGGATTTACACTACCAACACGATTTTATAGGAAATTTTTCTTCCCTCACGGTTTCACGTCATGATAAGTTCCAAATTATAGGTAGTCTTCACGACGTTCCAGTTAAAATTCAGTTTTTGTCAGATAGCATGGGTGTGACCCAAAATCCCCCCAGACTAAATCCCCCCGGACAAAATCACCCCAAATCATAAGTAACGGACAAAATCCCCCCAAATCATAAGTAACGGACAAAATCCCCCAAAACTCCTACTAGATGGACAAAATCCCCCCAAAATTCCTACGATGGACAAAATCTCCCCAAAATCATATTTAATCGACAAAATCCCTCCAAATTATATTTAACGGTTAGGTTTGGTTAGGTTAGGTCAGGTCAGGTTTGGTTAGGTTAGGTTATTTTAGGTTTGGTTTGGTTTGGTTCCAATAATTCGTTGTAACCTTTTCCAAAATATGCTCCTTTTAATTAGCTACCACCTTTTCCAAAATATTCTCCCTTTAAATAGCTACCACCTTTTCCAAAGCATTCTCCTATTAATTAGCTGCCACCTTTTCCAAAAGATTTTCCTAATAATTAGCTGCCACCTTTTCCAAAAAATTCTCCTATTAATTAGCTGCAACCTTTTCCAAAACATTCTCCTAATAATTAGCTGCCACATTTTCCAAGATATTCTCCTTTTAATTAGCTGCCACCTTTTCCAAAAGATTTTCCTATTAATTAGCTGCCACCTATTCCAAAATATTCTCCTATTAACTAGCTGCAACCTTTTCCAAAACATTCTCCTACTACCCCTGTAGCACGAGGCATCGGATAATTGGTCGGCAACAGGTCTGTCGGTCGGGAAGGGGTCTATTTGTATTTGCCAACCCTGTGCCAACTTGAAATCTTAATCTTACAGATGGGTGGGGAAGCCGACTATATAGTAAATAACGTTACATACCGTGGCATGATTACGGCAAAACCGTACATTTTAGGTATGAGTTCATTTTAGAGTTGGCATTAAGTTGGCATAGGAGACCTTCCAATCGAACCTAAATATGTCTGCTAAAGGGTCGGCAGTGCCGAATACATTGTTAATATGTAGTTGGCATCTTGTCGGCATATACGGCTGTCTAACTAGTACGATATAACGTTCTTTATATAGTTGGCAACACCGGCTAGGTTTCACGATTGCCCTGTTTCGGTCGGCATTCTGTCGGTATAGCCTATGTCATTTCACAACGATCTCGTTCTGATGTAAATTAGAAAGACAACTTTTTTGTTCTTTATTGTGCCATAAGGCGCTGAACTATGGGTAAATGGACAAGCATTATTAGGGGGAGATTTCGCATTATTATTAATATGAATTAGTCTAAAATAGGTTTCCAATAATTTCCACACACTTGCACAACTTTTTAAAACGTTGGCAAATATATGTGGATGCGTGGATTTAAATAGTTTTCTATTCCCGAGTCTATGTGCACCCCCTGGTGGAAAGCATTTATTAAAATCGTTTGTTAATTTGTCTATGATTGTCAAAAAACGTACTCAATTTGTCTACTTTTTAAAATTGGTTAAATAAATTTTTACTTTAACATAAATTGCTGCACCGTATTTTAGTAGTTACAGATGTCGTTACCTGTATTTTTAGTGCGTTTCCTTTATATGGTAGGACCAACGTGGCGGGACCGTTTACTGTTGGGAGTTTGGCGCACATCACCTCCCTTTCGAGTATCGAGAGGGTGACAATTGTTGCATTGCAGCAGTCCCAAAACCTGAGATAACTCTAAATTTTCTCTCTGGTAGTCTGAGGTGATGTTGATGCTAGGTTATTTTAAAGATGTATCGATAGCCAAAAAGGCTTAGCTGTTTATGTTTTCTTGCCATAGGGTTGGTGGGGTTTCGCAATTTAAAATGCATCGTTTTGTAGGTAAATGTATCAATTATAGACCTTCCATAAACTCCCGATCCTTACATTACATCGCGTCAGTCATTTTGACAACCTCTATAAACGCAGCTTTTCCCTACCATATTTTTGTGTTTATTCTCTTTCGTGTAAATACTCAAAGTCTTTCTTCAATATTTAAGGTAACGGTAACGGGTAGGAAACGTCATTTTTGTAAGCCTGAATTGTTCTCTAAAACTTCTAATTTTAAAGCAGTCCCATGTTACCACATCGTACCGCACTTAACAGGGGTACAGAAAATTTGATTAGCCCCTCGAAGCGCTACCTTTAACTGTTTTGAAGTGATTACTTCAATTAATTTACTTCTCTTACAACTATAATAGTGTGACCAGAACCAATTGAAACAGAAAGTTTAGTTGTAGTGATTATCCCCTCGATGTGTTACAGCAATACTAAAATGATCACACATAACGCTCAATTAACTTTACAACCTAAACTTATGCCGACGCATACTTATCGCATCTTATAAATTTGATAGGTTTATCCCCTCGATGAGTTTACAACATAGACTTATGCTGATGCATACACATGGCATCTGCCCCGAAGCGTTTGAAAGAGAAAGAATTCCAGGGCCGTCGCCAGGGTCAAATTTTAGGTAGGGCCACGATAGGGCACATTTTCAGACGACTGCGCCTTATTATCAATGCGTGTGCCAGGTTTTAATGCAAGATTTTTAATTGAAAAGTCTAGTTCAAGATGATTCATATTAGAAAATAACTTAAAAGTTCCTACTGTGAAGAACACGACGCATCATTTTGCACCAGAGTGTTCAATTAAAATCGTGCTTAAAGCCTTGGTATACTCATGGGGAATAGGGTGGATTAGTATTAAAATCGTGCCTATACAAGAAATTTGAAAACTTTGTACTATTTATTAAAAATTTAGCGAGGGAAGAGACAATGTCAACGAGGACTCAAAACAAATTAATAGAAAGTTTTAACAACTATAAATTAAAATTACGCTAGTCATAACAATAACATGTAAAAGAAGAAAATAAATTACCAAAATTAAATATGAAACCTGTTCATTGATTGTTTGATCTGGTTAAACATAATCTCTAATACGCGGTTTAAAAATTAAGTACTAGTGCGACTAACCGATTAACACTAAAAGACTAGTCACTCTATACATAACCTCCTGGATCACGCGACACCGGGACGCTGGCTGCTCGGACTTTAGAAGCCAGTTCAAAGATATATTTCTTAGAGCGTGTATCTCCGACTATCATTTGAAAATTCAAAGCCGTCAGCTTTTACCATGACCGTCAATACGACGATGCAAGTTATCGCTCACAGTTTTAAAAATAATGGTTCTTTTCCTAAAAAATGTGCATGTTGCTGTGATAAGTACAAAGTTTCAATGAATTTACCTTTTCCAAAATATATGAATAAATAACTGCCACGTTTTCCAAATAACCAGCTTTCACCTTTTCAAAAATATTGGCCCTAATAATTAGTTTGCCACGAATGCAACAACCACACCAGGCAGGGGTCCCAATTCCGGAGTATAGGAAAAAAACTTATTTGTAAGCCAGCCTAATTTCACGAAGCTCTAGACCTCTCGAGAGTTCAGAATCATCTAGTGTTGCCAATGTGTGGGAAATTTTGGTAAGGTTTTAGCCTCTGTGGGAAAATGGTAATTTTTTTTTTCCGAAATCGGTCAAATGTGGGTCTTTCCCTGTTTAAGTGTTAATAGAGCAGACTATGCAGTTAAAATTAGTGCATTTTCGAAAATTTTGCTCGGTTAAGTAATTGCAAGTGACATTTTGAAAAAAATTTGGTGATCGTAAATTTGACACTGGAAAAAGGGTAGCATATTTTGAGAATTTTAAAGTTTATAGCGTTTTGGCGCACTTGTACATATTGTCAAAGCCATGCGGAGTGATATTCCATATAAAAATTACTAGGAAAACATAGTCCAGATAATTATGACTGTAACTTTTCTTCCATATTTTAGCTGGGGGCGGAGCTAATAAGGAGGTGTGGGAAATGTGGGAAATTTTTCAAATGGAAATGGGAAAATCCACTTTCAAACATTGGCAACACTGGAATCATCCGCTCTACCGTCTACGAAGAGTGTGCCAATTTGCCAAAGCTTGGCGAAAACGTTTTTTTATGCCATGGCAATAATGTTTTAAATTTCTTTTTAATTATATATGGGATTTATAGGCTTATCATAATGTCATGAACGTAGTCTGGTGGGGTTAGGTGTAGTGGCGTTGGGCCAATGCAACTATTGGTAGGGCCACGAGCAGTTTCCAAGAATTTTGGAAATATTTCAGGTAGGTCCAAACACATTGTAGGTAGGGCCGGGCCCACCCGGCCCTCCCCCTGACGACGGGCCTGAAGAATTCGGTAAACACCAAACTTGAATTCATTCTTTGTGTAAACCCCGAACTTTTTATTGTATAGAAAGTTCGGATTCTAAGAAAAGCCATGGCTTAAAGTATGAGAAATTTTAAAGAGAGAGTGAAATTTTTCGTTTTAGGTAAGGCAATATGATAAATTTGTGTGTTTATAATAGACATACAGATATTACTGTTTGTTAATTAATATTTTCACAATGCATCCGCATTGTACTGTTATAAATAAATCATTAAAATCGACAATGAATGAAAAATATCACCTTATCAAATTTTATCCCTTTTCACTCTAAGTGCGTTCATTAATATGTGCATCGTACATTCGAAATGTACTGTTATAAACAAATCATAATTCTGTCCCTTTGAGAATCACCATTGGCCAATCCCTCTTCCGCTCTCCCTTTTAAAAGACGAACGATACTACTTCATTTCCAGCACCTTCAGACCAAACCAAACTATACCCCCATCATTTGATGTACTGTACATCAAACTATGTGCCTACAAAAGGCAGTGTAGTAACCGACGCCACTCGCGCGTGCTCGTTAGCTAGAAACGAGCGAAATAGATAAAAATTGCCACCCACCCTTTTTCCCTTACTGTTTCTTTAACATTAGAGCAACACTCCCTGTTAAAACGTTCTTTCATCCCTCTAAATCCCAAAATGGGACCAGTCCAAATTTTTCTCCCTTCTACAGTTTTTCTCTCATTGAGTGTTTTGACTGATGTTTCCCGTGCATGGTATTAGAGCTATTTCAGAAGCCTTAGTGTGACGTCACCCATGCTATTTGCCCATAGAACCAAAGCGGTACCAAACATGGCCGCCGACTGCCAAAGCTAAGCCCGTGACGTTTTACCGTGACGTCACAACTGAGATAGCTCTATTGCGTCTATGATTTTTCTTCTGAACGCAGATGTCCCCCTAGTTTGACTTGGATAATACATGGACATGTGCTATATTGGTCAAGATTCCGTTTTGAAAAAATTTTCACCTTTAAAATATTTTTTATAATCATACAATTTCATTTTGCATTACTCCGTGTGGTTTCCAATGTGCTAAGATTGTAGGGCATCCAATAACGATCTAAGTAGCTCGCATGCACTATAAAGTTGCGAAGAGTGGCACATAAACTTGAGAAATTACTGCCCATATCAGTACAAGCGAAATGCAGTGACCAGAGACACTATAATGTGCCACTGCCATTTCTAATTTAGCATACATTTTCCTCTTTCCGTAATTCGTAGAAAATCAACACAATCCGAAATAAACCCTGGCAGTAACTAATTTCAGAATTTCGTTTTCCAAAAAACTAAGTCTATGAACATACTGGTCAATTGAAGGTGTTCACGATGTCTATGTAATTTGGAAAGCAAGCCCCTCGTATCGAATCGTCTGCCATAAGTACATGTATACATATATATGTAAATGTACACGAAAACTGGTTCTGGCGTATGACTGGTGGAAGCCAGGAACAAACTCTTACTACATACGTTTCACAACTACTTTCAGAACGTGAGCTTCATACTGAACTTCAAAACCGTCCTCGTGCCCCGATTTTTGAACTATCAATGCGCTGCCTTTTCCCGTGCATCCCACTAACTAAATAACTAAACAACACCTTTCAGTGACATTCGCCTGACTTTGAACATGCCGCTCTTAAATTACGAAATTAAATTAAGAAACGTGCAATATAGGGTTATTTATTCTTTTAAACGAATAACTGAATTACTGCTAATATCGAGACAAATTATATTGGGTGCAGAATATTCTGAATTCAATAGTCCCGAGTATGGTTGGCGGGTTTTTAAAATTGGTTTAAATTTTGATGGTGTCTACTTTTTAATATAATACTAGTAACAGCAACTGTTTTAAAGAATAACAACTAAAATATATATCTATGTTTTCTATTGTGCACAAAGGATGAACCACTATATTTTACAATACGCGAATTTCTATTTTAAATCTTAAAGTACACACAAAACCAGGAAATCTTTTTTCTCTCACAAAAGTTACGTCTTTGATAGCGTGACAACAATGACTGCTATATAGGCTTAAAGCAATACTCTGCCACGTTCGAGCCCCTTGAGACTAACTTCACTGCGCCCGGAAAAAGGAGAGAAAATGTGCTGCCGCCTAGGTGCGAAAGCCTGCAATTCAATTTTTCCTCTAACGGTTTTTCAGTTCTGCCCTTTCTCCCACCCGTTTCCCACGGCTAGGCAAAAACAGTTGTTCCCCTCTTGCGAGTCAGTTTTTTTAGGGGGATTCGAAGAGGGAAAAATACAACTGTCTTCCCCCTCCTACAGCGCCCTTTTTCTCTCTAGCCGAAGCCCAGGCTCTAGCCAGGGAGAAAGCTCTAGCAGATCTTTGGTGACGCGATATGCTATACATGTTTCCAAGAGCCTATAGTTTAAAACTATAGGCTCTTGATGTTTCTGTTTATAAAATGAGGAAGAGATGAGTGTTTGCCTAAAGACGATCCGATGTAACGGGGCTCCAGGAGCCCAGACAACCCGTCTCTCTCTTTTCGTAATGCCCCTATACAACTAAAATATTTTTTGGTCGCTTTATAAATAGAATAATGGCATCCCATGCTAAAAGGGGGTACTGCCATTACTCTATTCTATAAAAATGTTTCATTATAAAATTATGTTTTACTTGCCAAAATGTTAAAAAAATTTATCAAAGAGGCAAATAAGGACATGCACTTAACAAATCCTTTTTTCACATCAAATTACACAATTCCTACAAATGAGATTGAACATGGAGCAAAAAAATTTATAATTTATTAGTTCAAATTGCAAATGTACAGTCGTAAAATTGAGTTTTTATCATTCAATTTAATCCGTGCACAGTCTGAAATGAAATATTTAAGTAATAAGTTTTATTCAAAATTAATGTGTGTAATCGGCAAGACTTGATTACAATATCGGAATGAATTAATTTGGTAAAGTTGGCATTCTTACATAATCCCTCCTTGCGTGGTGAATTCGCTTCCGCTTTGGCTGTATGGACATTGTTCGCTCTGCCCCGAGGCGGAATCGGGGCTAGCGGCTGCACATATGACTGTACTTAAAAGATTACAAGTATAAGTCCTACCCTTGATAATGCTAATTTGTTTAGACGTAACCCCTCATTGCGGCGAATCTAAGAGTGATGAATGGTAATACCCTCAGTTTCTCCCGATTTTTGTCTAGAACGGCAAAAGAACAATGCCGATAGTTTCCCTCTTTTTATCAAGGCCATGTCGGACAGGTTGGAGGGTAGGCTGATCTACACTTATATATAGAAATTAATTAGTTTCTAAATAAGGGTATACATACCCTTTCTAAAAATTCTACACTATCCCTGAATAATATAGGTTATATTTTATTTTCATAAAAAGAAGTTTTTAATTCGAAATGTCAGTATTTGTCGGATGAAAAGCGCCGATTTTCTGCTTCATCGGCGTGCACTCACGAAATGCGTTAAAAAAATTTGCAATAAATAATAATAAAAATATTAGTCATAAGTAGATCTAATATACTATCTACAGTACATACATACGCTAAAATTTACCCGTTGTTTCTTATAACATTTTGATTTGAGTCCTAATTATGCGAGAGTAAATTCCCGGGTAACGGCTATTGTAGAAACTATTTTTCAGCGTTTTTAGCCACATCGTTTGATGTACATCTAACGATGGGGGTATAGTTTGACTTGGTCTGAAGTAACGTTCGTCTTTTTAAAGGGAGAGTGAAAAGATGGATTTTTGATTTTCAAAGGATCGGGATTATTATTTGTCTATAACAGTGCATTGCAAATGTACTATGCACATATTTATGAACGCACGTAGACTGAAAAGGGATAAATTGTGTTAAAGGCCCACTTCCATCGAAAAGAGTTCTAGCGAACTGAAAACCGAGCATCGAGACTAACAATGGGGCGACCGTGCCGATTTTTGAAGCCCCGCTGGGGAAAACGCTGGAAGGGTTCTAACAAACTGAAAGCCATGCAATGTGGTTATAGCGAACTGAAGATACACAATAAAAAGCCTTTCCTCTCGAATTTTTGCTTTCCTCTGAAGGAAATTCTCTATTGTGTCTTCAGTTCGCTAAAACCACATTGCATGGCTTTCAGTTAGCTAGAACCGGGGCTAGAACCCTTCCATCTTTTACCCAAGCGGGGATTCGAAAATCGGCACGGTCGCTCCATTGTTAGTCTTCATGCTCGGTTTTCAGTTCGCTAGAACTCTTTTAGATGGAAGTCAGCCTTTAAGGTGATATTTTTCAATCATTGGTGATTTTGAAGGGGGAAAGCTTATGATTTATCTATAACAGTACAATGCGGATGCACCATGAAAATATTAATGAACAAATAGTATATCTGTGTGTCTTATATGAACACACAAATTGGTCATATTGCCATGCCAAAATGAGAAATTTCATTCTCTCTTTAAAATTTCTCACATTTCAAGCCATGACTATTCTAAGAATCGGAACAACTTTCTATGCAATAAAAAGTTCAGAGTTTACACAAAGAAAGAACTCAAGTTTGGATGTTTTACAGAATTCTTTCTCTTTCAAACGCTTCTGCGCATAAGTCCATGTTATAAATTTATAAGATGCGATATGTATGCATCGGCATAAGTCTATGTTGTAAACTCATCGAGGGGATATTTTAAAAGAAAGTACTAGCTTGACGCCCCGGATATTTCAATTATAACGTAAGTAAATTGATTGAAGTAAGGATTAAGGGTTATATTTTTTTGTTAGGACATCGAGGGGCTATTCACTCTGATTTTCTGTACGCCTGTTAAGAACGGTAAGATGTGGCTACTATTACGAGCCCAGACCTTGGATCGACTTGTTGCGGAAATAACAAATACTTGTTTTTTGTGTTTGGGTTGTTTTGATGAAATGAAAGCGAAAACGAAAGTGAAGTTGTACACGAGCACGGCAAATTTTGTTTTTGAAAAAACCCTTGATTTCAGGGGACACTAACAGTTACGGACTTTCTATAAGTATTTGTTTATTATTATCACTTTCCTTTTTGGACTTCACTTTCACTTGTTTATTGGGCTCTAGGGCGAGGAAGAGCTTTCACTTTATTATTGGGCTCTCGAACGAGCAAGAAATTTCACTTTATTATTGGGCTCTCGAGCGAGCAAGAAATTTCATTTTTTTATTTGGCCCTTGGGCGATCAAGAACTTTCACTTTTTTATTGGGTTCTCGGGCGAGCATTATTGGACTGAAGTGGGAGAATATTTTTCGGGCACAAGGGCGTGCAATTTCATTTTCAGTCTAATGATGAATGTTTTTTTATTTTACTCATCTTAATTGAAGTTAATTCTCAATAAATTTTTCAAGTTTTAAAAGGTTGAGTTGTTTGGAAATATTCTAAAGAATAACACGCAACATTATCCCCACGAAATCACCACAGCTATAGCTTACAATATTTTAAAAGTTTTCGCGCTTTTTAGCTGCACCGAATTCACAGCATAAATACACTAATTAAAAACGGGTAATTTGTTTTTCCCTCAGTTCCTCCTTTGAAGGGCCTTCAGTCATTCCCCTGGTTTTTGATATCCGAAGTGGATGATCCTCTTCCAGAGGAACACGTTGTTTTAAATTACCCTAAGATAATTACGTAACAATAAGGATTTTTCAGTATCTAATCGGTACAATGTATATTACCTTGAAATTCTCCCGTTGCTCAAATATGCAAATCATTAAGTCTTTTATATAGGTATACTTTTTCTTTTCATATATTGGGACTATGTACCAAGCCTTAGTGCGTTTACTATAGGCACGCGTATCCCTGTGAAGTTTTTCATATACGGACAATTTGTACATAATTTGATTTATTAGAAATGATATATTACCTTGGTTTTCCATCTTTGGTTAGTGCCTTTGGTCGTCCGCAGTGTTTATTGTGGTCTATAGCCGCAAGCTTAACTCTAATTTGGTAACCCCAATATCTTTGAAAATATACCAATAAACAATGAACATTCTTAACCCTAAATCTATTTCAGCCAGTCCTACCCAAAAGCGATTCTTTTTGGGGCGTACATAAGAATCAGGCTATGGTAACTTTCGAGAAACCCGGTATGCCTAAAAATGTTTATGTTATCTTTCAAAGAATGGTACAGTTGAAACATAAAATTACGCGTTTTGTTCAAGTACAAGTTTTTACCTAAAATTTGTGAAATATACCATATTCTTCAATAGGTATTTTCGCAAAACTTCATTCCTTAGTTTTATAAACGTAGGAGTGTTTGGTTTTAACCACGGGTGTTTTTCGAGCTGCTCTGGTGTTAAAAGGTCATGGTCACAGTGATTGTACATGCCAATTTCCACGTGCCACTCATGTTCATTGACGACATGGTGCAGACAAGTCAACCACAAACACTAAATACGTTTCAAGTTACAACTTACATACCTCGTAACTTTCCATAACATCAAAATACCTTCATTTTATACACGTTGCCCTCACAGTTTTTAGAGCACCACCAGAAATGATTCCTAAGTAATGGAGCCCAGTGACTTAGGTCTCGGTGTTCTTTGCATTTTAGCCCAATCTTTAACGGATTGAAATGAATTTATTTAATAAGAAACACAAAAAGACGGATTAAATGATTTATAGATTCACATCATTGATTCTTTTCAAAATAATTTTCCCCCCGTGCCATGTATCCCAGGAATGCTTGACACCTGGCAAACAAGATTCCTCTTTTCCTTAGTAAAATATAAAAATTCTTAAGTTTCTAAATTTCTTAAAAGGTATCTGTACACAATATCACCCAAAACTAACTTAGTTCTCCAGAAATTGCCGAATGGGCGTCAGTAACAACTTCCACTACATTAACACGGTGTTGAGACCCTAACTCTACAACTTCGTTGGCGGCAGCTTTGAAGGCTAATAGCTCCATGTTTGGGCTTTTACCCTGGGCATGCCTCACATCTCTGTTAACAACAGATACAATTTTCCTGCTATTTGTATCTGCCAAAGTGTACGAGCAGAACATTGCGCAATGCCCAGGGCTATCCATTCTACCATCGCCAGCCAATATCAGGTCTTGACCTGACAATTCTTCAAAAGTTTCTTTTTGAGTTTTTCCCAGAAAAGATCCACCGCTGGCTTCATGAAATGTAATTGGTAGCTGCATATCGAAAATGTTTAATTTAACATCTAAGTCTTAAAATGTCTAGAGTATAGTAGCGGAACGTTCCGTATATAGGAAACAGTTTACTTCTAAAAACATATTACTGTAAAATGGAAAGGAGATAATGCCTATCTAATATCAAGGTGAAATTATAGAATTGATTTCACGAAACTAAATTCAATATTAGCAAAATGTGCCTCAATAGGTAGAATAAAATTTAAAATTGATTTTCCTATATGAATCCTGCACCAATTTAAAATCAGTAATGAAACCTAGGAAATTTAGAGTCAGTATTTTGACAAGAAATAGGAGTGATTAGCCTCTCGATTTTTCTCAATCGAAAATCCGAGTCGGCCTACTCTTTGTCCATGGGGGGTTCAGGGGTCCTTAATTGCACCCATTATAGTGTGTGTGTCGGGTCGGCTCCCACTTTTGAGGAACAGGCCAACCTTTTTTTTAAACCATAGTTGAATCCCTATTCCCTCGTTTTACAACCCAATTTGCGCTTAAAAAGGATAAGAGATAACACAAGGGTTTTATTTCACTGTACTGAGTCAGAATTCTATCTTTATGTATATAGGCTGACTTTGGCTTTGGCACTTATTTGGAAGGGTGGCAGATAAACTTTACGATAGATTGGAATTTGTTTGTGGAAGTGAACATTTCAAATGGGTTCGTGCTAAGCGCCAAAAGACTTGCACGTGTTTTCAGTCGAAATTTATGGGAATTTTATGACTTTTTTTTTCAAGCTAATTGAAAATATAAGCTAAAAAGTACAAAAAAAAAAACGAAAAAAAAAGAAAAAATAGGTTTTTTCTTGTCCCCATTTTACCTTGAAAGCTGTATTACAGCCGTTCAGTGTGCACCGTGCGACTGGACGGCTTTCTTGTCCTTGTAAAGGCTAATGGGGGGTGAATGTAGCGATAGGTGCAGCTGTGGGGTTGTGGGAAAAAAGGTCCTAGTGTGCCAAAACAGGCTAGACCTAGCACGTCAAGTGCGCCAGCCCCGGAAATAACCGTGCCACGGCTTCCTCCGGCCCAAGAACTACCGCTCTTCCAAGAAGAGGAAAGGGCTAGTGAGGAGTCCGAGTCGCAAAACGAGGAACCAAATGAAGCAAGCACGGAAGAAGAGGATATTGTTCAGTAATATAATTCTCCCCCTCCCCCAGGAAATGGTTTTAAATATATATTTTATAGCCCTACTACTAGTAAGAGGAGGCGGACCCGCGGTAGCCGTGCCCCAAGACGGCCTTTTCAAAAAAGAGCCCCAAAATTTCAGGGGGACCCCGCCATGAGGAGGGCATTTTTGGAGATGGGCATCTCAGAGAGAGCCGAGAGTTCTCGCGACCGAAACGGAAACGTCTAAGAATATCGATGTGTGTATTTCTTCTACTGATTTACTTGTTTAGAATTTTTAATCGCAATATACGTAAATATTGTAGGATGTTATTGACAGCTAGACAAAGGATCAACTGCTGCGGCGACTAGCCCGAATGGTCCCGGAAACAGAAGCTATCCTTAGAGATGGTAATGGGCCCATATTTCGTGTAAATTTTAATTTCGAAGCATTGTAAAAATTTCAAATTATTAAAGTTCAACGCGGAAATTCTCACCGAGTTGACGTTGAGGTGCAAAGTCCGCCCAACTTGGGCGAGCGTCAATTCCCTCCACCCTCTCCTCCGGGTGACCCGCTGCGAAACTGCGTTTGCGGGCGTTGTGAAAGGATGCCCACCGAGCCGAGAATGTCTGCTGTGGAAACGCAGTTTGTACCACCCTACGGCCACGATTTAATTTGTTTTGCTTAGAACCTTTGGTCCTGGTATTGACGATGCGCCTTAGAGGCGAACTAATCCTGGAAAGAGGGTTAGACATAGATAACGAAAATCTCAGATTTCAGGCTTATGCTAATCTATGTCTAACCCTCTTCGGGTTTCTTGGCCTAGGCACAGAATGGTTTTGCCGGCCTGTTGTGTCGGTCGGGCGAATTCGTAGTGAGTTCCCCAGTCCGGATGGAGTGTATCGCGGCTTTCAACCCGGAAGATTTCCAGCATAAATTTATCTTATAACTGTATATATTTTCTGTTTTTGTTGTATATATTTTGTGTTTTTGTTGTGCATATTTTTATTTTTGTTGTACGTATTGTATTTTATTCTATATATTATCTATTATTAAATAGTATATTTTCTGCACATTAAATGGTGTTTTAGTCTTAACGCGTGTATTCAGCACCGACGATTTTGACCAGTAATGTTTAGCATACTAGGGCTAGTAGATAGGACTTACATCAAATTCTCAAAAATAAATAGGCGAAAAAGGGACTTTTTATGATAGAAATAGGGACCAAAATCTTTAAAATAGATGGCCCAAGGGCTCGGCTCCTAATAGAAGACACATCGTACCGCACTCAACGTGCATTTTAAAAGGAAGGGAACTATAATAGTAAGTCCCTTCAAAATGACTCTCACCCCTCGACAATAAGAATTTCACGCTCCCTGTTTCAATATTCAAAAGAATCAGGGGAATTTTAAAAGCAAAGCAAGTATGTACTGACGTTATTTTTAGAATGGTCTTAAGGCGGTATTTATTATAGAAGTTGCCGGTATTTCTCCACAAATCATAAGAATTTTAAAAGCAACAGAAAGTAAGTACTAACTTTTGGCCCTAGATATTTTCTTTCATTGAAAGAAGGATTACGGGTAAACATTTTAATACTGTTTAGGGTAGGGGCATGTATAGGGGTTATTACCAAACGTTTCTGTACGCATATTAATTAGAAGATCGAGGGGCTAGTCACTCATTAGGGTAGGGCATCGAGGGGTTATAATCACTCAGATTTTATGTTCTTGTATTAAGGGTTAGGTATGCGTTACGGTAATCGTTATAGCGCTGTTAAAGGCTGCGCATCGTGGGGCTACTCACTTAAGTTTTGTGTTTGTGTCATATTGTTACAATTATAAAGAATACTGTATTAAGTATGGATTACGGGCAATCATGTTAGCACTATCAAGGGCGCTTCTCACTCAGGTTTTCCTATTTTTTTATTATTATAAGAAATTTCCTCTCCCAAGCAACCATGATGAGAGGGGAAAGGCCCCATAAACTTTGTTATAGGGGTTTCGAACACCAGCACCCAAGGGGAGGCTTTAATGTTTTGTGTTTCTCTTAGATCTCAGCTATCCCTTGTACATTTTAGAATGCTTAAGGCTAAGGAAGAATTCTGTTTATCTTGGCATCCAACGGCCATAAATTTAAACATAATGATGAATAAACATAAAGTAGAACAATGTTCATGCACAAAATTGGTTGAAAAGTATTTAATTTTAGTTTGTATTTTTCTACACTATACCAAAATCATCTTAAAAACTCCTAGCAACTAACAATTAACGCATCGAAAATACGGAGGTGACAGATTGGGGAGGGGTTTGAAAAATTGGTAAGCCTTTTATGCAAGAGGGCGCAAGTATGTACTTTGGACTCTTCTTATTTTCTATTTTCCCAGTTTTTAGTATGACCCAACAAACTTATTTATATATATATATAAAAGGAACCTCACCGGAAAAAGGTATCTTTCCAAAAAAATGCACATTGCAAGTTGCATAAATAAAGCCACTTTGGTAAACTGGTTTCCAGAAAGAACAATGCCACTTGCCAAAGTTAAATTTCCCGCGTATAGGCCATGAAAACATTGGCTGGCTCTCCATTTCCCTATATCATTTTTGACATTCGATCACTAATTTTTTTCTATGTTTTGTTTTCTAAAGTAAAATGTATATAATAAACTACCTTTGCGTGTTTTCCGCCAGTACCCTCGCAACATTACACGTGTAAATAAGGGCAGTTCCTCGTTGTGAATTTTGTAATCAATTTTGCCCGACAATTTAAACATTTTTGCCATAAGCTTTTCTGAACCAGAGAAGTTAAAATGGAGTATACACAAAGGAGAGATTTTCGTTCACGATCTCCTTCGCAGTTTGGTATTTAGGGCTCCTGGGGGGAGTCTAAAACAATACATTTCCAACAACACATTTTTTAAAGCTGCTGCCGAAATGTTAATTTTAAAATTAATATGAAAATTACTTCAGTGTATTCAATATAATAAATCTTCATAATCCGATTCGATTATAGCATCTTCCGTAAATTCAGTTTCAAAATTTAGATCTGAATGCTCATCTTCATTACTGAAAAATGTTTTTTTATCGAAAAAATTCATACTAATAAATTGAAATGCCCTACTCAATATTTTCCATAAGATCTCCTATAGCTTCCTGTTCAATTGGGTCAGCGTCTCTGTCAGTTATTTCCTCTTCTCTAAGTTTATAATTTTTCATAATAAAGTATATTATGAATGTTTTAAATAATGATGTTTACATTTAATCATCATCATTTTGTTCTTCTACACTTTCAAACAAAGAACGCCTAGACCTTTTCCTTGAAGGAGGCTCATCCTCTGTAGAGGTACTACCTGCCTTAGGTGTATCTATCAGTGGTGATTCCATGGCCAGCCAAATTTTTTATATAATGGTGTTTCACATTTGTCTGTAGTTTT
>JAEQBA010002579.1:0-35503 GCA_019434445.1 Phalangium opilio
GGGCCTTCTCAGGTGTTTTTACTTATGTGGCACGTGTTCGGAACACACTAACCATAGAGTCAACCAACCGTAACCTAACCTTGCCTCGGAAAAGATGTTTCAGCTCGTGAGCAATTTGTACCTCTAACAAACGCTAGTACGTACGTCTCGTGTGTGCTGCGTGGTTAGGGACATGCTAGGGTGGACGCTATAATTAGTTTATACTCCCTTTAACTTGTATGTATTTATAATTAAGGTAACGTTTTCTCTGCAAATAGTCCTGACTTAGCAAAACGTGGCAAGCTATTTTGATGGAAGACAAAAGATGTTTACGAAATATTTCTTGTGAATTATTTGGCTAATTTAGTTTAGGGGCATTTTTAATGAACTTGCGCAACTAAGGCCCTGTATTTCAATAGAATTTAATTATTCAATTCAGTTGAAAGGTCTCGCTGCATGCTGCAGAAGGGAAAGAAATTGCTGACAAAACGTTCGAGATTTTCAATATAATCCCTTATCTTTTAGTAATAAGCAAAATCTATATAAAAAAGTAGAACTACTTGAGTAGGGTTGTGACGTGTTTGCATATGACGCGTTTGAGATTCGATAGAAAACTGCGATGAAAACCAAGTAGCAAGGTCATACGCAGTCGTTTACCCTAAATTAACAAGAAACTATAGTTACGATTACGAAATGGTATCTGCGTGTGGTAGAATAACTCTATAAGCAAAATTCACCTCGTAGATGTTTTGATGAAAATCTGAATACAATGTAAATAGAAAATCACTAAGAAAAGCAATTTTCCTTAAACAGGGTGTTTCGATAAGTCTACCATAATTTAAGGGGGGATGTTCTTTGGGCGATTTTGAGTCCGAAATGTTCAATGACATTTATTTTCAAGTTAAGATTTTTACTTAATTAAGGAACTGAAAGACAATGGTTTCTAATTTAATTAAGGGTCATACCTAAAATACTAAAATCATAACTCGAAAACAGTGGCCTAGACGGCAAAATTTCATGGAACATTTTCGACTCTAAATCGCCCAAAGAACATCCCCTCTTAATTTATGATGCAGACTTATCAGAAATACCCTCTTCTCTTACCGTCATTAAATCGAATATGAGTTACCTACAGTAAAATATCACGCCTTTTGATCAAGAAAATGGTGTGCCTTAAGGCTATGACGTCACTATTTCTTAATTTTAAATCGTGAAATTTTTCTAAAAAAAATATTTGAAGGAAATATCTTTCATTCGATAAAGGTTCATGGAAATAAATTTCTTAAGTACAACTATTTGTAGCGAAGCATTTGCTTAATTATTTTTCAAATAAATGGTAGTTAGATCACAATTGGGACTTGTGAGCATACTACGACATGCAACCCAAACTCACTCTTGCTTCCATTAATGCTAGAAAAGATACCAAGAAGGGGTTAGAAAAAGCACTGAAATAGCCAAGAATGTCATACGATTTTTGACAACTGTTTTGGAATTTTTTTTTCCCGACTGTTCCTTAAATACGTATTTTCCTTGAAATGGTTAACAGACCACTACAATCATGATTGTCATTACCCTGATAATGAATGAAAACTAAACTCTTTCTCAGGGCTTTTACTTAACGTATAATTCTGATAAAACTTTTGTCTTTGACGTGTTTTACCCTTTGTATTGACAATATAAATTTTTGATGTGAGATTTAATTAACTAGAAAACTTCCTCTTACAATTATTTAATAGTTGCTTAATGATAATAATTTAGCTGAATTATAGTTTAATAAATATAAACTATTTCAAATATTACTATAATTTAGATTTAAACGGGTATTGCGGTGTTAGAATAAATCACGTACGCCTTTCATTTTGCACGTGACATTATGTAAAAGATAGATTAAGCAATTAATAATTAATTGCGCTTTAATTCAAGGGCCAGCATTTAAATTTAGCTTAAGAAATCGACACCAATTAGCTTCTTAACCTTCCTATGAAGATTTCTAGAAATTCCAAGCAATTTTTGAAGTATACTTGACACGTGTACGAAACAGATAAAATTGCCATCCCAGCCAGAAGTCCCTACTAACTACACAATCGGAGATTTTATAACTGAAGTGGCTGTATCTAGCTGTATCTCATTATCTTAATTTGGCATTTTGGGAAATTTGATTTTCTCATGTGTGTTTTTTTTTATTATTTTGTTTCATCTTATCTGGCCTATTTTTTTTCTTTTATTTTTGGATCATGGCTCTTTTACCTTCACGTTGCTTTTAAATATAGGCACTGAGAACGGACTGGGCGTTTATTAATGAGTCACTACCCTAAAATCGCCATTTGGTCTTTAAATCGCGCTATTTTTCGAAAAACCAAGGGAAAAAGGTTTTATTTAGTAGTTAATCAAGGGGAGATATCTAGAATAACTGTTTCCGAAAAGAAGTAACGAAAACTTGTCAGTCTAAATAAAAATATCTCTGAGAAAAAAGTCCGAAATAACTGTCACTATTTTGTTGAAAATCGTGAAAATGAGTGATATAATGTTCTTAATTTAATAGTTAAAATGTGTGGCGGTTTAAGACATTTTTAATATATTAAAGATGTCATTTGTTTTTACCAGTGGTCCAATTTTGGTTCCTACTTTACCCTATTTTGGTCGGTAAATGTCCCTTGTTCAATTATTTATTTATGAGATTTTGGTGAGAGCCCCGTGACGGGCAACGACGCGTGCCTTTGCTGAGCACTAGTAACTTTATTCACTTAAATTAAACAAGGCCGATAAGAAATATTATATTACGCGACGGATTTCTCCGGGCTTATCAATTTCTTGAAATCTTTTTTATCCTTGGTATTATTTTGCGTAATGTCGCGGTGAGGTACTATGTAAGATAAATTAGACTTAATCGGTTCTCTCTGTCTGTAATATTATACTTTACCTTGGAAAGTTAGCTATTATAGGACGAGGATATCCTTAGTAAACTAGCGATACAATGATTTATTGTTGTTATCAACATGTTTTTATTCGCAATTTTACACGGAGGAGTCATCCGAAAAAATGTTTCGCGTATTTTAAGGTTCGTGAAGATTTTAAACAAATTTTATGTAGGTCAAGATTACTAAGTTGTTTTTTCAGTAAGTTTCCACTGAAGGGGCTAGGTAAAATTCCACCCAGCTCTCTATATTAGCTTTAGCATAGTCTGCGCGGTGTTGTCAGGTCAAGTTAGTCAAGTACTGATTCAAATTTGCATTCAGTTTCTTGGCTCATAAATTGCTTGGTAACACGAGGGAACGACTAAAGAAACTACGGATAACCGTGTGGTTTCCATCAAATCACGTGTACAAAGTTTTGAACGTATAAAATGTGTTTAGTCAGTTTGAAATCAACTGAAGACCCACCCAAGGGTTTCAATAGAGGGGGTCGCGGTATTGTCACCTTGAAATAGGTTTAAGACCCAAAGGCGTTAGATAGGACTTGAAAGCTACCAGTCCACCAAAAGTCCTTTTGTTTGAAGCCATATTTAACATCTTTATTGTACACACACCCGATGCAACAAGATGCTCAAACACCACACTCTTTAATATGTTGTACAAAACTTTATAATAGCTATGAATCTTAAGAAATTGACAAGTCATTGCTTATCTATAATCTTCCCAAATATTACAAAGTATCTTTCAATCAGTTACCATATAGCGACCACCAAATTCCAGGTTTTCCTACTATGCGTGAATGTATGTATTTTTGATGAAGTTTTTTTCACGTCTGCTAATTCCACCCACGACAACGTGTCAGTCAGACTGATAAGCCTAATCACCAACTATTTTAATTTCTTCTTTCTCTCCTTGTTTTGTCGATAAACGCTATTTTGATCCACAGTGTCAAGGTCGTCTATTTGCTTGATGGGATTTTTTATTCAAATTTGTGGTTTTGATAGCGAGTGATTATCAAAATTAATTATACTGGGGACTAGGTTTTTTTATGATAATTAGATATTGTCGAAATTATATACCCCTCCAAGCGGTTTATGATCTAAAAATTTTAATTTGACCTTGAGGATCCGTTGGCAGTTGTCTAAGAAACCTACTTGTAACGCCAGAAACGTCCATCCGTAATATTTCAATTTCGAGACGTTCATATGTTGGATCTTTTGGCGTTAAACACCTTGCCTATTATCATAAGTTCATAAGATATGTTCCATAAGTTTGTCACTGGTTACTGAGAGCTTGTCATGAAGTGAAGTTGTTGAAACGTCATAGATTCTCGTAAAGCGACGCCCTGGTGAGGCGCTATCAAAGGCTAAGTATAGACTAAATTTGAAGGTGGATTGGAAAACCGAGTGTATTCAATTGTCGCTTATCTTTCTCGAACTAGCTCTCACTGTCTAGCATTACGAAGTGACATACTTATGGAAAATATCTTATAAATTTATACTATTGCTCGTTCTGTCTTTAGGAATGAAAAACTACTTACAATTCTTACCTTTTTTATTATTAATTATTGTATTAACGTCTTGGCATTAATATTTTATTATATCTCTTGTTTATCTTACTATTTTGATTTGGAGGAAATAAATTATACTTAAAATAAAGAAAACCCAATTTAAAATATGATTTATCCAAAATTTTTATTCGGTTTTTATTTAAATTAAATGATAATTACATTTTAAATGAAAAACATTAAAAATAATAATAACGTCGTTCGAGTCTATTTAATTGGTTTTTAATTTAAATTTTACGATGCTTAGTCTCATTTTAAATGCATTTTTCAAATCCTACTAAGCGAGATAAGGGGTACTTTAATTTAACAATTCAGTACCATTCTACCAAGACACGACATAAATCCCTTTACCCTAAAAGTTACTGTACATTTGTTAATGTCTTACAAAAATATAAACGTTTGATAAATGTTAATACTCTTTGATTGAAAAATAGTAAATTATAACGTGTAGGTACTTTCCTTTAAACGTTAAAGATTTTTTTTATACTTGGAAATACAAGTATAAAAGTTTGAACACTATTTTTAGAGTATGGGAGGTACGAGTTAATAATAGCCTCCTTAGTTCCCGTTATTTTCTCTCTCTCTCTCTCTCTCTCTCTCTCTCTCTCTCTCTCTCTCTCTCTCTCTCTCTCTCTCTCTCTCTCTCTCTCTCTCTCTCTCTCTCTCTCTCTCTCTCTCTCTCTCGAAGTTAGTCTCAAAAATCTTTCCCGTCTCTTTTGTTTTTAGCCCCAGTGGGACCGGATAGCTCATTTCAAAGTGGCCCCAGTTGTTCCCGAAATGAGTGCCCAACGTCCTTCCATGGGGGACTGTTGCCCACATTGCGTACCTTTAAGCAAAGTAAGTATTCGCAATGTTTTACACAATTTTTGTAAGGCTACATCCAGTTCTTTGCGAGTAATTTCCTCGTACGAACTTGCCGGTATTTTGAAGGGGAAATAGATTAAAATTTCTCCTTCAAATTGCCTCTAGTCTGAATGATGCTTGAGGGTTTTTGTTTAAAAATTATGTAAACCTTTTCAATGGCACGTCCTAAGACTCGTAACAAAGTTTTGTATTCGTTTCTTTTAGGCTTGCTCTGTTTTATTTTTAAAAAAAATGCCCGGTTAAGGTTCATTTATTTTGTATTTTGTGGAATTTTATTTATCTGTGTTTGTTATTCAATGGTTCCACTCTACGGTCCGCTGATTACCCATTATTTGACGGAAGTCTATTTAATTTTAATGTGAATCGAGGGGCTGTATATTTGAATCAAATAGTTATGTTTAATTAATTTTTAGGTGATTTTAAGTTTTTAAGGAATTTTGAGGAAATTGAAAGGTTTTTGAAATCGGGAAATTGGTTTTTGAAATTTCTTATGAAGTTATATAAAATATATGAGAAATGTCCGACCCCTTAATTAAATGCATCAATGCGTGTCAACATTTTCTAATTAAAATTAAGAAATCAGATTGTATAAATAGTTTTTATTATTTTCATTAAAGTTGGCATTTTCCAATGACCCATCTTCGACATTGGGCATTCACAATGTTTTAAATGTACCTACACAAAACAGGTACTTTATTTGTTTTCTTAAATCAATAATTATGTTTATTTAGGTCGCGTTTGCGATTGTTAACTGGTTTCAAAACTTATTTTGTAGGCAAAATGGGATTATTGCTAGGACGTTCTTTCATCTAGCATTTCTAGTGAGGCGTGGAGTGTATTATCCGTATCCTGAAGTTTCCAATACAGTTTTAAAATGTGAAAAGGTCCAAGAAGCGATAACAATGGCAGTTGAAGATGATATTAAAAGTAAGTTGTTAATCTGGGGTTTTTTCTTTCTTTCATATATTTTTTTCTTTCAGTGATTGTTGCTTTAGAAGTTTTAGAATTTATATTTTGAATTAAAGAAAATGTTTCTTTTGTTTTTAGGTGCCGATTTGTCAGTTGATAATATCGACCCCGAAGTTGTTGAAGCTTTAAAACGAAAACATTACACCAAAGCCTCTAATGGGCTGCATCGAATGAGGTCCTGCATTTCCTCTGCATTGTTGAGGTATGTGAAATTAAGTATATTCGCTTAGATTATTATGTTCTCTATGTTATATTTATTATATAATATATTATAACATAATTTAATACTACGTTCACGAATACATAACCTCTAAATGTTTGTTACTACACAAACCGCGCAGTTCTTTTGCTATTAGATTACCGTTATTCTGACCATAGATTACCCGCCCAATTTTGATTATAGACTAGCTGGTTGGGTTTTATACAAACTCCTTGGTCGAATGCTTACTGGCATTCAAGTACACAAAGGTCATATCGAAAACCTAAAGAAAATCAGCAAACGAAAAGTACCCATTATCTATTTACCACTTCATCGAAGTCACTTAGATTACATTCTCGTCACATTCATCCTATACATTAATGACTTGCAAGCCCCAATTATCGCGGCTGGCGATAATCTACTTATTCCATTCTTCGGGTAAATACTAAACAAACCCATTATAACGTCAAAACATTTTTGTCAGTGTCTAATTAGCCCTAATTAAATAATAGTTCGTTAATGCGCGGTTTGGGAGCGTTTTTCATCAAAAGAAAGATGGACCGGAAGGATTTCGTCTACCGAGCTATATTACATTCAGTAATTAAATTTAATTAGTTTATTTTGGGACTTTTTGGGGGTGAATGGCCCTTAATTTTCTTCTTGTTTTAACAGTACACGGTTGAAAGTTTAAAAGCGGGACATAGTTTAGAATTCTTCATAGAAGGGGGTCGTTCGCGTACTGGAAAGGCTTGTATGCCTAAAACTGGATTGCTCTCTGTTGTTGTTGATTCAATTTTAAGTGGTACGTTATCACTTCTCACACTTTGATATATTACTTATATTTGATTTGTGCAATAATACTGATTTCGTGTTTGGGGATATCAGGTAGTGTTGAAGATGTTTTTATAGTACCCGTTGGAATTAGTTACGAAAAGATTCTGGAGGGAAATTTTGTTATGGAACAGCTAGTAAGTTGTTAGCGTATTTGGCCTGTCATACAGTATGGGGTTCACGTATGGTTTTACGTTTTACTACTTTAGGGTAAGCCCAAAGTAATGGAAAATTTCACTACTGCTGTTAGAGCTATTTGGAGCACGCTTCATTCCAATTTTGGAAATGTTAGAGTTGATTTTTGTCAACCTTATTCTCTCAAAGTAAGTGGTTTCTTATCGTGTCTGTGACATTTTTAGAGGTGCGGAACTTATTCGGACAATATTTTTTTCTATAATTGTTATTTAGGAATTTATCCAAAGCGCGAAGCGACGACATTCGTCAGTGTTTCCTCCCAGATTACTTTTCGGAAACGGAACTGTTCCCGAATGTGAAGTTGCCCCTGAAAGAAGAAAATCGAGCAATTCGTCTCTCTACGGTTTAGACGTTGTTCCGGAAGACATCCGGGACATTATTCACGATCTCGCCAATCACGTTGTTCATGGTATGTAACTAATTTCCAACTTTTCTTAAACGTTTCGCGTCTTCTATAACAATTTAATTCTTTAATGATAGACGCTTCAAACTCTACAGCCTTAATGAGCACGAACCTCTTAGCTTTCCTATTACTAACAAAACACCGTAAAGGCGCCACTTTGCAACAATTAAGTCAAAGCATGCTTTGGTTGAAGCAAGAATTGGCCAATCGCAAGCGCGATGTCGGATTTTCGGGCGAAATTGGTGACGTTATCAAACACGCGTGGAGTTTGATCGGGAAAGACTTGATCTCTACGGAAACGATGCAGATGGAATGGTCCTTTATTGATACGGAAGCGAATAAAGCCAAGATTACCTTTTACAAGCCAATTATTCGTTTGCCATATGTTTTAGAGTTGCAATATTACGCCAATTCGGTTATTTCCGCCTTCCTAATGGACAGTGTTGTTGGTAAGTTCATTATTTTTTTATCGTTCATATATTTATTTATTTATTTTTTAACGTAAATATTTATTTATTTATTTTTTAACGTAAATATTTATTTCTAGTAAATGCTGTATTAGCGGAATTAAACCAAGAATTGGAGCCATGGAGAGGTTGTAAAAGCGAAGTTACAGTTTCTTACGACGCTGTCATAAAAAAATCATTGTATCTTTGCAATTTATTGCAAAACGAGTTTGTATTTGCTCCGGTAAATATTTTGCAATTAATTAATCTTCTTAATAGATGGTATTTATATTTACTAATTACGATATTACTTATAGGCGTGTACAGACCTTACTTCAGTGATAACTGACACAATAGATCGCCTTATCACGCAAGAACTGATATCACAGCCTATGGTAAGTTCAATTTTCAAATGATGTTGTTTTTGTTTTTGTTTTGTAGATAAATGACTCCGAAATATCATGTTGATTTTTTTTTGGGGTTTTTGAAGGGTGGACCACATAATACTCATTCGCGTTCATGGTCCAATCGAATGGAAGGCTTTGCTAGTGACGAGGATGAGGAGGATGGTTTTGGCCTACAAAGAGACATAATGCTAAAGATCAACCTAACGGAGGAAAGCTTAAATCGTATTGAATTCCTAAGATGCGTTTTAAGTCCGTTAATTGAATCCTATTGGGTTGTTGCCAGCTCGTTAGTCAAACTGGTCAATAATGTCAAAGAAGGTAAGAAGTTAACTAAGATCGAGTTCTTTCATTTTTTTATTTTATTTTCTAACCTACTGACTTTAATCTGAGAATTTATTATTTTGACTTATCTTATTAAAATTCTTTGAACAATCTGAAGTTTTAAACACTCGGTAGTTCGTTGACTCGAACAGATTAAGTTGGAATCGAGGGGTCGGACGTTTGTCAAAATCCCGTACACTTCGTTTGAAATGTGTTTAAAATCTCTCTCGAAAATCTCAAAATCTCACGTCAAAATCTAAAAATCTTAAAATCTCACGTCAAAATCTGAAAATTTTAAAATCTCACGTCAAAATCTATAAATCCCAAAATCCCTACCTTAAAATCTGAAAATCCCGAAATCTTCACCTAAAATCCCGAAATCTTCACCTAAAATCCCGAAATCTCACATTAAAATCTAGAAATCCCGAAATCTTCACCTAAAATCCCGAAATCTCACATTAAAATCTAGAAATCCCGAAATCTTCACCTAAAATCCCGAAATCTCACATGTAAATATCAAAATCAGAAAATCTCCTCGAAATCCGAAAATCTCCTTCAAAATCTGAAAATCTCCTTCAAAATCTGAAAATCTCCTTCAAAATCTGAAAATCTTGTTCCAAAGCCCGAAATCTCCTTCAAAATCTGAAAATCTCCTTCAAAATCTGAAAATCTCCTTCAAAATCTGAAAATCTTGTTCCAAAGCCCGAAATCTCCTTCAAAATCTGAAAATCCTGAACAAAATCCCGAAATCTTCTTTGAAATCTGAAAATCGCGTTCAAAATCTGAAAATCTCCTTTAAAATCCCGAAATCTTAAAATCTTGGACTAGATTTCCAGATTTCTAAAATCTGAGTCAGAATCTCAAAATCTGGGGCAAAATCTCAAAATCCCGTACACTAAAATGCCGAACGTCCGACCCCTCGGTTGGAATTCATCCTTTATAAGAAAAAAATAGGCTCTTATCTTTATTAATTCTCGGAATGATGAGGCTTATGTTATGTTATTTAATAGGAATTTATCAAGAAATTGTCACTTTAGTGATATGATGAGCGTAGGTACAGTTAACCAACCTTGTTTCTACTTTCGACTTAGCTTTACGTTGTTTTTTTTTTTTTTTTTTTTTTTTTGTTGTTGCTATTCAAAGTTTCGCACGACACTTGTAAATATATCGTATGATTTTGATTTTAACCGATTGCAACTATAGTTTGAATAGGCCTAGTCATTTGTGTGTGGCAAATAATTGCTGATAGTGATAATATTACCTATAGGGAAAAGAAGGGTCAACGTATTGTCAAGTGTTTAGTATTAATTAATTGATAATTGTTTTGGTTTTATACTTAGAAAGCGCATTTTTCAAAGAAATTCATAAAACAGCGGAGGAAAGGCTGCATAATGGACTATTAGTATATGGTAAGTTCTTCCTTTTAATTATTAATTATTGCAGTCTAATTGTTATTTATGGCAAATGTGGATGAGAGGGAAAGTATGACAATGGCCATATAGCCTGTGTTAAAAACGCGGACATCAAAGTTTCGCCAATAACTATTTAGTTTACTAGTGACTGATGGACTTGCAAACTCGCGACTGAAAGTAGTTCAGACATTTATGCTCCTTGGTTTAACCATAGCCCACTCGATCACGCGCATCACGACGCAAGCTGCTCGCGCTATAGCTGAATTACCGAGATTTGTTATAAACGTATCTAGTTTTATGTGCTCTTCTATTGCTTCGATAACCTTACTAAAATCCATATTATACCTTCAAATACCTTTTAAAACATTACCAGCTACTCTGTCCTGACTACAAACACAAATCGAGGAAGTTCTAGCATACACAATAGCAGACGACTGTAACAGTGTAACCGCGAATTAACACAAGACCTATTTTAAGGGAGTGAACAGTCCCAGTATAGCTACGCCAATAAAACGGTCAACTACGGCGAAACTCTGATGACTCGCGACTTTTGATTGGCCATTTTCATACTTTTCCTCTCATCCACTTTTGTTTATGGTAAGTACTGGGGAAAATAATTAAAGGGACTACGAAGAAGCGAAGCTATCGGCGGGCGGGTAAAAATTATTTGAAATACGTCACAGGCACCACGTGACAACAACATACAAAGACTCCACCACATAGAGTGGGACTGGACACCTAGTCCTCGTTTTTTCGCGAGATTACAGCGTTAATTCCCCGAAGTGCTTGTTTGTTTTCGAAATAAAACGAACTAAGCTTCTTTGAACAACCACGCCTCTCAGCTCGGTCACGTGACTCTGACGTATTTCAAATAATTTTTACCCACCCACCGATGCCTTTCTTTACAGTCCCTTTAAAGGGACTACAAAGAAGCTATCGGCGGGCGGGTAAAAATTATTTGAAATACGTCACAGGCACCACGTGACAACAACATACAAAGACTCCACATAGAGTGGGACTGGACACCTAGTCCTCGTTTTTTCGCGAGATTACAGCGCCAATTCCCCGAATGTGCTTGTTTGTTTTCGAAATAAAACGAACTAAGCTTCTTTGAACCACGCCTCTCAGCTCGGTCACGTGACTCTGACGTATTTCAAATAATTTTTACCCACCCACCGATGCCTTTCTTTACAGTCCCTTTAAAGGGACTACAAAGAAGCTATCGGCGGGCGGGTAAAAATTATTTGAAATCCGTCACAGGCACCACGTGACAACAACATACAAAGACTCCACATAACAGTGGGACTGGACACCTAGTCCTTGTTTTTTCGCGAGATTACAGCGCCAATTCCCCGAAGTGCTTGTTTGTTTTCGAAATAAAACGAACTAAGCTTCTTTGAACAACCACGCCTCTCAGCTCGGTCACGTGACTCTGACGTATTTCAAATAATTTTTACCCACCCACCGATGCCTTCTTTACAGTCCCTTTAAGACATTGTTTCGTTTGTTCATCAGAGGAAAGTTTTGCTGGAGAACCTTTGAAAAACGCGATTAAACTCTTCGACCAATGGAAAGTTCTCGAGAGTCATACGCAAGACTCGGCGGTTCGGTTATTATACTTGAGCCCTTCTCATAACAGCGAAAAAAGTGTGCAAGATGTTTTAGCAAAGGTTCAACAATTCCGTAAATAAGTGACGTCGCCTCCGTCGCGTAAACAAACAAACGTTTAAGTTGTTGTATTATTTGATAGAAAGGACCAACAAATAATACGCAAATCATATCTAGCGGTATATTGTCACAACCCGTCCTTCCTTTTTAATTAATTAACGTTCTTGCGCCTTCAAAACACTTATTTAATTAATTTCGCGCGCGCCTGACATTAATTAATTAATTAATTAAGTCTTCCCTCGTTTCAAGTTAAATCGTCGAATGGAAATTAATTAATTAACTGATTCGAAAGAGAGTGCATTATTTTTTTTTTTGTTGGTGCTACATTACCCCCGAAAAAAAAAGTTAATTAATTAATTAATTAATTAATTAATTAACTTATCACCTTTTAAGTTTAATTATCAACAGCGTAAAATATCGTTCGTTGCGACTGAGGTTTTCCTTCTCAAAATTAAATATAACGAATATTTTGTAATTTTTTTTTTTTTTTTTGTCGAATGAGTGACTAGTCTGTTTTATACAAGAGAGAAAAGTGCGATGGGGTTCGATTTGTTTGTTTGTTTGTTTGTTTGCTACAAGTAGTACAAAATACAAAATACAAAATACAAAGAAATATATATTTTATGGAAATTATTGTGAAAGAAAAAACAAACTTTGAAGAAACGAAAAACGAAAAACGGAAAAAGACACAAAACTTATTCTTTTTATTTTTGCAAAAGAATTCCATGGAAGTCAGTATATTACTATATAGATGTTCCAGCGTTAATGCTCAAGAAAAAAAAAAAACAAAAAACATAAACAAATAGTTTGTAAATACAAATACGATTTATGGTGATATAAATTCTTAATGTTTAGTATCATTTTATTGGTTTCTTAAATAAAAAAGAAGTGGGTCAAGCGCCTTATAGCTTAACATTGAAATGCTATATTAGTAGTTTCTATAGAAACTACTACACTTGGATTTTAATTGAGGGTTTAAATTTCGGGTAGCCGTCAAATCGTAATGTTAAACTCTATGGACCTTAACATTATGAGGTGGAAAAATTTTTGCGAGTTAGACCCAAGGTTTCGCGACCAAGGGGGTACACTTTTTTACACAGCCTAACTTGACAGCACTAGCAAAGGCTGAAAAGGTATAGTATCTCATTTCTCGTAGTATAAAGTTAAGTTGACCTTTTTTGTATAGGTTTCAAAAAAAAAAAAATATTTTTAAACCACGTGCTAGCTCACGCGCCCGCACGCGCTGCATTTATGAGAAATTTGCTTTTAATTGCGTAGTTCAAACATTTGTTATGATTAGAAATTTTACAACAAAAACGGGTATAAATGCGGCGTTTCGAGATAAAGGGAGCTTAGATTTTCACGTATGAAATTATTAGGGGTGTGCGAATACCACTTTTTGGGTATCGAACCGGTTATCGAATACCAAAAAATTTTCCTTATCAAATACCGAATCGAATACCGAATAGTTGGGCCTTGGTAATTTTTTTCCTTCCCGATTAATCGCGAATAGTTAAGCCTAGTAACCGCGAATATTTAACCCTAATATTCGCGAATACTAGGCCAACTATTCGCGGTTAATCGGGTAGTAACCCTAATATTCGCCAATAGTCAATACAAAGCAAGGAGAAGAACATTTAGAAGCTCCTAAATTTCAAAATACCTCTCCTCATTGGTGGTCAAGTATTTCTTAAAATTTTCCTATGCACTTGCTGGTAGTTTTTGATGGGAGACAAATAAAATTGGGATGATATTTTTTAAATAAGGTGGGTCTCTCTAGTGCCAAGGACCAAAATTTATGGTAGTCGAACTTTAACCGAATAGTCAGTTTGGTATTCGATATTCGAATCGAATAGTGAAAATAGGCTTATCGAATACCGAATCGAATTATTCGGTTCGGTATTCGATCGAATTATTCGATTGAAACGGTTAACCGCACACCTCTATAGAAATTATATAGAATCTGTTCCCGTAAAACTTATCCATGTCAAATAATTAAGGAGAAAAAATAAAAAATGAGCTTTTGGCATTTTAATTTTTCAGGGTGGAACGGATAAGAAGAACAAGAACGCTTATTTAGTACAGGCAAGGCAGGGCGGTGCGCGCATTATAATAAGAATAATAATAACCATTACGATAAAAATTTATTATTTTTATTAAAAAAAAAACTTATTTTCAAAATTCCCGTTAAACTTGTCTCTAACGCTAAGGCCTAAATCAACAACTTCTTATAGGGTTTTACGGTCAACTAACAATATTTCCAAATATATACTCCACGCACGAGGATTCCCGGGTAATCGGAAGGGAAGGCAAGGCGCGGCGGAACCTTTGAGCTTTGAAGTCTGGGCGCAAGCGCGGTGGGGTTTCCCAGCCGCGAAGCTCTCGGCTAAACTTCAAGGATGCCGCTTTAACAGAGCAGATACTACATACCAACGGGTTGGGAACGACCTTCAGGAGGGGTTTCCCCAAGAATGTAGCATTCCCCAGACAGGCACAATAGAAGCCGCCTATTGGAGAATGCGGGAAAATAGTACCGGAAACTGACGCAATAGAATTTAGGAATGCGGAAAGATTACCACTTCCTTTTTAGCTCCATCCACAATTATCTCGTCATGACTGACTTATAATTTAACGCCCAGACCGAACCTCTTTACTTGGGAAGTTGAAATTTCGCAGGGACGTTATTCTTAACTAGTAGATGATCATTAAGAAATATTTTTGTAATCCGCCGCCATCTTGAAAAATGGAAGCCATCTCTACCCTAGTTGCTATTTACGTTAATCGCGTAGTACTTATTAACTTATTAAGTATATGATTGTAACTAACCTTTAGCCCAATAGACGCGCGACAATTCTGACCAGAGATTTTTAGAAACGCCGCGTTTATACCCGTTTTTGTTGAAAAATGTCTAATAATAACAAATGTTTGAACTACGCAATTAAAACCAAATTTCTCATATCGATTAAACTTAATTCCAAATTGTAATACATATAATAATTTCTAGTTTCTGGCCCTTTGTGGATTTGAAAAAGTGTCGCGGATTGTGTATAAATGCAGTTTTTTAAGGACTGCGAAGCAAAACTCGTTTTTGTATAATTTGGCTTATAGACGGTAAACCGTTGCCCTACATCTATTTTCCATCAGTTGTCGCGAAAAAAAGCCCATGATAGGCTGACACCTACGTGACGACGACGTAGGGTAAGGCTCTTGTAATCTCTATGGAGTAATGTCAGTTTTACGTATGCAAACGTCACACCCTTCTATCTCTTAGCTCAGTGTCATCCCCCCCTACCAGGCGCGTACAGTATCCCCTCTTACAAAAGCGCGCCTAGAGGGAGGGATACACCGTGTACTCCCCTCTCTACCGACACTACTCTATAGGAATGCAAAAATCGGCGCTTTCTTGTCGAGGCGAGCATGGAGAGGGGGGGGGGGAATATAATGTATTTCCCCTAGTTCATTTTGCTCGAGGCGCGAAATGATTTTCTCGTCCGCTTAGAGGTACGAAGTCCGTGGTCATACTGAGGATTAGGAAGCTGTACACGTGGCCTAGGACGTTTGGAAATTAAAACATACAATGTCAAAGTAAGTATTTAATTATTTAACCTTATCCAGTTTTAGTTACTATGTTTAGCAGGATCGGGAAACTTTCGTAAGGTTCGTTAAATATTATAGTTATTAAGTTTAAGCAGGTTCAGGCAAGTATGGAACCTACCATTTTTTTTTGAGGGGCGTTGGTAGAAAGGCAATATTTTACACATGCGCGGCAATTAGTGCGATGAGCATCCTTCGGTAGGAAAGGAGACTAGCGGGAGGGGGGGGGGAGTAAATTTCGCATAATTTCAGTTAGGGGGTGATTTACTGTTCTTTTATGCCCCGTAAAATTAGACTTCGACCTCTGACTCAGCGTGTGCTAGCCTGCAGGGAATTTTTATGGTCGTCGTGCATTTCTTTGTATTAAGACCTATTCCGTCAACGTGGTAACTTGCCACGAATCTAGGTAGTTCAGTTTCGTGATTTTTAATAACGCCTAATTAAAAGTGTATTTATCTTAAATAACTACCGCGTTAAGTGTGCGTGAATGGACAGTGGTTCGACTTTACTGGTAAGACAAACTTAAAATCCGCTTTGTTCATTAACCATTCTACCGGTTTTAAATTTCAAAAAGGCGGGAACTGGGGATTATTTCCCCGGGTAATTTTAATGAAGCTACTAGATCACGGCCTAAATTACACGGAAATTAACTCTGAAAGATAACCCCTCCCCACAAACCACCAACGCTTGTCAATTAACCGTAAGGGGGGAACCGCTTTGATGGCTATTAATTAGCTTGGCACTTCTAAACGGCTCTTCCTCGAGTGTGTGGGAAGCTACGATGGAGATCGAGACGGCTGACAGAAGCCCGAATTATAAAGTTTAAACCCAAAGTATTCTTTCGGTCTTTACTTAATTAATAACGCTGAAATTGGCGCGTTTTGGCGGATTAAAGTCTAAGATTAGCTCGGAGTTAATCCGTTTAATCTGATACTCCAACCGAGATCCATCGTGTCAGTGTCCGATTGACTAGTCAGATAAAATGGTTAACCTAACGGGGTACTACCAACCTAGCCGAGCTTATGTTCCCCAAACAGCCACCCTTTCATTAATCTGATAAAATGCGCGCCTAATACCTTTTAGGTGACCAATCGGGAAGCTCCTTGATCCCAAGTTTGGCATGGTTATTAGATGGGCTGGTTAAGCGCCTACTAAGGGAATGGAATTTTTTTTCAGGTTGTTAATAAGGACATTATGAAAATTTATGTCTGCCACTGGAACAGTGATGCATCAAGGGTTTTTGGTGGTCATCAACATCCAATTCAAAGAAGGATTGGGGGGGGGGCGGACCAGTCAAACGATCCGATTCGCCATTTTAGGCTATCAAACCCAAGTGACGTCCTTATGGAACACAAACGTAAAGTGTACGGGATGTGTTAAAATTGAGTTTTGTTGAACTTGAGAGTGAAACCACGTGTGTTAGGTCAACTTGTACAGCCATCATGTCAAGTAACCTTGGTTTAGTGTGTGCTCGGTTGGGTTCTGTAACTTATTACGAGGAGGCGCCACTAGTATCGCAAAATCGAGGTGGATTTTTCGCTATGGCTTCATTACCTCTTGGACCCTGGAGCGTGGCTTTCCTTCTGCATCAAGCAAACTCTCCCAGTCGCCCCTCTTTCTCCTCGATCAAATTCTTCACGTCAGCTATGCAACTTTCCCGCCACCGCCAGGGGGAATAAATCGATTGGTCTATTTCAAAATGGCGCGGTGAGAAGCGAGGACGAAAACGCTGTGGAATTTCGGTGAGTTTTACTCATTGTAAGTTTCTTCTTTTTAGACAACTAGGCCCGTTTTTGTGAACGAGATTCCTACGTTTAATTAAGATCATCCCTTAATTAAGATAATTAACCCTTTGAAACGGATGCAAAAGCGTTCTAAAACGACGCTAAATAATAGATCGCTCGGAGGGGGATAGTCTATTCTGCTACCTTTTCCCTAAGCCTTGGCCCAAAAAACCGGCCTCGCTTTTTCTGACCTTTTTTTCTTACCCCCGAAATCAATTTAATTTTCCGATTGAATGTTTCCAATACATTTATCGTCATCCGCGGAAAAAGGCCCAAGAATTTTCCATCAACCTTTCTAAATAAGACGCATTATTTATTTAGAAAACGTTTGTCGCGGAAATTTACATACGAGGTTCGATTTTGGTTGGGAAACTTAGTCACATGTGTTTGGGTCATGCTTCCTTCCCCTCCATAATAATTTAACATTTTGAACCTTGCTTTTTCTTCGAATTATTTCTAAAGAATTTAACCACGCTTTTAAGAAACTATATAAATATTGAAATAGAGGAAAATGTTTTTAATATTAAACATTTTCTCCCCTTTCCCCCATTTCTTTCACTTCCGGAATTCAATAAGGGCACCTCGAGTTTGTTGACTCAAATTTTTTTAGATCACTTAAATTCCGTCCTCTCCACCCAAACCCTGTCGCTTTTCATTTTTTAACGCAATATGTAGTGGTTTTTTAAAGAACCATTTCCCCGGTAGCTTATTGATCTTTGGTTCATGGCTTTCAGCGTAATCGAGATTGAAGTGGTTGTTTCGAAATCTCCACTCTCTCTCTCAATACAATTTAAATATTTGAAGATAAAATTTGTATTTATGTAAATTCAATTTGTTAAGAAGCTTTAAGGGGAAGGTAAATTTGCTGAATCAAATATAAAAGAGCTTCCGTGAAGTCTTGGGGAAAGCGGAAAATGAATTTCTTATTTATTGTTGACAAGTTGACAACGAAATTGGGTTGGTAGTGTACCCTTCTATTATTGGTGAACCCTTTCGATGGAATGGTTCCAGTCATTTTGACCTTTTTAAATTAGTTCCTTGGCGTAGGTAGAAATGTTCCTAAAATTAGGCCTAATTTGAACGGGCCTCTTTCACCGAGGCTCTCTTTAAATATTTCAAATTCTTAATGTGTTTGAACAAATATTTAAAGTTAGGCTTAATAAATACGCTTCAAGGAAAGCTAATTTACGACCATAAACGTCGTCTGCTACTAAATTTCTGCAAATGATATAAATCTACGGAGTTCCAAAATAGTTGAAAATAGACCTACCCTGGAAAATACCTCTACCAAAAAAACTGAAAAAAAAAAAAATTTGCATAGTAGACCTATCCATCAAAAACCCATCCCCGGAGAAATACCTCCGCGACTACAATAGAATATAAGGCGGAAAAATGTAACTCTACACCTCTGTACCGGCAGCCAAATAATTAATGTTCTACTATCCTCGCAGTAGGCCATTGTCTGGCTAGCTTCCTTGGTCGATTCCATAAATAGGCCAAAATGTAGGCCTAGGTTTCTGCGCTACTAGAAAAAAAAACAAGAAGACCAGCCTAAAGGAATATGTCTTAGGGGGACCTACCCTTTTTTCCCGTTTTTTTCAGCCTGACAGCAGAGAAAATATGCATGTAGAATAGAAGGTACCTCTTATAAATTGAGTAGAAATTTAGTACCTATCTGTTTTCATAAATTTAGTCTACTATTATCTGCGTGCAAAAATAATTAACTAAGATATACCGCGTCTATTACCACATGAAATGGAAAACAAACGCATATCTTTCTCATCTCCAGCGTTTCTATTCCCCACCAATTTTCTATACTGACATCTACGTCTCGTGCGTAAAATCAGCCCACTCCGTCCGAGCTTGCGTCGTTGAGCGCGTGATCGAGTGGGCTATGGTTGAATTTAAGGACACGTGAACTCGAGGCTCTAAATATTTTTTTCTTTTATTGTATGGACAGTTCTTTCTTCCCCGTACACTTTTAAATTGGAGTTGTATTTCGATTTCAAATAATAAATTCTAATCGATAGCCATTGGTTCACCCACGTCTTTAGGAAGCCCTTTAAACACACTGCCCTTCATCTGTCGCGACAGTATATTTCCGACCAGATATACGAGAACACGTTTTAAATGGAAGCGATTTTTCGTGTTTTTCCCAAAAAGTTTAGTGGGAATCTTTTCTAAACCTGTCCCGGAGGAAAAAAAAAATATTGTTGTAAAAAGATATCCAACATTTTAGTTCAATGGCTATTGGTACTGTTCTTGTCTAAGCTAAAGTGGATAGGTACATTGACTTTGTCATTCTTAAAAGGACCCGTATAAAGAAATATTTTTGGGGCAAGGGCGCATTGAGCTTCTGTTTAGAAGTTTCGTCTAATACCCCCCCCCCCCTTTAAATGCGCTCTAAAGGTTTGCCTCAGGTTCGTGAAAATGAATCTCCATTTTAAAATTTGTTTTGGATCAGAATATTTACTTATTTTTTTGAAAAATTTCTACGACTTCAAAGACATTTTCCACAATGCAAGAATATCTATTTTGAACCCGAATCTATGTTGTTCTTTGAAATTCATTTAATAAATGTCAACTTTATCTCTGAGATAGTAGAGCAAAATTAAATCGCAATGTAGACGTATCCAATTTCCGTCTGGAATGGTGCTAGCAATATTTCTTCTCTCATCTGGGGGCCCAAGGTATTGTTCACCTGGCGGGAATTTTGGGGACCTCATCTCCCCTTCATCTAGAGAGCGATTCAGAGTTTCAGCGTATTTGACGTCTGGGCACTCCTTGTGTGTTTCAAAGGAAGCTTTGAAAGGAAGGCTATTTGTAAAATTAAACAAACGCTTGAATCAAGAAAGATTTCGACTCCTCCTTTTCCAACCCCCTTAACCTATGAACGATTCAACTCGCCCTCCTGTCTCCTGAAGGACTAACCTTTTATTCTTTAAAACTTTAAAAGGAGTTAAATATCCATCTCAGAGACTTAAAGACTTATTTCGACATTTAGTTTGACTTTGACCAAAGAGATGGCTGCATTAAGTTGTCAGATTACTCTTAAATTAATTACACTTAAATTACATATATTTATTTCTAATAATTTTTAACATAAAAACAAATATTTACAAACATTTTTAAAATAATTTCTCTCAACCCCTATAAATTGGCTTCCTTATCAAACACCAATGCAAGGCGTGAGAAACATTTCTACAGGGGCCTATTGAAAATACATGGGGTGTTTTACCCCTGTAAGCTGGCTCTCCCTAACTACATCCATAAAACATACCATTTGCAAATTAGAAAAACAGAAACACTTTTTACCAACTAGTCTTAAAGAAAACAATATAAAAAACGTAATCAATTTGTTTAAATCTTCTTTTTCCTATACGCGCCATACATTAGTTTCAATAATATACCAAACAAAATCATCAAAAGAACTGCGCAAAAAAGACTGGATTTTTTTATCCTTTTTTTTTCGTTTCGAGGAAAAGGTTGAACTGTAGAGATGAGAGAGATAAAGAAAAATTCATAGTTTGAGTCACGCTAGATTCTCTGGCGCGTGGATAAATGATAAACTGAAAAAGACTAATTCGCCAGGAGAGTTGGCAGTGTTTAGAACTTGTTCCGCGTTAGGTAATATAGGAAAAGATAGAGGAGTGCCATTATCGTTTAGAATAGATAGCGACTCTTCCTAGTCTTTTACACTACTTATAAAGTAGGCCTTTAACCCCCGAACTTTGTTGAAAAACAAAAGGAAAAGGTCACGCGATCGCTTGAACGAACGAAAGAACGAACGGTAGGATGGGAATTTGAAGAAGGGTTGAATAAAGCATTCGGCTACTAGACACCGCCCACCTACCGTTCTTGCAGAACCTTAGACTCGAAATACAATTAGATCGCGTAGTGTTTTTGTTAGAAAAGGTACACTAAATTAGGAATTTCTGGATTTCGTAAAAATATATAAATTTTTTTTAAATGCAAAGTTCGTCCTCTATTATGTGAGTAAATTTAATTACGGAAGAGTCTATACCTTTGCGTTCTAGTACGGAATTAAATACACGTTGTCGTAACTTAGTGTAAAATTTAACTTGTTTTTCAATACAAGGTTTCTGAAACCTTTTTTAAGTGTGAAATTTCACCCTAAAGACCTTTTCATACTACACAAATTTTGACCAACTATTAATTTTACGAATATTTTTCGTAATTTAATTTTATCAGTTTAACTACACCGTTAGGGTAAAGCGACTACATTTTTGGGTTAAAATAATACCCTATTGACGTATTGAGCTCAATTTGGCTCACGTACATCGAACAAAGCCAACAAACTAAACCTAAAACTGACGAAATACGTGGAGAAGCAAAAAGTTTGAAAATAAGGAAAAATAAAGATATTCGATGTACTAACATCCCTTCCTCTCGGTGTATCCCTCCGTATCTACTTCGTTTCTCTCACCTGTCTCTTTACCGGTTCCTTTCAAAACAGTACCTCTTTTAGCAAGTGATACTTAGAGAAATATCACGTGACGTCTGAATACATACAGGGTGTTTCTCAAAGGTCTATCAGAAAATATAAAGGGTGTTCTTTATGCGATTTTGAGTCGAATTTGTTCTATGAAATTTTATAGTTATGATTGGAGTATTTTACGGATGACCCCTTAAATTTAATTAAGAAACTGATTTAGACAATGATTTTTAATTTAATTAATTTTTCTAAGCGTTTAGTTCATTTTGTTCAATTACATTTAAGGGGTTATTCGTAAATCACTCCAATCATAGCTTGAAAATGGTGGCCCGGACAGCAAAACAGGGTTCGAATTGTTTGAGATATTTGTTGTTTTAACTTTAAAAGTACTATTAATAATATTTATCATTTTTAATGAAACATTTTTTGCCTTTGAATGACAATTTCTACCATGCACGCAACTGCTAAAGATAAAAAACCCAAGTACACAGAAAAACCCAATAAAACCCGGTGGGTTGAGCTTTTTTTTTTAAAAAAAAACCCGGGTTTTTTGAACCCTGTAGCAAAATGTCATGGAACATTTTCGACTCAAAATCAACCAAAGAATACAGACCTTTCAGAAACACCCTGTATAATCTGCAGCATCGTGCGTTCTCTCTCTCTCTCTCTCTCTTGAGAGAGAATCCCAAACTCAGTGCTCGTGCAATCAAAATCCATCCTTGCCTACCTTTTACTTAATGGATCTTACCCCAGTCGTTTCTATGACAACCTTAAGCGTACATTTTTCCAAACTCCGTACCGTACCATCACCAGTTATCATTAAAGGAATAGTGAATGATGATTTTTTCTTCAGTACATAATGTTGTATACTAGTGCATGGGAAACGTATCCTTGATCGTTTGGGTTGAACGTGATTAAGTGTGCTCTGATAAACTCCTAAAATAGTCGAGGATGTTTATTGTCAAGAATTTGTCAGTGATAACGTTTGAAAGTCAGGAATTTTAAATTCAAAAATTTCGTACTAACCCTATATACTCTAGGGCTCCAAAAATTGTATCGTAATTCAGTAATCATGAATCCAGAATTCAGCTTGATTTCATTAACTCTTTGTTCTAAGAAAAACATAAAAAATGTTTCCCACATCCAATCCCATCTCTTCAACTATTTTTTTATTCAGTGGAGTATCTTATGGACTTAACATAAGTAACAACATCTATAAGTCTGCCTTTTAACTAAATTAAGAACATGTTTACCCTATTCAAGAAGTGATATCTAGTTTATTAGGGAGAAGGTATAAGATGCCTAAGTATTCGCGCGCCATAGTCCCAGTCCCCCTTTCAAAATACAAAGGGGGGGACGTAAAAGGAGGCTGGGCTATTTCGCCTATCCTCAGTGGGAAAATACGTAATTTTAGTCATTCGCGGAGTCGCGCTGACGTGAGTTTTCAAGAATCAATGATATGCTGGTTGTAATTGACTCCGGACCTACGTTTGGACTGGAGATAAAGCTGGAAATGCGGCGAAATTTATATCTTCTCCCTAATAAACTAGATATCACTTCTTGCCCTATTTCTTTACTAAAAAAAGCAAACAAACAAAACAACCCCTTGATATTTAGGTAGCAAGCTGTGGCTTTAATGTTATGGTTAAACTGAACAATTAAAGAGAAAGTATAGTTTTACCACAGAAATAAGTATTAAACTATCGGAAAAAGCCGCGTACTAATGGTTGAAACGTTACTTTTTATCTTACGTGAACAAAATAAGTATAAAATACCCGCGCTCTTCGGTATCGATTACGTGATTGGTTTAGGCGTTCGGTGATGTCATCCTTATGTAGGTAAGGTAAGGAAAATGTACCTGGAGATCATTACCTAGGATATCCAAACTCGAGGCTTTCGCATCTCGGAGAGTTTTCTCGTTTTAGTATCGAGTATGGCCCACGTTTCTCGAGATACGCGTGGGCGGTTCTCGAACCAGGTGTTGTGTCATTTATTCAACACCTTCCTGCAACGCGGCGGCGGCGACGAGGGGCCAGTCACTCGGCATATTCGGTGTACAAGGTCATACCTTTAACTGTACTAATGGGATTACTTGTAATCTTTAAAAGTCAGAACTACCCTTGACAGTGCTAAGGTGATTACGCGTAATCCGTTATCGCTGTACAGGAAATCTGATAGTGATTAGCCCCTCGTGCAGCGCCTCTCTTATTTCTATGACGGATTATTTGTAACTGTATCGTACTTCATTTTGTGGAAAAGGATTTGGAGAATGCTTAGCCTTAGGAAATATGTCATTGAATATATATTTAAGATAGATGTAGGGATAGGTAGTTTTCATTTATTTTCTGTCTGATTTGTCATAGTTTATTAGTTTGTGTACGTGTTTCTGGTAAGGTTTAGCTTTAGTTTGACCTTGTACGCTTATATAGGTTAATTATAATTTGATATGCAAGGTGTTCTATAGGAAAATTTGAGTCAAATAATCCGTCTATTTTAATTAGTATTGTAGAATTTGTGGAAGAAATACCCAATTTTGAGTCAAATGTTCAGATTATTTTAATTAGTATTGTAGTATTTGTGGAAGAAATACCCAATTTTGATCAATTTGTTAAACTATCTAATATTTATTTTAAATCGAGGGGCCAATCACTCTCAGATTTCCTCTACACCGATTACGAATTACGCGTTATCATTTTAGTACCATCAAGGGTAGAACCTTAAATATTATAGGTAATCCCTGTCGTACACCGCATACGCTGAGTGACTGATCCCTCGATTCAAATGGATTAATTATTAGCCTTGAGCTCAGTTCAAAAACCTTTCATTTGGTATTTGAATAGATACCAATGATGAGTCTACATCATCTAACCGCGTTAGGTTGCTATCTAAAGCGCGTCGCTCACCACAGACATCGAAGCTCGTTCATTAGAGTATAAACCTGAATATTTCTCTTCTGAATTTCAATCGTTCATTATACTATAATATTGCACCGTGCACATTTCTTCGAATTATTGAGTAGAAAATAAAACAAAATTGTTACATTTTAACCATCGCAATTGTTTTGTGTACGACAGTGTTTTGGCATTTTAGAACTCGCCCCATTTTACACCAATTCAAGTGGGAATAGCTAATACAGCTTTCGGGTGAGGTTTGAAGTAAATTAAACGAAAGTATTCATGCAGAAATATTCAATTATTTTACTATTTTTCCACCTGAAATATTTCATTATCCTTAATACACACCACAATTCCTCGCGAAAGTGTTGATATGTCCTGGGTCCAGGAAGCCCTTTCCTTCATTCAATTTTAGTAGAGTTATTTTCTCTATAGAGAGTTTTCAGATGGGATAGTAGCACGTCACACCCTCCCAAGTCTTACCGCTGTTCTGGTAGCCATATTGGGTCCATGGTCTCAGCTTCATTCCTGCTTAAAACCACCAATGTGGCAGCGTAAATTATGGCACGAGACTCGGCTCCTCCTCCAACTGAAAGCTCTCCATACTAAGGATATTTTCTTAATTCCGTTTCTTGTCGCCTTTATTAAAACGGATCAGAACCACTACTGTCTATTTTGTATAAGAGAGAACTTCGCTTTAGTCTATTTCTTTCCAGGGAATCCAGGGTTAATGTTTGAGGGAGTGAGAAATCTGTATAAAAGGGTTTTGAAAGGCCTTCCTAGCTCTTTCTGGAGCCGATGGTGCCTGTGTTTTGGAGCTAGTCGTCTTTGCAAAAGTCCCCGAACCCTTGGGAGTACCCTGAAGGCTTTAGTCTAAAGGGACTGCCATACCCCTTTTTCCCTTCCCAAATTCTGGGCTTTACTCGGATAGCCCCCGTAGATTGATTCTGACAAAAGGATTTGCCTGCGCAGCCTCGCTCCATTGGGATAAACTTTAGCGGGTTACCAATAAGGTTTTCGATTTTGGAGAAATTGTGGTTTATATGCTCTATAAACGAGTACAAGTCTATCGTGCCCTTTTGTCCGCCTTTGTTTACCTTTACGAGACTTTAGTTAAACAGTAAAGTCATAATTGCGGATAATTCTTGCACGTGTATGACCTTCGTGACATTTGGAAAGTATTTTGTTCGGTGATGAAACCCTCCAAGTATTTAACCAAAGACTTCTTGAAATATTATTATTATTATTATTATTATTATTTTTATTTTAAATCCTGAATTACTCAAGACCTGGTCGAGTAGAAAATGTAACTTCTATGGCATTTTGCTGTTTAAGTTAAGATTGGAGTATTTTACGGATGAACCCTTAAATTTCATTAAGAAACTGATTTAGACAATGATTTGTAATTTAATTAAGGGGTCATCCCTAAAATACTCAAATTTTAACTCACAAACTGTGGCCCGGACGGCAAATTATCATAGGTGTTACATTTTGGACTCAAAATTGATTTCCCAAAGAACATTTCCCTTAATTTATGGTAGTCTTATCAGAAACACCCTGTATAGTTATCACATCCTCAAGATCTCTCCTTATTTTCTAATTGGCAGAGTTCTGACGCCCCCAAAGTTTGTTTATGCTAATTAGCGCGGATGTTTCGATTGTTACGTATATACCGGAAGTACCTTTGGTTCTGGGTAAATGTGGAATATTTAGTTTGTACACATATATTTGAGCTATAGAAAAATTTCACCTCTCTCGGTTCTGTACAAAAATTAGTTTTCTTAATGCAAATATGAATTGGAGGGGGGGGAATTCGAAAGGCTAAAATTAAATCCTCGGGGAAATTATGTAACGTGCTCAAAATCCATTCCTGTATCCATTCAATATCTTAATTAAACAAACATTGAAATTCCCCAGGTTTTTAAAAGTTTATTCGTATTTTTTTCTACCTGGCTTCGTATGAAAGCTACTAGATATTCGAAATGAAAAGAAACCCAAAAATTTCGTAATTTTCCTGAATTGCAAATTTTTCTTTCATTTTCGTTTTCATTTTTAATACTAGGGTAGCTTATTTAAATTATTAAGAAAATTATTCTTTTAATTGAAAGCGAAGGAAGTATATCTAAAAGTGAATTAAGTTCCTGCTTTTAACGAGTGGGAACTTTCTTAAAATTCATTAAGTTTATTTAACTAGAGAATTAAATATGAATAAATTAAGATTTAATTTCGAAATTATTAACAAGTCGCTTAATTTGATAAAAAAAAATAAAATTGTATTTTTGGATATAGGACCATTATTTGTGACATCATCGAAATTTAATTTTGAAAAGTTCTAACTCCTCAAAGTTTCTCTATATTCTGACGAAATCCCTTACCCTAGTATTAAAAAAAATCTTCTGAGAGAAAATTTTAATCAGGGGTTTTTTTAACAGAGGCTTGAGTGTAATGTAGTTTTAACTTGAAACTTATATTGATTTTCGATGTTTTATATCAGCCAGCAGTTGTACAACGCTGGTTGAAATCCAATCTTAATTGAAAAAGGTTTCGCCCCGTTCTTTCTTCTTAGTAATATTGGCTTTTTTTTGGGGACGTTTTAGCCTTCTTAGATATTGATTAAAGCGGGGAGGGGGGAGTTTAGATGTCGACACTGTCCCACTTTGCTAGATATTCTCTTGAAAGAGATATGTAATCAGAATCGATATTTTAGGCTTGGTTCTCTTGTATTTTCTTATAATGTTTTTGCGACTATATGGAATTTTTCCACGTGTGTATCAAACCAGCTAGCCAAAGTTTTTCCGATAAAAGTTTTGTCAATCTCGTTTTAACATTGTCCGGATTAATTTTAGATACGGGATGAGTCAAAATTGATTTATTTCCTTGTCTATTATGCCTAGACGTTTATCGTCTTATGTTCCGCTTCATATTATAGAAACCGCCAAAAATATTGTACATAGTTACATTGAATTCCCAGCTTTGGAGTCAATTCTCTTCATCCCAATTCTTATTGTACCTCACTTTGGAGTGTTGTAACCAGTGGCGTAACTATCATGCCCGCAGAAACTGAATGGCGCACACGGAAAACCTCGGAATTGCAAAATGGTCCAAAAACTTGAAGGAATTGTAAAATTGGACAAAAAGTTAGGGGATTTCAAAATGGTCCAAAAGGTTAGGGAAAAGTCTGGGGATTTTAAAAATTTCAACAAAGTCATTAAATTTGATTAAAATGGATAATAATTTAAGACATAGTATATTATAACCATTCAGATGGAGGACGTTTTAAACGCCGTTTTAGCGAGATCACGTTTGACCAGACATACAAATTTTGATTACGTTAACATTTCATAAAAGCCAATGCAATCGGAATTGTTTATTTATACTGATAACATTTAATTCGTATTCTGAAATAGCTGTAATATCCATTTGAGTATATAATAGTTCTTTTTCTTACCTATCCAACAATACGTAATACTTGGTGTTACAACAATTAGTAATCGAGTAATTAAACAAAAATTAACAATAGATTGCTATGACGCAACTTTCAAAGCTAAGTTGAATATAGTATGCAATAATTTAAGTCATTTTCGAGATCTTTCTCAGGTTTCATTTCTTTTATGACTTATTTTAAAGGCCGTTCCCGGTATACGCTAGATGGTTTCTGATAGCGTTATATACGCCTAATAACATATTTAAATGAAATGAAGATCGTATGTGCCAGATTTAAGATATTCAACTTTCGAGGCTAAGTTGTATAAATATAAATTTTTCAAGTAAAGTTTTTTTTTAAAAACCTAATTTGGTTCTCTTTGATATACCATGCCATCAATCTCTTAAGTCTGTCGTCAACTTTCAAGGCGCTCAAAGAAATGAAAATTCAAATCTATAGGCGCGCGAAAAAAAAAAGAAATCTCTTAAAAGTAAATGAAATTGGCCTTCTTAAGTTAAGTTTGTCGAAAATAGACGAAACCCTTTTTTGCCAAGTAAAAAATTTAAAACCTCCAAATCCATTTCACGTTCTATTTCCTAGATTCGCTTCTACACCGACCCAAAAAAAAATGGAAGGAATAGAAATAAGCTCGCACGTCCGAAACTCCCTTAAAAATAAAGCTTAGGGGGAGGGGGACTATCCCCTTTGTGAAATTCTGCAAAAACACCAATGGGTGAAAAAATAGGGTTGAAACAGCCCAAAGAGAAAAATAACCTAAGAGAACTTTTTTCTTTTTTCTCGCTAAAAAGCTTCTTTACTAGTGTGCACTATAGCTTTATATAATGGAAATAGGATGCGAATTGCAAAAGAAAGAAAGCGTGTTTTTAGGAATATAGAAATGCGCCATAAGACTATGGTTAGCGTAAGTGCGAACGCTATTGTTTTGGACGGCAACCGATCAAGCCGCATGAAAATGCACGTCTGATTTTAAACTACTGCAAATGAAATAAGGCACAAGACCATCGAGAGAGTTTGGAGGCCATCAAGACAGCCTTGCAGGTGGCCCGGGCCCCCTAGAAGGTACGGACCCCTTTAAAACTAACCAGATTACCACCAAGTCTCGACGCTTCTGTTTAAATGTACGAAGATATAACGCGATACATTTTAAATAAAACATACAATAAAATGTCTCCATAGGATACATCAATGAAAAACGGCATTTAAAATGTAACCAGACCTCTCCTATGAAAACTTACCCTTACATACTTATGTCTATACATGTACTTCACCCCTAACTTTGCAAGTAAACAACGAAACAAGGCAGCTCCATAGCCTCTGGGCAAAAATATAGTTTCATAGAAGTCCCCTTGGATTAGATTTACATATTCTGTCGTTCTATATAAAAAGGAAGAATTTGGGGCCCTTAAAATTTCCTGGACACTGTAACCCTAGCTTGCTCTTCTTGGTGAGCACTATACCGTTTTTTTTCTTCTAAAATAAACAGCATTTTTTTTTATACCGTATTTGCATCTTTGAAAATATTTATAACATAGGCCTAGGAAATATTTTGTATGTTATTATTATTATGTTGTTAAGAGTTTCCCTTGTAAGTTACACCTCTGCAAGAATCCCAATGCGCGGTGATCGATAAAAAATGGAGAAATAACTAAGCAGTATCTAGAGAAGAGAAGAGAAAAAAAAAAAATCGCAGTTCCGAAAAATCCACACTTTCTTCGGTCCGAAACGTTCACTTGTATACATAGATCTATCTGTCTATAAATATCGAAAAACAATTGGAGCAAAGCGCGTCTTAGGAATATTGAAGGGGAGTTCTGGCTGGCGGAGGATAGGGATGCCCGCGCTCTTTTCATCTTTGACGCAGTCAAGCGCGAAGGCACTTTTCATATTCTGACAGCAGCAGGCGCACCGACTCACTATATTCCAGCAGTTGTAGATGATATGGTTGAAAACGTATGGAAGTTTTCTTTAAAAAAAACTATTCAGCAAAGGGACCCGTCCGGAGATTTTATTAGTTTTCGGGCCGCCATTTTTGAAGATGACGGAATATTGAAACCCAAAAGCATTAAGGCCCGTCTATAGGCAAAAATAAACATTTTACGAATAATGTTTGAAATGGAAATCGAGGAACTTATCTTCCTACGTCTGTAATATAATTGCACATCCCTGGTTGGTTTGGCTAGGGATAGATGTAATTTTCGTAGTAGGAATGGAAAACAAAGTAATGTGGGCGCGCGTCAAACTCCCAGACCCCCTTCCACGGGACGGAGGGTATGAAAGAAGAGGCTGGTCATAGCGACGGAGGTAAAAAGCGATTACCTATTTTTCGCCGTCCTCGTCAGCAACGTCATCAAAACATAGTTTAAGTGAGCCATGCAATATGATAATTTAAACTTTTCGTTACGTGTTGGAGGGAGGGGCTCCTTACTGGGCTATGAGTCGGACTGAAGTAAAAACAACGTTCTCCATTCCTACTTCTAAAATTTAAATCTATCCCTGGTTTGACATACTTTTTTTCTAATGGTCTCTCAACCATTTCGTCTGCTAACGCGTCACCCCCTCTTTCACGCAACCCCATGGCGTCATTCATACCCGAGTTATTATATTGCCACCAAGAGATGGTAGAAGAAAGATGGAGAGAATTGCTTAAGCTTCGCTCCTACGCAGCTTGGACTTCTTCTTTTCATCCCCATACGTATCTGGCGTTGGTATCTGATTCGTTCATTTTAGCATAGATATTGCCCAAATATTTCATCTCTATACGATTCGGTTTTCCCTTCTTCCTCGGAAGCTGCTAGTTCCGATGACTCTTTTTTAGGAGTCAATAAGCATCAGAGATCGTCCGAGTTCCCCTTTAGGAGTACACTTTACAAGCTGTTGAAATATTTGGCCCGTACGTTCGCCTAGTTTGGAATGAATGAAGGCATAAATATGGACATATTGTAGTTGCCGATATTCAACTTAAAGGTGAAAAGCCTTGATGATTTTAGGAAAGCCTTTATTCAAATTTAAAGGCTCTGATACACCCTTTATTTCGGTCTTAATACTCTCTTTTAAAATTTCTCTTCAATTACATTTTACGTAAGTTTATAAGATATGTTCCATAAGTATGACTCTTCCTATCCTTCGTAATGCTAGAGACTTACAGGTCGAGCTAGTTCGAGAACGACAAGCGAGAATTGACCACATGGTTTGCAGGACTTCCATCTTCCTATTTAGTCTGTACTAAGAATTTGACAGCGCCTCACCAGGCGTCGCTTTACGAGAATTTAAGACGTTTCACCTACGTCACTTCATGACAAGCTCCAGTTTGTATCCAGTGACAAACTTATAACACCAAAATTCCTACTTTTAAACGGGGCTTTCAATTGAAATTTAGGGCAAACCAAGGCACCCAACGAGATAGCACCCTCGAATAGATAGCAACCTCTTAGTGAATAGTACCTGCATCTCGAAAGGGAATATTTCCAACCTTCATAACTAACCTTGTCCTCGGGCATGGCATTTTTTTTCTCCTTTTGTTGCCTTATTTGTTTCTACTTCTAGGTAGTATTTCCTTTTGTTTCTACTCAACCATGCTTGAGAAGTTGCGTTGTAGCCGCAGGTTCTGTTCACCCTTGCTTTGGTTTTCTTTTGTGCGCCTTCCAAGAGAGATTTGGGTTTTTTTATGCTCTTTTTTTGGTTTTGTTTGTTCAATCAGGTCGCTGAGTTTTCCCCATTGGTGCCCGTTTTGATATTAGACTAGACTTTGATCTACAATATAGATAGGGCTGTGGTTTTGAGGTTCTTCCCTGTTTTCAGAAATGATTTTTGTCTCTCAGTCAGGGCAGTGTTTGGAAGGATACATTGGATTGAATGAGTTTTATTTTTTCTTTTGTTCTCAAGAGCTTTTCTTTAGGGCGAATAATTTTTTTTGCTACTTTTCAACAAGAGTTTTTTCAAGTGTATTTGTACTAAGTATTATTTGAACTAGTTTATCAAGTTTTTTTCGAGAATGTTTGGACCATAAATAATCGAAAATCCTTGCAATTTTTGAAATTCTTATCCTCCAAAAAGTTCACGCAAATACCAGATTCATCTGTTGATAAAACTCCATTAAAAACGGATTCTAAATATTTTAATAACCTGGTACGGTCAAACCTAACCTAAGCTCTTTGTTTACTCGGTACTTTGAAAGTTGCGCCAATCCTCTTTCGTCCCCGCTTTTATAAGCTACGCTCGCAAATAGCGCGTGTTATAAAGTCATAATGGCTGCATTTTGAAACAGGGCGAGGGTTAGACTTAGTTTTATTACTACCGAAAGTTTTAAATTCTTTCGTTTAACGGATCATTTACTCGACCCAGCAGCCCAGCTCCATGGCCTTGGTTCCCGCCTAAAGATATTTAAATTTAGGTAGGGAGATGTCCTTTCAAACGAACGGATAGCTTTTTACCCTTTCTTGCTTTTTAGGCCTTGCCATTAGGCCTTGGTCGTATATTTATCCCATTCTGTTTCTTCCTAGAATCAGTTGTAGTCGTAAGCTCGTAACTTCAACCAATTTGAATTTTAAGAGCTCCTGGCAAGTAAATTAACAAAGGCAACGAAAATCTAGAAATTTCAGGGATTATTGAAGGAAATTTTAAGAAATTACCTTCTTCTTAATATACTTCGGATAATGGCTTAGAAAAATAATAAAATTTTATTTTGTCAGCTAAAAATGACGTAAAGACTAAAGTTCTAAGAGAATTTACTGTCCCTTACATATTCGCAAAGAAGCTATAGGCAAAATGCATGATGCCGACTTTGTTCTTCTGTGACTTTGATCTAGGATTCCAGGATCTATTTTTGTCTGTTTAAGTTTTAAGGCATAGTGGTTTGCATTATGAGATTGGGCCTTCCAACGTGAAACTTATATGTCCCTTACTATTCAGCAATAATAGAACGCAAAAAGTTCGGAAGGGAAACATTTCCAGTGTCGCTTCTATTTTCTTTTTCCAGATATGGTTATGATATGTACTTTTAAATGAAGTCTGGCAAACAGCTATATAACCTTATGACCAATATTTTTCCCGCGTCACACGCACTTAAAATATCTTTATTGTAATCTTATGAAGACTTTAGGAAATAGGATGGCCTTCTAAGAGGAATAAAAAAATGGAATATAATACGTTGATTCCCGACTGTCTGGCGCCAAAGCCTTTTTAACCAGTATACAGAAAATACGCCCGCATCACTCTGGAAGTTATTATATAGCCTATATGCCTTGGAAAAGTTTTCTTGGCATAAAAATCCAGAGTTGCGTGAACCTCTCCTCCTCGCTCTAGTTTCCACAGTTTTTAGCTGCTATCGCTGATAGATATCAAAAATACTAGAGGAAGTTACCCGCTGTCCCCTAAGCCTTTGCCTTAACCGAGGCCTTTGAGTTTAGGTCTTTATGATGTCCATGGTTTAGTATAAATCAGATGGCTAGGGCAGGCTGGAGAGAGGAGAGGGATGATGGTCAGGAACATGGTATTCGCGAGGGGCAATTTTCCTCAAAAGAGTTAACAAACATTGTGGCTTCGTTTGCGATATCAGACGTCAGACCGAATAAAAAAACGGAGCATGGAGGAAAAGCAAACACATACGAATTGTCCTTATAGGCCTAATAATCCTAGAAAGTTTTGAAAAAGGGGAGACAAAAGAAGGATGATTTTCTAAGGCTTTACTTAGTATTTATCCGAATGTTGACTTGTTTTTGGAAGTTGAATGAATATTTTTGAAATGAATGCTTGGATTAGTTGACTTGTTTGGGTATATTCATGGATTTGCTCTTATTACCCTGTTTGTTTACTCTAATGATCTCACTTTAATTTATTTGTAAATTTAAGTGTATTTTCTTGGGGTATTAAATTCTTCGTATTTTGGGTTCGTGACCGAAGAAAGGCCTACAGTATGCTCGTATTAATCGAATCTTAATTATACTAATTATTGGCTTAATTATACTATACTCTTTGCACAGTTGATCCCTTTGCAATCTATGTTAAAAAAACCGGAGTTTTTGTTAAAAAACCAAATCCAACTACCGTTTTTCTTTTCTTTTTCCGGATTTCATTTTTTTCTGAATTGGAACCCTGCTTCTAATGATTTAATTTTAAAAGTTTTTATTGACCTTTAACCCCGACCAGGGATAGATTTAATTATACAAAAACGAGTTTTGCTTCGCAGTCCTTAAAAAACTGCATTTATACACAATCCGCGACACTTTCAAACCCACAAGCGGCCAGAAACTAGAAATTATTATATGTATTGCAATTTGAAATAAACTTTAATCGTTATAGGGAAAATTCAAGAACACTAGTTTAAAGAGGACATTTTGATCTATTAGATTTGCGTGTTGCAAGAAGCCATCTTATTTACAACCGGAGATTTGACAAAAGGAATTTCAATATTATGGAAATATCTGGTTTTCTGTTTAATTTTTTGATTTTTTTTAAATGCGTTTTCCGGAAATGCTTTGCAATTAGGGAAAATTCAAGAACACTAGTTTTAAAGAGGACATTTTGGTCTATTAGATTTGCGTGTTGCAAGAAGCCATCTTATTTACAACCGGAGATTTGACAAAGGAATTTCAATATTATGAAATATCTGGTTTTTCTGTTTAATTTTTTGATTTTTTAAATGCGTTTTTCCGGAAAATGCTTTGCAATTAGGGAAATTCAAGAACACTAGTTTAAAGAGGACATTTTGGTCTATTAGATTTGCGTGTTGCAAGAAGCCATCTTATTTACAACCGGAGATTTGACAAAGGGAATTTCAATATTATGGAAATATCTGGTTTTCTGTTTATTTTTTTGGATTTCTTTTAAATGCGTTTTCCGGAAAATGCTTTGGAATTAGGGAAAATTCAAGAACACTAGTTTAAAGAGACATTTTGGTCTATTAGATTTGCGTGTTGTAAGAAGCCATCTTATTTACAACCGGAGATTTGACAAAAGGAATTCAATATTATGGAAATATCTGGTTTCTGTTTAATTTTTGATTTTTTTAAATGCGTTTTCCGGTAAATGCTTTGATACTATACCTTTTCAGCTTTGCTAGTGCTGTAAAGTTAGGCTATGAAAAAAGTGTACCCCCTTGGTCGCGAAACCTTGGGTCTAACTCACGCAAAAATTTTTCCACCTCATAATGTTAAGGTCCA
>JAEQBA010002579.1:36648-139148 GCA_019434445.1 Phalangium opilio
GTAGCATGGTTTTTAACAGGCTCATTCTTTTTGTTGTCTCCTGTTCAACAAACTTTAGATTGGCATCGCACTGCGGAATGAATTACTATAACTGTACTAAATCCTAAGCAAACACCCACAAACCTCGTCTTGACGCGAAACAAAAATCCACGAGTAAGCCTTGACAAATAGTTAAGCGCTATTAGAGTAATGACGAGGGTACTATTTATCGCGTATGTGATTCGGTTTAGTGACATGCTCTTAATGTTTGTTGTTGGAAAGAATTACGTTACTGATTCTTAGACTTTTTATGAAGAGAAAGAGCGGAAAAAAAAGTTTTCCCATAGTTCCAACACTGATTAAATTAAAATATCTAGACTTATTTAGTTTCAATAAAACTTCGAAAGACACTTCCCAATTTAAAATAATTCCGAAAATTAATCTCGCTGTGGTTTCTGATTGAGGCGAAGGAGCGAAACACCAAAAACCAAGCCCCAAGAAAATTCAGCAAATTTATTGGTCTGGCCCTGTTAATTATTATATATTGTAAAATACGCGTAGTGTATAGAGTTAAGCTATTTTCCCTAAAAATATGCCAAAAGCATGATAAAAACCTTAAGATAAACGTACCCTTAAACTCAAAAGGAGAACTGACTATTCAAAATTGAAACCTTATCAATGAATCTATTTTGTGTAAATTTTCTAACCAATTCTGTCTAAGCCGACAGGTAAATTGTAAAGAAGGGACGATGAAAAATGGGAGCGGTACTTTAGCCCTTTCTTTCTCTTACCCTTAATGAACTTGACTAACCCGTCTTACCCACGACTTCCGGAGCCCATTTCCTTTGTACAACGTAAAATTTTCAAGATGAGTGATTGGCTAAAACCTTGACCCAGCTTTCAAATGTAACAGCTTCTCCTCTTTTTTGTAACAAGAAAATATTGTATTCTATTCTTATCACCAATCCGAAAAGCTCATCCAAACCGAAAGGGTCGATTTGTAGCTACCCTAAGATCGAATCCATCCAAAAAACTTAAAAATTTACCTTTATTTACTATGAAATAAAACTTGTGTTAATTTAACCAGTCCAGTCAACTATTTAATCAAAATTAAATAGTCGGGACATCAATACGCGATATCTACTGTTTCAGTCCGGTAGATATACGCCATCAATGACCAGCCAAAAGCTCTCCCAAATTACTACAGGCCCCAAGAAAGTGGCTGGTTTCATTTGTGATAAGAGTATTCATTACATGGTCATTATTTCCAGTTACGACAAACGTCGCTGCTCACTAGTGGCGGATTTTAATGAAACTTTTTGTGCGTAGATATACCTAAAACATTAAGTTACCCAAAGTTATTCGCTTCAAATCATATAAATTTGAAAGTTATGTTATTTTGAAATTTATCGTTTTCTGTATAAAGTTTGTGTTCGTTTCCCACATTTCTTTTAATATCTTGACCGGTAATAGTTTTAAAAATATGAAAATTGGTATCCATCGTCAAAATGAAGTCCTAAAACGGCATTTGAAATCTATTTGGCGCCATCGACTCAAACATTTGATTTAGGAACCAATTTGGGGGTGTCACTCAACATTTTATTGACAGAAAGGACCTCCTTGAAATTCCATGAAAAAAATAGGTGTATCATCGGTATACACATGCAAATAAATCCATAAAGTATGGTGTTTGAGAAATCATGTTTTCGATTAAAAATTAATTATATTTCTTGGCATTTTTTTCAATTATTTTTAAATTTTTTTTCCTAATTGCTTCATTGTTCACTAATAAAAAGTACCTTTGAAATCAAAACATTAAAGTAAAAGATAAGTGGTATAAATTAGCCGACTAAAGTAACAGATATTAAAATTTCAGTTTTAAAGGCATTATTATAAAACATCAATTATTTGATAAAATTAAGCGTAATGTGTTAGGTTGTTCAAGTAGGTCTATACATACTATTCCCTTACTAAAATTTAGTAAACAGGTGGAAAGAACCGGAAATAAATCGTTTCCAATAATTTAAGGCTAATAAAAGAACCACAATACCATTATTAAAAGTAACCGAAACTGGTACCTTAATTTCATAATAAGTTTCAAAAGTTGTCGTGCTAAGCTTAGCGCTCATAATATTGCGATCTGCCAACAGATATTGTCGACTGTTTTAACGTCAAGGCCTATTTTGTTTTCTGTTTTCGAAAAATTTTAAATTTTCAAATGACAAATCATAACCTTCACAGCTCAATTTTTCCAAAAATCCAATTTTTAAAGTCTATCGAAACCTATGGTTCACCGCTATCCACGAATTGGAGAAGTACATTTCAGAAAGAAAGTCATAACCACATAATATGAAAAGTAGCATGGTACATTTGACCACCTATCTTATACTTTTTAAGGCTTTGTTTTCAAAGGTTATTTTGTTAGTTAACAATGACGCAATTAGGAAAAAGTTTTTAAAAATAATTGCAAAAATGACAAAAACAAAGTTATTTATTTTTGATAATAAAAATGATCTCAAACACCATATTTTATTGGTTCATTTGCATGTGTACAACGATGATACACCTACTTTTTCATGGAATTTCAAGGTGGTCCTTTTTGTCAATAAAATATTGAGTGACACCCCTCAAATTGGTTACTAAATCAAAGGTTTGAGTCGATGGCGCCAAAAAGATTTTAAATTCCGTTCTAGGACCTCATTTTGACGATGGATACCAATTTTCAATTTTTGAAAACTATTACCGGTCAAGATATCAAAAGAATGTGGGAAAAGACCGCAAAGTTTAGATAAAATACGATACATTTCAAAATAACACAACTTTCAAATTTATATGATTTGAAGCGAATAACTTTGGGAAACTTCATTTTTTAGGTATATCTATCCACAAAAAAGGTGAGACGAGACGTTTGTCGAAAATGGAAATAATAACCCTTACCATAAAGAGTAAATAAATATTTTATGTAAATATAGTCGGAATGACATTTTTGAAATGAAACGGCTCTTGGTCATTTTAATGAGTCTTATTTGTATACTCGACCACTTGGGTAAAATGCAGAAGAAAGTCAATATGTTGCTTAATGTGTCTATAGATATGAAGTAGTTCAGCCATAGCTCGCTCAACGTTTAAGCTAGCTGTTTAATTATGCTCAGGATTCGATCACGCATTGGCTCCGTACAAATCTTACCAAATGTGATTGGTCTTTGCTGAAGTATTAAGTAAGATAGCGTACGTACCTCAGAAAATGAATATTACATGTAGATGGCGTCGAAAACATAACTTTGAAACTAAAACGAACGTTTAATAGCAGAACGATTAAATTTCTACTTGCTTTCTCGATAATAGAAGTCACACTCAAGAAGAAGATGATTAACTGCGTCGCCATGGAGACTGGACGTTTAAATGACTATAAACTTGTTTGCTCGATAACAGCTAGTGTGATGTGTTCGAAGCGTTGCCATGGTTTTTGAAAGTCATTTAGAAGTTAGGAAAAACTTTGAAGTTAAACCACTCGAAAAGCGCTCTAAAAATCTCAACGGTGGATAACACTCATATTCGTTTCATTGTATTTAGGGTTCTTAGCCAATTTTGAGATAAATTTATATTAATACAAAGAAATTTTGATAGGAAATTCGTAAAAAATCCAATCAAGTACCTTGACCTTATATAAAACTTGGGTCCCTACAAGGTAACTTTCCTTACGAACTCCAGTTTTGACATGGCGAGAGCAGGAGGCATTTTGTTTAACTAGTTGCACTTAAATAGTCTCTTAATTACTTCTGCATAAAATAGTATACGCCCGGGACTTGAACCCGGGACCATTCGCACCCAAAGAGAGTATCACGCCCCTTGACCAACGAACCATGTTTGTTTTTGGAAAATGCTCTTCTTATGGACCTACCCTGTAATAAGTTGCTTTCAAATATTCACTAATTACTTCTGCAAAAATAGGATCCGTCCGGGATTTGAACCCGGGACCACTCGCACCCTAAGCGAGTATCATACCCCTTGACGAACGGACCATGTGTGTTTCTGGAAAATGCACTTCTTATGGACCTACCCTGTAATAAGTTGCTTTGAAATATTCACTAATTACTTCTGCAAAATATCGGGTCCGTCCGGGATTTGAACCCGGGACCACTCGCACCCAAAGCGAGTTTCATACTCCTAGACCAACGGACCATGTTTGTATCCGAAACAGGCTCGAATTTAACTAGTTGCGATGTTCTTATCTACAGCTGCGATTCGAATCCTTTATATACTACCTATTTGAGTAAGGGTAAACAACAGTCATATCCTTCAATTCGAACGTCAATATTAGTCAAGTCTCTCAAGGTTGTTTAATTATTCTTTCTTAAAACGATGTAACGCTCAATATCCTATCGCTACCCTTGCCCTTCGGGGCGAAACTCATTTCGCACTGCCGTAACGGCGCTATTTGACTCTTAATTCAGGCTATACCGAATTTGATCTGCCGTATTAACAATATTTTTCTTTATTTTCCTCTATATATAATTTCATATTTGTAGTTTTTTCATTTAATTTTTTTATTTCTTGTTGTAATCCTTCACACTTTACCGACGAGGGAGGTTGTACATAAGCCCATGGCTTCACGACCCTTTACCTCATGTCTCTCAAATAAATAAATAAATAAATAAATAAACTAACGAAGAAAATATTAAATATTAATTATATTTATTTTAATATTTAAGATAATCTTTTCTCAATTCAAAATTAATACGGAAAGAGTTAAAAAGCAGTCTATTTTTTGTCTGTGTGTGTCTGTCCGTTATCACACTAGTGCGCCGAGTTAGCAGTTCGCTTTGTTTTGATGTGTTAAGAAATCCTACAGAACCTTAATATTCACTTTTTCCATAATATAAAGTGAATATGTGGAAATCTTTTTCGTAATTACGATGCATTTACTACTTTTGTAGCTTTAAAGCTCTGTTTCATTTTGATATTCCAAGTTTGTTTTTTAATATTATTATTTGAAATGGCTGTTTATATATTACTTAAGCTATACTACATCTGTATATAGAATAATCCTTGGTTTAGTTATTTCAAGATAAAAGCTATGGCCTGGATTTTGTCGAGTAAATGAAGTTTGATCCGCAATAGGCTTAGTGAACCAAAGAGTAAATAATTGAGACCTCAGGTGGAGTAAACTCTGGGTTTTGATTATCGTGTCTGTAATGAAGGGACATTAACGGTTCAGAGTGAGCCGAAAGTTAAATACACGTTTAAATAATCAGATTTAGATTGTATAATAGAAGAAAGCATCATGGTAGCAATTAGATCAGTGAAAGGGCTAATCATGATCGGATCATAGCTTTTAAATTTACATTTTTGTTTCAAAGTTAATATAGAACGAGTATTGATACCGTTAGTTATTTAAAACAGAATTGTATATTTGATTTGCGATAAATGATAAAATGAAGTTTCAAGTGTGTGACTCTCTGAAATACGGTAGGGGGTAGAGACGAGTGCTTTTTATTGATATCGTTAGTTACTAAATTCAATGTAGTGAAGTTAATTTTGGGATAAATGACAAGAGCAGGCTCTCTTTCAAATGACCGTAAACGGTTGGTCTTTCATAATACGGGAAATCAACGACAAAATGTTTAATGCAACACAATGCAAAAAGGTCAAAGGTTATAATCTTCCGTCCATACTCCGTGATTGTTTTAACTTGTGTTTTTATTTTACGTGCCTTATCTCCAAAAAACAATAGCAACATATGCCTTTTTCCATTGCCATTTTCTTTGGAGTAATGTGACTGGAGTGAGAACGAAAATGTCATTAGAAATCTTATTTATTTTAATAATAACTCCTTTAATATTGCTGCATAATGGTAGATTGCTAGCAGACAATGGAAAACCGAGTAACTTTAATCGTTTCTGTGTGAATCTAAAAAATTTAGGCCGTTGCTTTTTTAGCCTGTTTCTCGGGCCAAAATGGACTTTCTTTATTAAAAAAATTATATGAATTTTAGTTACAAGATTGCTTTGCGAAACTGTGCAAACTGTTAGCCAGCGTTAAAAAAGACATTTTGAAGCTATTTGTAGACGTTATATTGTAAGAAAAATTGTTTTATATTAATTAAATATTAGTAAAGCTTCCACTGATGTGTTTATGCTTCTTGTTTGTTTGACTAAAAATCATCTATCTGTAGACCAAAAATTTAAAAAATATTTTTTAAATTTAACGAGACGGCAGGGTTGATACGCCCACCTAGTTGTAAATAGATCTTTCTAATCCGCCGCAGCTATTCTAAATAAGAATTTCTATGCTAGTAGGTTGTCAATAAAACTACTAGTAAATTATTGTTAATGAAAGTTGGAATTATTGTTGTTGAAAGTTGGAAGTGCTGTGGATTTAAGTGAGTATTTGACGTTTTTTATATAGAATGGAGGAAGATAATGTTGAGAGTAAGGATGAAATGCGAAAGCGTAAAGCGAGGGAAAGGATGAGGGCAAAAAGGTCAGACCCTGAGTTTAAGAAGAGAGAAAATGAAAGGAGAAGAGTTTTAGCAGCTCAGAAAAAAGCTAAGGCTGAAGGTGAAGCTTCTAGTACTTCTAGTCTTAATTTGTTTGTTAGTTCTATTGAGTCGCCTGTTGGCCACGGTAGTACTAAGGATAATGTATTAGACGTAAGTTTAGGTGAAAGATCTGTAAGAGTTGTGGTAATTACTACCGACGAGCCTATGAATTTGGTTAATAATAACTCGGTTAGTTCTATAATGGTAGCGAACGATGAACAATTACCTTCTACGTCTCATGGCAATGTGTATCCGTTAGAGAGAATGAGAATTTTGAGACAAAATGAAGAGTTTAGAATGAAGGAGGCGCGATCTATGGCAAAGAAGCGAGAGAATGAGTCATATCGTGAAAGGGAAAATCAGGTTGGTGTACTTACCAAGCGAATGAAAAGGCTTGATGAATGGTATAGAGCAGGCGAAAGAGTTAAGGATCAATTAAGTAAGGCTAATAAACGCCAAGATTTAGAGTACGTTGAAGCAGAACGTGTGAGAAATCAGTTGGGTATGGCTAGAAAACGCCAAGATTTAGAGTACGTTGAAGCAGAACGTGCTAGTAATCAGATGAGTAAGGCTAGTAAACGCCAAGATTTAGAGTACGTTGAAGCAGAACGTGCTAGTAATCAGATGACTAAGGGTAGTAAACGCCAAGATTTAGAGTACGTTGAAGCAGAACGTGTGAGAAACCAGTCGGCTATGGCTGAAAGTCGTGCAAATGTCGAGTTTAGGAACTCTGAACGTTCTAGAAACAGATTGTCTGTGGCAGAAAGGAGGGCAAATCCTTTAGTTATAGAGCAGACGTATTTTGATACCATTAAAGAAGGTCCAACGTGTAAATGTGAAGGATGCTCAAACCTTTTTTTTAAAGCATCTGGTAGCTTAGTTAAGTCTGCGGTGTTTTTGGCTGTCCCTGGTATTCACCGTCGTGAGCTAAGTGACAGAGTATTTTTATGCAGTGCTTGTAATAAAGCTGTAAAGAAAAACGAAATCCCCAAGTTTTCCAGGGAAAATGGTTTTGAGTTTCCTGAAATTCCGGTAGAACTAGTTAATTTGTCTAATTTGGAGGAAAGAATGATTTCACCAAGAATACCTTTTATGCAAATAAGAAGGTTAGGTTGTGATCAACAAAGGGGGATTAAGGGAAACGTAATCAACGTTCCTATAAATGTAGAGTCTACAGTGTCAGTGTTACCACGGTTACCTCGTGAAACAGATACTATTCAAATTGAGTTTATGAGGAGAATGCAATATAATACACCCTATTTGTACGAAACTGTTAGGCCGAAAAAAATGCACGAAGCTCTTAAGGTTTTGGTGAAAACACCGTTGTATATTAAGCATGGGGGATAACCGTTAGGAGCGATATATTAGATCCAATTCCAGAAGAACTTGAATTTATTGTTGACGAAAATGACCGTCAGTTAAACCATGGTGATACATTAAGTGAAAACCCACAAGGGCCAATGAACGTAGAGAATGAGAATGATAGCGATGAAATTTGGAATGAATCTAACGAAGTTAATTCATTCCCAGTTGGGAATGAAGACACGTTGTTAGTGTCATTTTCTGATTTCCTACCTACTAATACCATGCATGTTAAGTTTGCTCCTGGTGAAGGTCAAACGCCAATGTCTTTACTCTATGACGAGGACGCGGAGGAATTGTCATTCCCCAGTATTTATATGGGTCAGAAGAGAGACCTTAAGGTTAAAGGTAGTTTTGGGGACATTGCTAAGTGGGAGCTTCGTAATATTGATAGGCGTTGTGCTAAAAATCCGTCTAAATTGTTTTACACTTTTGTTAAGTTGGAAACTATGAAAGTTAGAGATTCCATACAAGTTTCTATGAGAAAAACCAAGAGAAAAGATGGCTCAAACTACACTGCTGGGTTTTTATCGTCTGCTGGTGCACTCGATTCAATTGTTAAGCAGGATGATGGTTTTAGAGTATTAGAAAATTTGCAGTCCTCGCCTTCATATTGGCAGCATAGGCAGAAAGAGTTAATGGCTATGATTAGGCAGCTTGGAACGGCTAACTTTTTTATAACGTTTTCAGCTGCGGAAGGCAAATGGCCTGAGCTTTTGAACATACTGAGGGTGACTTCGGGTCAGGATCGCTTAGCGAATGACGATATTAGCAATTTAAGTTTTTCGGAAAAGGCAAAGTTGATTCAGGATGATCGTGTTACTTGTGCTAGATATTTTGACCACCGTTTTCGGGCTCTTCTTAAAGCTCTTTAAAAGCTAGGCCCTCTTGGTGTTATTGAAGATTATTACTTCAGAGTTGAAATACAGCAAAGAGGCTCTCCTCATCAACATGGGTTGATATGGATTAAAGATGCGCCTAAGCTTAAAGATGACTTGTCAAATGTTAAAGAGGTAGAGGAATATATTGATAAAGTTATTTCTTGCGCTGGTAAATTGAACGATGATAATGGGGATTTGTTAACGTCATTGCAGATGCATAAACACACGACAACGTGTAGGAAGAAGGTAAATACTAGTTCAGTTTGTCGTTTTGGAATTCCATTTCCTCCCTTGCCTAGAACTATTATTTATGATCCGAGTTTAAGAGAACCGGGTAGTCATGACGAAGAACTTAAGTGTAAGAACAATTGCAGTAAATGGCGTGAGCTTTTTCAATCAAAAGAAAAAGAATTATGGGTAGATAGTTTTGAGGAGTTGTTGGAAAAGTTGCGTTTAACTAAAGATGAATATATTAAAGCCATTACGTATGACCTTAAAAGGATAGTGGTTTTATTGAAAAGACACCCAAAAGATACTAGGGTTAATCCGTACAACCCGTGCACTTTGCGCCTCTGGCAAGCGAATATGGACATTCAGTTTGTTCTTGATCCTTACGCTCTGGTTATGTATATCGTGTCTTATATAGGGAAATCTCAGCGTGGTATGTCAATGCTTCTGCGTGAAGCCGCTAAACGAACGCAGTCAGATAAATGCACGGTGAAGCAAAAGTTGAAGGAGATTGCTAATCAGTTTTTGAACGCGCACGAGGTAAGCGCGCAGGAAGCGGCTTATAGTGCTTTACAAATTCCAGTCTCCAGGTGTAGTCGGGCTTGCATTTATGTTAATACAAATGTGCCCGAAAATCGTGTTCATATTCTCAAAAGCAAAGTTGAGCTTGAACAATTGTCCAAAGATAGTGTGGATGTTTTCGCTTCTGGAATGTTAGACCATTATGTTCAAAGGCCAGATGATTTAGATGCAGTAACGTTAGCTCAATTTGCGGCATGGTATGAATTTTCCAAAAGTCGTAGAGTTTCGAAAACTCAAGGTCATATTGATGACGGTGAGAACGATGAAGTTCAGTGTGGTAAATGGTTAAAACTGAAGAATGATTCAGGGTTCATTAGAAAACGTGGTCATTCTAAAATTATACGGTATCGTAGATTCAATTTTGTGAAAGATCCCGAGCAGTTTTATCGTGAACAAGTCATGTTATTCTCGCCTTGGCGTGATGAGAGTAGTGATATTTTGACAAAGGATGTAAAATCTGAGTATGAGCTTAGACTTGAGATGATAACGGAATCTAGAAAATAATTTCATAATGAAATTGACGAAGTAGCTATTGAACAGGCTGTGAGAGATTTCGAAAGTGAAGCGATTGAAGCTGATCTTACTAATATCCAACCTGAATTGGAACATCAAAATGAAATAGATAGGACTTTAATTGTTGAAGATTCCGAATTTCTAATTAATACAGTGGAAGAGGCAATAGGAAATATTAACAGAGATATTCTTGATGGTAATGCGGAAAAAACTGTTGCTCCATCAGTCACGTTAGTTAATGATTCAAAATACAATGCCCTTGTTAGAAAACTGAATTTGAAACAGAAAGAAATATTTTATGAAATTCTGCATCATTTAAAGTGCAAAGAAACGCCTTTACGGCTATTTGTTACAGAAGGCGCTGGTGTTGGAAAAAGCGTTTTGACAAGTGCCATATTTGAATCTGTTACTAGATTTTACAATAAGCAACCAGGGTCTAATCCCTCGGAGGTTAAAGTTCTGCGATGCGCACCTACGGGCAAGGCTGCCTTTAATATAGGTGGGGCGACTTTGCATAGTACCTTTTGTCTACCCGTTAGTCAATTTGCCGGAAACGTTTCCAGATTAGAAAGTGAAACTCTTCACAATTGTAGGTTGATGTATGGTCAAGTGAAATTGTTAAATATTAACGAAATATCAATGGTTGGTGCGAAGGTTTTTAACCGAGTTAACTCGAGAATGCAAGAGATAATGGGTTGCCCAGATTATTTTGGTAGTGTCTCTGTACTTTTAGTTGGAGATTTTAACCAACTTAGACCCGTCCGGGATCATTTCGCTTTTCAAAGTCAAAGTGATAGTGACAATCCATATGAGTCTTTAATTGGTAACCCAATATGGGAGGAATTCCAATTTAGTGAGCTTGAAGAAATTATGAGGCAAAAAGATGATAAGAGGTTTGCGGAAGCTTTGAATAGAATGGCTGTGGGAACTATGAATCAGGATGATATTGACTTATTCGTAAGTTTGGAAGTAAACAGAGAGCGTGTACCGCCAAAAGAAGCGATTCATCTTTTCCCTACTAACGTTGAAGTCAACCAATTTAACCAAGAGACTCTATTAAAAATGAGTGCGGAAAAGTCTGTTTCAATTTCAGTAGATGTTGTAAATGGTGATCTTAGTAGCGAAGTTAAAAGTAACATTCTTTCCCAAGTTCAAACGTTAGCAACGTCTGATACGTATGGTCTTCCCAAAGAACTAACACTCGCTTGTGGTGCGAGATATATGATGACTAACAATGTCGATACGTCTGATGGACTTACGAATGGTGCGACAGGCTGGTTAAGGAAGATAGAGTACGGTAAAAATAGGCTCGGGGAACAAATTCCGTTCAGGGTTTGGATTGAGTTTGCTGATGCTAATGTTGGGAAGTGTTTGAGACAAAAGTGTCTTGGATTGTACGAGCAGAATAACTATAACAGGAATTGGACTCCTGTCGAGAAGGTTATTAAGGCATTTAGTAGAAAATGGAGGCAAAATAATGTTTCAGTCTCTAGGAGACAGTTTCCTTTAGTAATTTCGGAGGCTATTACGATACACAAGAGTCAAGGCGATACATACTCGTCTGTAGTAGTGCATTGTAATCCCAGATAAAAATTAGAGAGAACTCATTTATATGTTGCTTGCAGTAGGGCGAGAAACGCCTCCGGGATCCTACTAGTTTGCACACCTGGCGCCTGCAAAGTGATTATGCAAACCTTGCACACTTTTCAAAACTCGTACTAGTTTGCACACCTGGCGCCTGCAAACTGATTATGCAAACCTTGCACACCTTTCAAAACTCGTACTAGTTTGCACACCTGGCGCCTGCAAACTGATTATGCAAACCTTGCACACCTTTCAAAACTCCTACTAGTTTGCACACCTGGCGCCTGCAAACTGGTTACGCAAACCTTGCACACCTTTCAACAACACCCCACCCATACTACTTTGCACAACTTTTTAAGCACACCAATTAAGCAAACCTTGTTCACAATCCTCATTCTCCTTACTACTTTGCACACCTGGCGTATGCAAACTGATTACGCAAACCTTGCACACCTTTAAAGAACACACCCCCTCAACACATACTACCTTTCACAACTTTATGAGAAAACCTATTTAACAAACCTTGCACACCATCCTCAGGACCCCTCACTACTTGTTTGCACACCTGGCACATTGCAAACCTTGCACACCGTTCAAGAACACGCCACCCTACCCCATATTACTTTGCATAACTTTATATGCAAAACTTGCGCACGTTTCGAGAAGTCGTTACCCTACCCTACCCCATACTACTTTTCACGACTTTATATGCAAACCTTGCACACCTTAATATTTTTCCGCAAACCCTGCTCAAAGTAGCACACATCGAGAAAAAAGCTCCACTTTTAATTATAAAACTAGTACCTAACCATTTTTCTTAAATTTTAAAAGATTTGCACAGGTTTTTAGTCTTCTACACCCTAATGGTTTTCCGCAAACCCTGCTCAAAATAGCACATTTACTTTTATAAAGCCCCCCTTTTAATTTTAAAACCACTATCTAACCATTTTTCTTAAATTTTAAAAGGTTTGCACAGGTTTTTCGTCTTGCACACCCTTATGGTTTTCCGCAAACCCTGCTCAAAATAGCACATGTACTTTTAAAAAGCTCCACTTTTAATTTTAAAACTAGTACCTAACCATTTTTCTTAACTTTTAAAAGGTTTGCACAGGTTTTTCATCTTACACACCTTTATGGTTTTCTGCAAACCATGCTCAAAATAGCACATATACTTATAAAAACCTCCCCTTTTAATTTTAAAACCACTATCTATAACCATTTTTCTTAACTTTTAAAAGGTTTGCACAGGTTTTTCGTCTTGCAGACTTTTATAGTTTTCCGCAAACCCTTCAAAAAATAGCACATATCGAGTAAAAAGCTTCACTTTTAAATTTAAAACTAGTATCTAACCATTTTTCTTAATTTTGAAAGGTTTGCACAAGTTTTTTGGTCTTGCACACCGTTATGGTTTTCCGAAAACCCTGCTCAAAATAGCACATATCGAATAAACAGCTCACGTTATATTTTTTAAAAACTACTATCTAACCATTTACTACAATTTATCATGGTTTCACAGGTTTTTTTGTCTTGCATACGTTTTTCGTTTGCAACTTTAGCTCATAATACAACATATAGAATAAAAACATATTCATGTATTTTTAAACCTACCAACATTTTTACTTAAGTTTTATCATGGTTTGCACAAATTACAACATATAGAATATAAAGCTCCTTTATAGCATACTAATGTTTTACTATGGTTTGCACTGCGAAGCGAGAATATTTTTTAACGAATTTAGTTCGCCGTGTTTTCTCGCTTGGTGGCACGTTTAGTACCGTAAAATAAAAATAAGTTCAGCCTCATGACCCTATCGACTGCTACAATATTAGGTCAAGGCACAGACGTAGAGCGGTGAAGCCGAGGTCGCGGATAGTAAAAAACTGTTTTAGAAAAATTCCTAGTACTTTTATTAAACAATCATGTCAAAGAAGTAAAGGATAAAGAAGTTAAAGTCCAAAAATTAAAGGTTTTCAAGGAGTAAAAAAAATCCTCTTACGGTATATTAAGGGTATAGTCCCTTTGGACCGAAACTCATTGGACCGTAACCGCTTTTTGGTTTTTTATGGAGAATTTATTTAAATTTCCAGCCCAATGGCGGGTTTCTGCTGAATGGGAATTTATTTGAAATAATTAGTTAATTAAATGTCTGTGAGGATTTCGAATCACCGCAACAGCATCGTAGAATATCAGGTTTTTAATTCAGAGGCTCGGTTTCAAACCCAGAGAAGGAAATTGTAAGTTTCGTTATGTTAGGTTTGGCTAGGTTAGGTTTGGTTAGGTTAGGTCAGGTTCGGTTCGGTTAGGTTAGGTTATTATCCTATTAACTAGATGCCACCTTTTCCAAAACATTCTCCTTCTAATTAGCTGGCACCTTTTCCAAAATATTCTCCTACTAATTAGCCGCCACCTTTTCCAAAATATTCTCTTAATAGTTAGCTGTCACCTTTTCCTAAACATTCTCCTACTAATTAGCTGCCACCTTTTCCTAAACATCCTCCTAATAGTTAGCTGCCACGTTTTCCAAAAAAATACAATTCTCTCCATTATCAACCACTCTTAAAATAAAGTTTTGCATTTCAAACATCAATATATATATACAACGAAAACTGTAGGGGGAAAAAAATTCCTTAAAAATAGTGAAAACGTTTGCTTTTTAAATTTTGATATATATTTTCCCAAAACCGCGCATTTGGGCTGCTTTCGGTTGAATGGGAAACGCGTTCGGTCGAATGGGACACAAGCATATTAAGACCGTAAATTAGCAAGAAGTTTTTTTAATTAAAAAACCATAATGTTAAAATTCCATAATTAATTTTGTTGTCCATACAATCGAACCAATAGATTAATAAAAAAAATATCCCTTAAAACAATCACGTTAAATTAAGGGTGAAAACTTTCTCTTTCTCAAAATTTTTATACTTGTCCATAAAATATCAACGATAATTTATGGGAGACCAGGAATGCAACGGTAATAAAAGCGCCACCTAGTACACATATATGGTAAAATCTTTTCTCTACGAAACCGGATATTTCCCCAAATAAAAATCGACACGCACGGGCATAGATCATCTCGGAGGCTCCGTCCAAACCTTTTCAAAATTTTTATGTGGATTAGTTTAATAAGTTCTTTCATACATAATTTCAAATCCAGTTTTACACCATACGGAATTAAACAAATAACGTTGAAGTTCATCGTAAAATGTATTATTGGACCGTTCTATAGGACAATATTTTAATCAAAATGGAAAGTTTCTACACGATTGTAGGTTTGACTACGAAAATTCTCACGGCGTATTAAAACATGTGCAAGACGAGAAGGTTGTGTAAAGCACGTCGAAGTAATTGCAAAATGATAAAAGCTCCTATTCGGCAAGATTTGCATTAAATAGAAATAGATATTTGTGAGCTGTCTTAAAACTTTTGAAAAAATGGTAGAAGAATAGTATAAACAATTAAATTGGAATTTTTACTCTCCAATGTTATTTTTGGATCAGTTTGCAGAAAAACTGAAGGGTGTGCAAGACGAAAGAGCAGTGGAAACCATATTTAAACTTACGTATAGTCGTAAGATGGTAGTTTTAATGCTACAAAGGAAGCTTCATGTTCTAAATGTTGTAATTTGAGCGGGCTTTGACGAAAAACATGTGCAAACCATGTTAAATCTTAAGTAAAAATGTTGGTAGGTTTAAAAATACATGAATATGTTGTTATTCTATATGTTGTATTTGGAGCTAAAGTAGCAAACGAAAAACGTCTGCAAGACGAAAAACCTGTGAAACCATGATAAACTGTAACAAATGGTTAGATAGTAGTTTTAAAAAAAATATAACGTGAACTGTTTATTCGATATGTGCTATTTTGAGCAGGGTTTGCAGAAAACCATACAGGTGTGAGAAGAAAAACCTGTGCAAACCTTTTAAAAATTATGAAAATGGTTAGATAGTAGTTTTAAAATTAAAAACGAAGCTTTTTATTCGATATGTGCTATTTTGAGCAGGGTTTGCAAAAAACGATGAAGGTTTGCAAGACTCAAATTCTGTGCAAACCTTTTAAAAATTAAGAAAAATGGTAGATAGTAGTTTTAAAATTAAAAGTGGAGCTTTTTACTCGATGTGTGCTATTTTGAGCAGGGTTTGCGGAAAAATATTAAGGTGTGCAAGGTTTGCATATAAAGTTGTGAAAAGTAGTATGGTGTAGGGTAGGGTAACGACTTCTCGAAACGTGCGAAAGTTTTGCATATAAAGTTATGCAAAGTAATATGGGGTAGGGTGGCGTGTTCTTGGACGGTGTGCTAGGTTTGCAATGTGGCAGGTGTTCAAACAAGTAGTGAGAATGAGGATAGTGTGCAAGGTTTGCTAAATTGGATTGTTCATAAAGTTGTGCAAAGTAGTATTTGTTGAGGGGGTGTGTTCTTTAAAGGTGTGCAAGGTATGCGTAATCAGTTTGCATACACCAGGTTTGCAAACTAGTAGGGAGAAGGAGGATGGTGTGCAAGGTTTGCTTGATTGGTTTGCTTACAAAGTTGTGCAAAGTAGTTTGTGTTGAGGGGGTGTTCTTTAAAGGTGTGCAAGGTTTGCGTAATCAGTTTGCTTTGCGTAATCAGTTTACGTACGCCAGATGTGCAAACTAGTAGGGAGAATGAGGATGGTGTGCAAGGTTTGCTTATAAAGTTGTGCAAAGTAGTATGGGGTGGGGTGGGGTTGAAAGGTGCGTAAGGTTTGCATATTCAGTTTTCAGGCGCCAGGTGTGCAAAATAGTACGAGTTTTGAAACGTGTGCAAGGTTTGCATAATCAGTTTGCAGGCGCCAGGTGTGCAAACTAGTACGAGTTTTGAAAGTTGTGCAAGGTTTGCATAATCAGTTTGCAGGCGCCAGGTGTGCAAACTAGTACGAGTTTTGAAAGTTGTGCAAGGTTTGCATAATCAGTTTGCAGGCGCCAGATGTGCAAACTAGTACGAGTTTTGAAAGTTGTGCAAGGTTTGCATAATCAGTTTGCAGGCGCCAGGTGTGCAAACTAGTACGAGTTTTGAAAGTTGTGCAAGGTTTGCATAATCAGTTTGCAGGCGCCAGATGTGCAAACTAGTAGAACCCGCCTCCGGTTTGTATATTGAGGGTAAATTTCAAGTTCCAAATGCGCCTAAAAACAATCAAGTAGAATTGGAACTTCGAAAAATACGAGATACAAAGAATATTGTATTACCGTTTTTGAACGAAAAGGTGTACATTTATGTTCATAATGTGCAATCCTTAAACGCACATTTGGAAGATATCTTAGCAAACACTGTAATAAAAAATGCCCAGTTATTATGCTTTGTTGAAACGTGGAAGAAAGATGCCGATGAGTTTAGTGTGCCATCCTTTAGGGAAGTGGGCGGTATTTATCTGCCAAGAACCGCACGTAGAATTGCGTTTGGTTCCTCCATTTATTTAAAAGATACACCCGAAAATGTAGTTAACGATTTGAATAATAGGGTTTTGCGAACCGATAGACCTTTCAGAAATTCGCATGTGGAACGTTGTTGGTTGGATGTTTCCATTGAAAATTAACCGATGACTGTTGTTTTGTTGTACAAATCGCCCGGAGCGAGTTTGAGATCAGTTTTTGAGGATTTTAATCCGTTATTCGATATTAGATATGATGCCTCTGTTCCAACAGTTGTTGTGGGAGATTTCAACATAAACTTTTTAAAAAGTAAAACCGCACTGAAGATGTTCTTTGATTCCTTTGATATGACTCTCATGCCTGGTCTTGAAGATAAAGTTTCAACTGACTATCATTGCCAGTTAGATTTAGCGTTCGGAAACAAGCTTTTCCGAGACAGATATGAAGTCTGTTATAGAGAAACGTACTATTCGTATCATAAAGGTATATGCTTTTTAAAAAAATAATACTGGCTCGACGACCACTTCCCGCAGTCATGACATTGGCTCGACCACCACTTCCCGCGGTCTTAATGATGGCTCGACGACCACTTCCGGTAGTCATAATATTGGCTCGAAGACCACTTCCGTCGAAGTATTACGGATTGGATTCAAAAGAGTTCCTAAATTCTTATTTTGTTATTCTAATTGTTGGTTGTTTTATTTAATGTACCTTATGCTTTTTGGGGGTTGCACACAAGCCGACTTGGCTTAGCGACCCGCTCCCTTAGTTCGAAATAAATAAATAAAAATAAATAAATTAATTAATCATAATATTGGCTCGAGGACCCCTTACCGTAGTCATAATGTTGGCTCTAGGACCACTTCCCGTAGTCATAATGTTGACTCTAGGACCACTTCCCGTAGTCATAATGTTGGCTCTAGGACCACTTCCCGTAGTCATAATGTTGGCTCTAGGACCACTTCCCGTAGTCATAATGTTGGCTCGACGACCACTTCCCGTAGTCATAATATTGGCTCGACGACCACTTCCGGTAGTCATAATATTGGCTCGACGACCACTTCCGGTATTCATAATATTGGCTCGACGACCACTTCCGGTATTCATAATATTGGCTCGACGACCACTTCCGGTATTCATAATATTGGCTCGACGACCACTTCCGGTAGTCATAATATTGGCTCAACGACCACTTCCGGTAGTCATAATATTGGGTCAACGACCACTTCCGGTAGTCATAATATTGGCTCGACGACCACTTCCGGTAGTCATAATATTGGCTCGAGGACCACTTCCGGTAGTCAAAATATTGGCTCGAGGACCATTTCCGGTAGTCAAAATATTGGCTCGACGACCACTCCCGGTAGTCAAAATATAGGCTCGAGGACCACTTTCCGTAGTCTTAATGATGGCTCGACGACCACTTCCCGTAGTCTTAATGATGGCTCGACGACCACTTCCCGTAGTCTTAATGATGGCTCGACGACCACTTCCCGTAGTCTTAATGATGGCTCGACGACCACTTCCCGTAGTCTTAATGATGGCTCGACGACCACTTCCCGTAGTCTTAATGATGGCTCGACGACCACTTCCCGTAGTCTTAATGATGGCTCGACGACCACTTCCCGTAGTCATAATATTGGCTCGACGACCACTTCCGGTAGTCATAATATTGGCTCGACGACCACTTCCGGTAGTCATAATATTGGCTCGACGACCACTTCCGGTAGTCATAATATTGGCTCGACGACCACTTCCGGTAGTCATAATATTGGCTCGACGACCACTTCCGGTAGTCATAATATTGGCTCGACGACCACTTCCGGTAGTCATAATATTGGCTCGACGACCACTTCCGGTAGTCATAATATTGGCTCTAGGACCATTTCCGGTAGTCATAATATTGGCTCTAGGACCATTTCCGGTAGTCATAATGTTGGCTTTAGGACCACTTCCCGTAGTCATAATGTCGGTTGGAGGATCACTTCCGGTAGTCATAGTATCGGCTCTAGGACCACTTCCCGTAGTCATTATGTTGGCTCTAGGACCACTTCCCGTAGTCATAATGTAGGTTTGATGATAACTTTGATAGTAACCCTGTACGGATGCAATTTTAAATAATGATATATTTACTATAGTCGTGGTCGTGAGAAGATGGCAAAACGATTCTATCTTAGGGGTTGAAAATCGGTTCTATTGACCTTTTGTAGGAAAAGCATTCTAATAGTAAATAAGATTTGCTTTAAATCATTATTCTGGAACTTTGCCTTCAATTTGTAACATGGTCATTCGACTTTCATTTGTTACGTCAATTTCAGAAGACCATACTCCGGCAATAACTTAAAGAGTTTTATGGATTAATGTTTATCGTGGACGAAGGAATTCCACTGACAAGAACGTTTTTTTATTACTATGTAAAATATAATTATTATATTTAGACATGGTTGGGGTATATTTTTATATCTATATATAAACAGCTAGTTTAAAAGGGTCAAAAGGTAAAAGGTTGATAAATTTAAAAATTAAAAAATAAACACTGCTGTTAAAAACCAAAAGATTTTCCAGTCCCGTAAGAATAGGAACGTCCTTGACACCAAATTTCATATAAAAGCGACGAAGATCAAATTAAAGTTTATACAAAAAGTAGAAGTTGCGCAATTGCAATCGCACGTATTTACGGCTCGGGATATAGTCATGTCGGAGTCAAAGAGTGTTTCGGATACAGAGAAGGAGTTACTTGCAAGTGAGAAGTTATAAATATGTTTTTCGAGTGGCAGTGAACTTTCTTTTTAAATTAGCATTCGACTTAGCCCGTGTTACATTTATTTTTCTTGTCACTGTAGTAAAGTAAACTGCCCTTCGATATTTTCGGTATATTAAATAATTTAACGGTGATTAAATTGTGTCCTAGTTAAAAAGCTTTCTAGAGATACTGCAAGACTTATGTCTGATGAAGTTGCGAACTCAAAGGACGATTTCGTCTTAGGGGTAAGTAACTACCTTTGAGCCTCTGACTAATTGCAATTTGTACATGCTGAAGCGAAGTGACTAGCTCATCGTCTTATTTGAATATTTTTGTCTCTCATATAAGTTATTGTTTTACAGAATTCAACAACGGTTGATCGTTCCGCCAGACACATTGTTCCTGTTATCAATAATAGTATTATTGCTAGTGGAATAATGACCACCTACACAATGCAAAGAGAAAAATATTTGTTTGAAATGGAAAAAAAGTTCAGTGCGGCCTTCACTTTTGTCCATAAAGCGCAGACATGTCATAATGAGGTATTAAACGGTTATAGTGTACGTTTTAATCATGTGCTATGTGGTGTTATAAGAGGGTTTATACTACTATGGCAGATTAAAATTTGAGGGTTTTATGGGGTTCTGTTTCCTTAAGGTATGTTGGTAATCCGTAAGGTTGTCTTAAAGATTATATTACTTTCAAAATGGAAGGGCCTATCTTTAATTTAATTTTTATTTTAACTGGACATTTGCATCCTCTTTTTAGCCACAAGTCGTTGCAAAAGCACTGGAAGATTGTAACAAGCATTTGCATGCTTGCATGGAAGAAATTGAGGAGAAGAGGCGCGATAATATCGCTCGCGATTTTCCCGAAAATATCAGGAACGTCGTTGATACGGTCAATTGGTACAAGGAACCTCGAAGTGGGAAACTTTACTTGGACGAGAAGTTTGAAAACCTTCTTCGAATTAGTTCTTCCGCGTCAACAATTTTGGTAATTTTAGTATTATTTCATTTTATTAGCCAAATATATTATGTTGGAACAGATAAATATTTTATGCTAAGTCGTGTTGGTTTCAAGGTTTCCAAAAATAAAAGTATTTTAATATTAATTTAATAACGTTTTTTATTACACAGAAAATGGAAGGAGAACTAAAAAAAGGACAAAAACAGCGTGGCCATCCATATAAACGCGCTTATCGATCTTAGATTTAAAAAGTGAAATAATAAAAAAATAAAAAATATTCAAGCATACAGTTATTTTGACGTATCATTTTGCTCGGCATCTACTGGTAATCGTGGCGTTCTAATTCCTATTAGAAAATTGGTCTCCATATTTAGCCTAGGTTGGTTATGTGCTATTAAGAGTTAAAAGTAGTCTTATTTATTTACCTACTCGAAGGCCTACCAACCATTGAGAGGGACTCTCCGACCCCCTCTTCTTTTTTACCCACTCTACAAAGACCAGGAGAATCTTCCTTTAAGTAGACTTACTCTAAAAGGGGTGAAAGCCGAAACCTATTTTCCTAGAAAATGGGTTTCAGAAGCTCAGTAGATCATTATCATAACCAAGTCAATAAAAAGATCTACAGAATTGTCATTGGGAGTAGAAGGTAGGGGCAGAAAATGTCGCTTTAAAAACCACGTGATCATCTCAGGGATGAGGGGGGGCGGGTTTCCGGCTTAGCGTTACTGTAAGCTAGCTTTAGGCCCAAAACTTGCCTGACCTGCTACGACCCCCTTAGCTTTAAGAGTAAATGCACCTCTTTTAAAACTGTTATAGGCTATAGCTTCCGCTCCGTTACTTAATTCTCTCTGGTGTTATCGCACCGAGTATATTTTTCACCGTCATCTATCGTTTAAAAAAAGCGTTCAAGTAAATAATATTTTCTCTTGTTTAACCTTTAACCGCTTTGCCGTTCATTTTCGTAAAAAAACCAATATTTCTTCTAATTTCGTGAAAGATTGCCAGTGCGTGGTCGAATTTTATTGCATCGAGACGCGTTGATGCCGAGTTATAACTTATTTGTGACTTGAATTAGTGTTGCGCCTTGACAACGACAGTATTTATAATACCTTGCTTCTTTCAGTCAAATTGTAAGTGCTTGATTATGTTTAATCACTTATTTGTATGGGAATCCCATACATTGATGTATTTATGCCCGAGTCTGTCTTAAATTTTTTTAAGCTCTAGCTGGTGGAGAAGGGTGATGTTAAAAAAATTATCAATGGTGTCATGATCTAGGTATTTCGCTAATACAGCCCGATATTTGTGATGCTCGCGCTCACCGTAGTATTAGGCTTACGCATGTAAAATAATTACGGGTCAGAGGGATACTTATTGTTTCTATTGTTGTCAGATCTTACCTTAGCCGTATTTAATCTATTTAGGATATCTTAGTTTTCGTAACCATGTAAGATATTAGATAAATTAATTTCGTATAACGCTTTAGATGGCTCAAAGACCTTCAAACTTTCGTGCTAAATTTAATCCGTGGAATGTACTTCAACGAGTAGCTGGATCGCCTGCTTCATCATGGCCAAAACCAATTTCACGATTGTTTTTTAAGACAAAAATAATATATCCAAATCAAATTTCGATGATCTCTGCTTTCGGTTATTTAAACGGCATTCCACCGAATGTGATTGTGGAATGTTTAGAGTATAATAAAGTTGCCGGCATCTACAATAACTTAAAAAAAACTATCAACCTTTTCTACGACTTATGGGAAGGGAGTCCGGATGCTTGTGGCGCAGTTGGGAGCTACTCAACTCAAAAACAAAAATATTGCTTTCTTAACGGAAACAAGTACTTCTTTATGTCAATATTTCAATCATAAGTCTGCTCCTTACGATTAATGAATTAACTTAAAACTTTTAGAATTTCTCATCGTTATTTGATTGAGAAAGGAACCGTTTTTGGGATTGATTATGTTCCGACAGTTGGAGAGTAAGTGCGTGTAAATACGGGAACACATGTCGTGATTGTAACGAGCTATTGCGATGTGTAACATATTTAGTGTACCAATGAATACAACAACTGAAATAAGCCTAGTAATTGATTCATCGGATGAAGTGGATGATGGTAATGATGAGGATCTCTCCCAATGTCTAATCTCTTAGGAAATAAACGAGTATTTTAAAGACCTCGTGGATGAAATAATGTAAGAACGTCTCTGTGTAATATCGTGTTACTACTAGATATTCAAAAATGGATTATATGTACTTTTAAACGTTCCAAGGAACAGGCTTAGGAGAGTTCATATAAATACTTGTTTTAAATTTCAGGAATGCAGCTATTACAATGTGCGTCATGAATGAAGACATTTTTATGGAAAAATAACATGTTATAAAAGAATTTCCCGGACTGAGAGTTATTATTTGGGTTATTCCAACTCCTTTGCGCAATTGTCAAAGGTTATTGGTATTTTCCCTAACAAAAAGGGTTTACGTTATCTCAAATATTATTTCATAAGGAGGATTCTAAGCCAAATCTTTCTCGTGTTTTAAAGTTCAGATATGTCTTTGAATAGACCGAATACAATATAGTGAGTAATAATAAGAAAGCGTTGAAAATATCGCTAATATTTGCAAACACGTCTAATTCTTCGATAATCGTTAATTCATTAATGGAGTTGATCTTTTCGATCCTGTTGGGGTAGGCAAAAATGTATATTAAAGTTTAACCAATTGGGATCTAGATTAATGGCGGATGTTGGTCTCGACGTTTTCATTGAATACTTAAGGTTATATAATTTTCTCGACTCGGAGAGGTAATATTTTGGTTTTCCCAACTTGTTTAATCATGCTTTGACTTACGTTGTTGTGGCTACGTCATTTATGACGTAGGTTTGGAAACTTTGTATAGAGGGAGAAACTAAATCTTTTGGGCAATGGCCGCCGCGTTTTGCCACCTTAAAGATTATTTTTGAACTTTGAGAACGTTGTTGAGCTTTAAAAGATCTGATTTTAATATTTTTCGTAAGTAATACTTTATTTTGATTCAATACAAAAAAAATAAAGGGTATGATTTAGTCAATAATTTATGAATTAAATTTCATTTATTGATTCCTAAGCCTCGGTCTTAGCAATAGTGGTTTTCGGCTGTAGGTAGTACGGTAGGTAGATATTGTAACCATCTTAACCCAAAAATCGAATTAAATTTACAATTAATCATTAAATTAATAACGAAATACCTTAAATTAACATTATAAATATATTACTAGCCCTTTAAACTTGAAAAGAGATTCTTTCGTACAATAGAAGAGGAACTAGCCCCTCAATGTTGACACAAAACTTTCTAGAACGATCCTATACCCCTATATCCATAGTGTAAAATGAAATACCTAGCAACTAAAATACTTTCCAAGAACCCAGAGAAATGTCACGCTGATTTAGACCCCAAGCAACAAGACCTTGAGTCACTATCCTGGTACCTGGCCCGAGAAACTTCTAGAACATTTTTTTTAACCCTTAAACTGACCAATCCCCATTTGGTCCCAGATTTAAAAGTTTTGCCTATTCGTTGATAACATGAATCCGCCCGGCTACGTAATAAATATGGTCCACTATTCGCCAAACCAAAGTCAATCAACAAACGTCATTGTCCCAGAAATCCTTGCGAGAAACTAGAAGTTATATATACGAAGTCCCTCCTGTCCCACCCTCAGTCGATATCTGAACCCCTTAACGAAACCCTGTCGGCTCACCCTTAAGAAACCCTTAGAAATCCGGAGTATTATTTTATATCGGAGATATTTTTTATTCATTTTGATACCTTTATTTTTCATCAATTTGAATCCCCAAGTTTTCGGAAGAGAATCGGAGAGATTTTTTATTCAATTTGATACCTTTATTTTTCGTCAATTTGAATCCTTAATGTTTTGGAGAAACTCGGAAACATTTTTTTTAAAACCCCTAAGTTGAAGAAGAGAAGGAGCGCGATATTAAAAGAAAAAAGAAAATAATTAACCCTTAAATCGCGAGAAAAGAAAAAAGATCCTGAATTAAAACCCTTAAATCGAGAAGAAGAAAAAACATCCTGAACCCTTAAGAAGAATATGGAAAAGAGGAGCAACTTGTCTTAAGAAATTAAAAACTTGAAACTATTTTGATAAACTGACTTGAAACTATGGTTAAAGAACTTAGATTATGGTTAACGGATTGATTCATTTTTTTTTAAAATCTTAACTTTTTATTCTTGAACATTATTTTAGTGCATAACTGCACGATTTTAACCCAAACACCCCTAAAATTTAAATTTGAAACTTAAAGAGACATTCCATAGAGGATATTACTTTTGATTTTTTTGTTTAATTTTTATTTTGACCCTTAAAAAGTGTGTGAAAATTTATGAATAAGATTGAATATTATGTTGAACATTAAATATTGGATTAGAATCTATTTTGACTCTCAATTGACACATACCATCAAAACGCGGTCACTTTTGATTCAGAAATTTTATGAGCCCCTCGTTCCCGTTAAAAGGCCTTAACTCTCCACAACTGACTGCATTCTAACATCTTGTCTAGCGTTAGCGAGGTTGAATCATTAGTGAAAAGAGGTAGGTGTTTATCTTATACTCTAACCCCTCTAATAAGAATCGAACACTCCACACTTGATAGGATCCACCCCATAAAATCTTAAAGAGCATAAAGAAAAGGCTTATAATATTTACAGCTAAAGTCATTTTTTGGTTAGAAAATACGTCGTCCGCTCTGCCAATGTTCGAGTCTAAGGCTTAAGGGAAATATTTTCCCTTTTCATATAAAAGAAGGGGCTAATTAGGTCTAATTTTATTTTTTTCGTAAGTAAAACTTAATTATAATTTATTTCAAAAGAATTTAAAGTTAGGTTTTAGCCGATAATTTATAATAAATTCATTGATTTTAGTGAGTATCGGTGTAGTTAGAAGACCAATTGGCCGTGTAGGGTGAGGGTTCGTTTTAATTCTCACCTGGGGCCAATTTATGAAGATAAATGGGCCCTCTTTCTCCTGCTACAAGGTTTTTGCTTCCACTTGCCCTTCGTCGTCTGGGGCGCCTGGGCGCAAAATGCCGGAATTCTTGGAGTTCAAGAACATCGCCTGGCAACAAAAAGTAAGTAACTTTACACGTACTAAACTGGGGAGAAAATGTTGATACTAATATGTTTTCTTTTTTCTATTCCGTTAGGTAATATACGTCATTTACGCCGATTTTGAGTCTGTTCTCGAAAAAATACATAGGTGTGATCCGGATGCCAACCTCTCTTCAACCACCAAAACCTCACAACACATTGCTTGCGGATACAGTTACGTCATAGTTGCACATGACGGAACAGTGTCAAAACCTGTGACATACCGAGGGATGGATGCAGCCGAAGATTTTTTGCATAACCTTCTTCTTGAAGACGAAATCATCCAGAGAAAACTCAAGAACAACACGCCCATGAATCTGACTGACCCGGAAGTAGCGGATTTTGCTTCCGCCCAAGTCTGTTACTTATGCGGGAAAGAGTTCACACCGGATAACTACAAAGTTAGAGACCACGACCACACGGACGGAGCCTACAGGGGAGCGGCTCATAATTCCTGTAACCTCAAATTGAAGACGTCGAATTTCGTCCCCGTCTTTATGCACAACCTCTCCCGCTATGATGCTCATCTCATCATGGACAAAATTGGACTTTTTAAGAATGAGGAAATTAAATGTATCCCGACGAATTCGGAGACATACATTTCCTTTTCCTTGGGTAACCTGCGGTTTCTAGACTCTATCAGGTTTATGCCAGCCTCGCTCGACTCTCTCGTCTCCAACTTGGCCAATGGAGGTGCGGACAAGTTTAAATGCTTGAACTCTGTCTTCAAACCCCTTTATCGGCATGCGAATCTTTTGTGGCCCGTGTAAACTACATTCTTTAACATGTTCCTTATGGTTCAGCTCAGCTCTAGTTCCGGTGAAACGGTGCAGGCAATAACGGCAATAGAAGGCTTTACCGTCATGTTTAGTGAAATCCGACAAGAGTCGGCTCAGGTTGCGAATTAAACAAAAGTGTTTCTTTTCCCCCTGGGTTAATAGTAATAGATCTATTTGACGTGCTTCGTCAACCCTGTTCGAGCTAATGTAGAGAGGGAAAACCTCATTTTCGTAGCCAAAGATATTTATTGATAGATTATTAACTCGCTCGAACTTTTCTAACGTCCCTTCCTTTATTTCTACGGGGAATGTGATTGCTGCTATATCTAGTTCATTTTGGAATCTCACGTACTTTTCAACGAAATTGGGATTATTTCGGGCGTTAACGGGGTGTAAATGCGCTAGTATGGACCATAGGAAACATTTATTGTCCGTGTTTTTAATGTTAAGAATAGCCCATTTAGAAGCTAACTTTTTTGGGGTGGCGAAATACGTACCTCCATGTAGTGGCATATATGCTATAATATTTATTTAAAGAAACATAATTCTGTCTAATGTCCAACCACTACCTTGCGCTTCGTATTCCTCGATTAAACGTTTTAAGGTTAAAACCCCTAAATCAATTTGTCTCGGAATAACGTTGGGTGTTAAAATAGAGAGATTTCGGGTTCTGTGATAAATGAGACATTCTACCTCCTGTTCTGAATTCGCTAAATCACGCGTGTAACACACTCGAACGGTTAAATACCATTTTATTCCTCTATCCTGGGTTAATTTATCCTTAAGATAATTCTCAATAGCTACCCTATGTCTGTTAACATAAAGTTCTACATCGGTATCCACCGCAGCGGGTGTGAATCTGGCGCAGAAGATTGCATTACGCAATACGTTCAACTCCTCCAGTTGATCGTGGATGGGTACGACAGGTGTGGCGGTGGAGGGTTGCGGGTTGTCCGCTTCCATCGTATCCATAAAGTCGTGGATTTCCTGGTTCTCCTGGCTTGTCAGGTCATCCAGAAGATCAGAATCAGCGCGTCGCTCCTGTCCAGTCGGATCGTCTAACGTGGGGGCCGATAAACTCGACGACGCTCTAGGAGTGGCGTCCGCAACGGGGTGGGAGTCTCGAACGGGGACGGTTAATGAGGTCGAAGGACCGGCGTCATCAATTTTCCGCCTTTTATTATCGCTATGAAACTTGGCCCGGTGTAGCGTTAATTTCTGACGTCTTGTGTATATTGCGGAGCAATCAGTACAAGGGAATTTAATCCCCTCATGCTTCTCACGAATATGCCTCATGAGAAGCTTATTCGTAGTATACTGACGCTTGCAAACTTTGCATTCAAACATTATTAAAATTTAAATTATCTAAAATTAAACTTGTAATCTCTCTTCCCAAGATTTGTAAAAGAAAGTAAAATCTTATCCTCTGCACAATTTTACTAAGTAAAAGCTCGGGATAATAGCTCAGAAACATCCAAGTCTGAAGTCAGGAACAGAATGAAGTATGCTCTAATCTTTGGGGGATCTTTATACTCTAATCATGTTGACTTTAGAAGGCGCCACAAAATAATGATCAATTCTAGTTTTAGGTGAAGTTTACTATAGAAATATTTCCCCCACGTTGGAATAAGTCAATATGGCGCTTGGTAGATATATTTAAACATAAATATATTTCTCCCCCGCATTGGCAAAGACAATAAGAGGGTGCCATCGAAAGCAAATAATTCCCCACACGTATTTTCCCGTACGTATTTCCCCGCCACATTGTAAATATGGCGCCTTTCCTACGTCACAATGACAATATAACCTAAGCCTAACATATGGTTCCACCACGTTACCAAAAGTCAACATGGCGTTGAAAAACATTCGAGCCAATATACTTAGATATATTTCCACAATCACATTGTCAAAGTCAATAAGAGGGTGCCATCGAAAACATTTCTCCTTATCAGTGGGTGCCAACTATCTCGACGGCGGCAGTGGCTCCAACAGCGCCAAGCGCCAACTCAGATCTCCCGGTTCCCCCGGATCCCCGGTTCCCCCACAGGTCTAACTGTCAAAATCCTACTACTGAACTAGGTGAGCGATCAAGGGTATTTGAACTAGGTTAGCGATCAAGGGTAATTGAACTAGGTTTGCGATGAAGGGCAATTGAAGTAACTAACGATCAAGGGTAATTGCACTAGGTTAGCTATCAATGGTAATTGATCTAGTTTAGCGATCAAGGGTAATTGAACTAGGTTAGCGATCAAGGGTAATTGAAGTAGGTTAGTGATCAAGGCTAATTGAACTAGGTAAGCCATCAAGGGTAATTGAACTAGGTTAGCGATCAAGGGTAATTGAACTAGGTTAGCGATCAATGGTAATTGAACTAGGTTAGCGATCAAGGGTAATTGAACTAGGTTAGCGATCAAGGGTAATTGAACTAGGTTAGCGATCAAGGGTATTTGAACTAGGTTAGCGATCAAGGGTAATTGAACTAGGTTAGCGATCAAGGGTAATTGAACTAGGTTAGCGATCAAGGGTAATTGAACTAGGTTAGCGATCAAGGGTAATTGAACTAGGTTAGCGCTCAAGGGTAATTGAACTAGGTAAGCGATCAAGGGTAATTGAACTAGGTTAGCGATCAAGGGTAATTGAACTAGGTTAGCGATCAAGGGTAATTGAACTAGGTTAGCGATCAAGGGTAATTGAACTAGGTTAGCGATCAAGGGTAATTGAACTAGGTTAGCGCTCAAGGGTAATTGAACTAGGTTAGCGATCAAGGGTAATTGAACTAGGTAAGCGATCAAGGGTAATTGAACTAGGTTAGCGATCAAGGGTAATTGAACTAGGTTAGCGATCAAGGGTAATTGAACTAGGTTAGCGATCAAGGGTAATTGAACTAGGTTAGCGATCAAGGGTATTTGAACTAGGTTAGCGATCAAGGGTAATTGAACTAGGTTAGCGATCAAGGGTAATTGAACTAGGTTAGCGATCAAGGGTAATTGAACTAGGTTAGCGATCAAGGGTAATTGAACTAGGTTAGCGATCAAGGGTAATTGAACTAGGTTAGCGATCAAGGGTAATTGAACTAGGTTAGCGATCAAGGGTAATTGAACTAGGTTAGCGATCAAGGGTAATTGAACTAGGTTAGCGATCAAGGGTAATTGAACTAGGTGAGCGATCAAGGGTATTTGAACTAGGTTAGCGATCAAGGGTAATTGAACTAGGTTAGCGATCAATGGTAATTGAACTAGGTTAGCGATCAAGGGTAATTGAACTAAGTAGGGACTACCTAGATTCGCAGAGATCCAAGATGGCCGCCACCCCAAGATGGCCGCCCTCTCCCCATCCACCAGACTCAAACCAAACTTTTCAGACAAGTCTAGACTAGCCCGAGCTGTTAGTTTCATCCCTCCCATGACATCATCTTCTTAACTTAAACTAAAACTAAAACTATAGTCAACCTTGACGTCATCCCTGGCTTGCTAACATTGGGTGTTACCCTTTTTTCTCTGTAAGCCTAAAGTTAATAAAAACACAGATTTTAAGACATCAAATATTTACTTTTTATAAGATGTACAGATATGGGTGATAAATAAATACAGAATATATATTACAAAATAATCAACAACCAACAAGGATAAACAAACATGTTTTAAAGAGTTCATTTTTCACGTTGACCCTGTATCGTTATTTGACTCGGAAGTGCAATCGGCGGAGGGACGTTTGGGCTTATTTTCTAATTGTTTTCTGTTTCGCCGTTCAATTTCGTAAAGAGTTAACAAAACGTTGACTATTAACCCGTAAACAAAAAAGAAAATGAGGCACAACATATTGCGAGGGCTATGATAGCAAATGATATTTAAATTGCTAGTACGTGCTATATGTAACAAACTAGAGAGGTAAGAGGCAGTTTTAATTGGATCCTATTTGTCACATTAGGCGGAGCGTAAGTAAAGAGATAATATCATTGGATAGGTTAATTAAGGTGGAGTTAGAAAATAAGCCTATAATTATAAGTCTGACAAGAATAACAAATATAGAAATAAAGATTTTTTAATAACAAACAATATAATATATACAATAACAAATATTTATATGAAAAACCCACCACCATTTAAAAAGATTAAACACCGGTCGACCCAAACCCCCCACTGCCTCGTGCCGTCGGGGTCAAAGTCTAGAAACAACATAAAAATGTGTTACGTGCTGAAACCTAAATTAAAAACTTGAAAATATTTACCGCCGTTTCCACCGGTCTTAACAATATAACCGGGGTCACTATCAATTGGGCAAGCCTATTGCCCCGCCGAATATTGTAGGCGGTGTCCCCGACGTTGGCTATGACGACTTTTATGGGTCCCCGATAGTCGGCGTCTATTATTGTTAAGAATTATTATACTTTTAAGCACTATAAAATAACTAATAAACATACCTATCGTCCCCTCGGCGACAAACAGCCCTTGGGCTGTTAAGCTGCTACGGCCAACAAGGCGGCCGTAGCTGTTCTCGGGCAGCATCACGCCTAACCCAGTCGACACGATTTTGATACCGTGAGGGTCGATTACGGTATCCACTGGACAATATAAGTCCAGTCCGGCCGACTGGGGGGTGGCACGACGGGGAGTAAGCGCTGCCGGATGGATTTTAATCACGGGCAGGCAGGGCAAACGAGGAGCGGTAGAGAAAGACATCTTAAAGTTTTTGGGACTGGTGTTTCAGAAACAGAAGTTAAACAACTGATAACTTTCATTTTGAAACACGGGGCTTATATACAAAATTAGCGAGGTCAAATCTAATAGTGTCTAGCCAATACTTTCAAGATTTTTAAAATTTAATAAATAGCCAAAAAGTTAATTAGATATATAGGTATAAAATTACAAAATCTCTCCGAGGTCTAAGTTTTTTTTCGTATGCAAAAAAGTTGTCTAGGTGTGTTTTAAATAATTCAAACGAGATCGTGTTATATAAAAAACCCTTTAGCGAAGGTTAAAAAGAAGTTACTTTGATAAATGCCTAAGGGGACAAATATTATTCGTATGCAAAAGCTTGTTTAGGCGTGTTTCGAATAATTTGAATAATTCTCACGAGATCGCTTTATATAAGAAAAACAATTTATTAGTGAAGGTTAAAACTAATTACTTTGGGAGGGACGGAAATTGTTTTTTTGACATGATTTAAATCTAAATAAATGTATATTAATATTAAACTATAGAGGTATTTTTTATATAGATAGATATCCTAATGTCTTCTATAATCTTTAGTACCAACTCCACAATAAAAAAATGTTTTTAGGTCAAATTAAAAATAGCGTATCAGACATAATTATATTTTTTAAATTCTTAATAAAAAAAACCATGTCTAAGCCTGTATTCTAAAAAAAATGGCCCTGAGATTTTGGGTATAAAAGCTTGAGCATGGGTATTGGATTTTCACAATCGATCCAGCCATGAACAAGTACCAAGAGTCTCAATCTATGTTTGAATCTCCACCTTCTTCTCCTAATAATCGACAAGGATCCAGCAACGGTCAACGAACGCTGAGTCAATTTGTAAAACCCGACCCCGTTGAGATCCTCCTCGATTCTGACGACGAGGAGTTTGTCCAGGACGTGTTGCAGAAACACGTTGTCGGCGTCAACGGGGTTGAGGGGTCCTATCGCTTGAGAAGCGACGGGCAATATTTTGAAACTAAAATCCCCCCGCGAAAAGGGGATTTCTACATAGATATCAGTATATATAAATTTAAAGACATAAAAGACGCCCAGGCGGACAAACTGTGGGAGTGTAGACATAAGCGGCTAAAAAGAGTCGTTGACGCTAAAAACAAAGACGCCGTCAAACTTCTAAACGCTTTCCATCGCTTGGTGGACGACGTGAAGAACGACGCAGAAGCCGCTCAGCAGCCGCCAAGCAAAGTAAGTATCTTATTAACAATAAATTTACAAACCAAAATTTTGTTCCAATTTTTTTATTTCTGATAGAGATTCAAAAAATGAGTTCGAGCAGCGGCAGCAGCGGGAGTGACTCGGAGGGTAGTGGCGGAGAGGAACACGCACAGGTAAACCGGTACTACACAATTGAGCGACAGATTGACAAAACGAGTCGCAAGTGGCATTGTAAACAAATCGATTTGCGTATAGCTTTCAAAAATCTGGAAGACATTCCAACGCGAGATTTTTTTCGAATTTTTCGAAAAATTCTCGACGAAGTTATACGCAAATTAGTAACCGAGAATCCCGGGTATAATCGGGTTCGATTTGTTTTAAGCTCCCCCGGATTGACGACCCCCGTTAATATTAAATTTATAAAAATTGACAAATTCACCAGTAAGCGAATCATGCGAACCATCTATAGAGTAACGCAATCTAGTCGGGACTTTGTCTTTAATGGGGAAGATTTTCAGTTTGATATAATTTTTCTAAACCTCGATGCAAATATAGGAACTTATTATAAATCTATAAAAAATAGAACTTTGGTTAATTTGGATTATTTCGTTAAACAAAATAACCAATTTATTTTTATGGAAAATAATGATAATCTCTGTTTTGCTCGGAGTTTAGTTCTGGGTAAGGAGATGGCCGATCGCAATTTTTATCAACAAAATAAGCAAGGTCCTCCCTTTAACCAGAACAATTTTGACAAACTGAAACGCAATAGCACCCTCGTGGGCAATATTGCAAAAATCTTGCACCGAAAAGCCGGAGTCCCCGAAGGTTTCGTTACTCTAGAAGATATTCAAAAATTTCAAAATTATTTAGTTCCCCATTATCGAATCGTAATCGTTGATGCTGCGAATAATTTTACCATATTTTTCAAAGGCCCCCAAGCTCCTAAATTTATCTATTTATTAAAAATTGGCGACCATATCCACCCCGCGAAAACTTGGCACGGCATGATGGGCGGTGTTACCTCTTGCAATTTATGCTTGAAATCATTTTACAAACGTGAATTGTTAAAAGAGCATAAATGCCCCGAGGATACAAAAGCTTATATATGTTTTCGGTGCCAAGGAGAAGCTTTTCATTTAACCAACGAGGACGTTTTAAAACGTTGCGATGAATGCCACCGCTACTTTTTCCCGGGCCCCTGCTACGAAACTCATTTACTTAATGGCACCTGCGCGAGCCAAAAACGATGTTTAGAATGTGGGCGACTGATGGGTGACGACCACGACTGCAATCCCGAATGCTCTCAGTGTAAAATAGTTCATCCGCCAGGTGAACATTTTGTTATGCCTTTGGAAACCAAAATGAAAGCCTCGCGGTTTATTTATTACGACATTGAGACTATTCTTAGAAATAATATCCACGTCCCCATTTTACTAGTTTGCGACGTAGAGACTGAAGCTGGCTTTGAAACCAAAATTTTTTACGGCGCCAATTGCGTCGAGCAATTTTTAAATTATTTATTTAGCGTCGAGCAGGTAGTTTTGACTGGACAGAAACGTAAAACGTACCAACCGCGCTTTACTAACACTCAAGTCGTAGCTCATTACGCGAAAGCTTTTGATAACTTCTTAATTCTTAACGCTTTAGTTCATAGACACGTCACCCCTGCCGTTATTTTTGACGGCAGTAAAATTCTCATGATTCATCTCGAGGGACCGCAAATTAGATTCCTCGATAGCTTCAATTACATTAGTCAACCTCTGCGTAATTTCACCAGCATGTTTAGCCTCGGCGATGTGGCGAAAGGATTCTTTCCATTTGATTTTCATACCGAAGAAAATCTTAATTACATTGGCGTCATCCCTGAAGCTTCGTACTTTAACGTAGCTCAAATGAAAGCCAATGATTATCGAGATTTTCAAACTTGGTACGCGTCAATGGAAGGATCTATTTACAACATCAAAGAGGAGCTTATTAAATATTGCATTCAAGACGTCAAAGTCCTGAGACAAGGCGTCGAAGCTTTTAGAAAAATTTACGTAGATCTAACCAAATTAGACCCTTTTTGCTTAAAAAATATTACTTTGGCGGGTGCTCTAACCACTATTTATCTTAACAATTACTATAAACCTTACAGCATGGGTATTGTTCCTTCTAACGGCTATAACGCAAAATTTAATCACAGTCAAATTAGCTTAAAATATCTCGCTTGGGTGGAGAAAACTGAAAATATAAAATTGCGCACTGCTTTAAGCTACGGGGGGAGTACCGCGTGGGTCGCTATTTAGTCGACGGCTATAGCGAAACTCCTCCCAAAATCTACGATTTCCACGGTTGCTACTTTCACGGTTGTCCATGCCAAAAACTTAATGCCTACAATACCCAACTCAAAGCCAGCAACAGATTTCTGTACGAGCGGACCCTAGATAGAGAGCTGTTTATTAAAGAGAAGATGGTCGGGTATGAATATACCTCGATCTTTGAGTGTCAATTTGCTAAGCTTTTAAAAGAAAACGCCGAAGCAAAGGCTTTCTGCAAAAGTTTAACTTTTCGACCTCAAATATCAGCCCGTAGCGCTCTCTATGGGGGACGGACGGAAAATTTTGTTCTTAACTGCCACGTGCAAGGTGAGGAGAAAATTTTCTACAAGGATATTATTTCTTTGTACCCGAAAGTTTGTCGCGATTGTCCGTACCCTAGCGGCCACCCCATAATCTATAGCAGAGATTTTGACAAATCGCCAGGGTGGTATTTTGGCGTTATGAGTTGTCGTCTGCTTCCCCCTCAAGATCTCCACATCCCCTTAATTCCCTTCCGCAGCGGTGGTAAATTAGCCTACGCCCTCTGTCGCACGTGTCTAGAATTGCGAGCGGAAATCTGCGATCACACTGTCAACGAAAGGGCTTTCGAATCAGTCTGGCCAACGGTTGAAGTCTATGCCGCTATGGAGCATGGATATAAACTCCTCGATATATTCGAGGTGTACCATTATCCAAAAACGGAATATTTCTTTGCCCAGTACATGACTGATTTTATCGCCCTAAAAGTGAAGAATTCCGGATTTCCCGCTCACGCTCAAACGCCTCTGCAAAAAGAGGCGTATATCGCTGATATAAACAAGAATGAAAAGCTTTCTCTGACCGTGGCGGATATTCAATCAAATCCTTCCCTGCGTAATATCGCTAAAATTAATTTAAATTCTCTTTGGGGTCGCATGGCTCTGAATACGGGAAAGATTCGCAGCATCTTTATCAACAATTATTACGAATTGATACGATACGCGAGCGATTACACTCTGGAATTAGTCGACTTACGGCCAGTTACGGAGTCGATCGCTCTCTTATCGTACAAAGCCAAAAGCGATTACGTTTCGGACTACAAACTGGGGTCGGCCATTGTGGGGAGCTTCGTCTCGTGCTACGGGCGACTCGAATTGAACAAGATGCTGCTTCAATTAGACCGCGCAGCCTTGTATTGTGACACCGACTCGATAATCTACCGCCATCTACCGGGAAAGTTTGACATTCCAACTGGCAATCATATTGGTTGCTGGGCGGACGAACTCGGCGGTGATTATATAACTTCCTTTTGTAGTACCGGTGCCAAAAGTTACTCGTTTCGCACTAGCAAAGGAAAAGAAGTCAAGAAAATTAAAGGGTTGACGTTAAATCGAGAAAATCTTGAAAAACTTGACTTTGAAACCTTTGAAAGTGTAGCGATGAATCCGGAAAAGGAAGTTACAGTCAATGTCCCTTTTAATTTTAAACGGGATAAATACAAGCTGCAGCTAGAGGCCGTTAAAATCACCAAAAGATTTCGCCAAACCTCGAATAAGAGATTGTTGAACGCCGATTTGACAACCAGTCGACCCTACGGTTTCAAAGAGGCAACACCCGCTTCAACATCTCTCTCGCATGAATTACGAGGCTAGGCGAAGACATACTTTTGAGGGCTTGTGGGAATCTTGCGTTCCCATCGAAGCCCTGGCCAAAGACGGTTTCTATCTTGCAGATGTAGAAACACAGACGACGCGCTGCGCCTTTTGCGGCATCGCCTTGTACCAGTGGCGTTGCACGGACCATCCATCGAGGGAACATCGGAAACACAGCCCATCGTGTCCGATGGTTTCCAAAAAACCGTGCAACAACAAACCACTGCGTCAGGGGTTTCCCGAATTCCCGACCAGCGAGGGCGAGGATGTTTGCGAGCCTCTAATCCAAACATGCCCAGCCATCAACAAAGAGCGGTCGGGAAACGAAAAAGTGCGCGTGCGCATAAATCCGTCGTGTTTTCTTCTGTAGTGCGTGTGTACCAACTACCCTCCGAGTCTCGCGTCAACTTTAACCTCCTCAACGTTCAACGCTTCCGCCAGCGTTGTCTGGAATTAGAAGAGAAACTTTTTAAAAAAACAATTACTTCATAGGGGATTTTTTTTTTTGGGTAAAAGGGTTTCGTTTATATTGTTTAAATATTTTTTAATTTGTGTTTATTAAGGGTCTTTGGGTTTTGGGTTAATTGTATTTTTGATTATATATATATAAACTGTCAATTAAAATAAAAATGTTTATTAATCAAGATGAATCCAACCGAGTCAGTCTCGCATTCTTTAAAGTTCCAAACACCCGCCCAGTTTCTAATCGTGGGGCCAACGCAAGCGGGGAAGAGTTTTCTTTTAAGTAACTTATTGCAAAATCATCAGCTTATGTTTGACCCGCCGCATAAAAAGGTTATTTATTGCTACGCCGCCTGGCAGCCAAACTACGAAAAATTGAAACAATTGATTCCGGGAATTCAATTTATTCAAGGCTTGCCAACGGCGGATCCGGATTTTTGGGAGACTCATCGCGACTCCTACTTGATACTAGACGACTTAGCTAGCCAATTATTTAAACAAACTCATATTGCCGATTTAGTGTGCGTGACGTCGCATCATTTAGGGTATACGGTTATTATTATTACTCAACAACTGTTTCCCAAGGGTAGCCAATCGCGGATAATTTCTCAAAACTCTTCCTATTTATAATAATGAAAAATCCTCGAGATGTCGCCTCTATTAGATATTTGGCGCAACAAATAAGTCCAGATAACCCGAAGCGTATTACGGAGGCGTACAGACTAGCCACTAGAGAACCCTATAGCTACTTGTTAATTGATTTAAAACAAGAAACTCCGGAAAATTTACGATTAAGGTCGCGAGTTCTACCTCACGAATCACCTATGTATGTCTATGTCGATTAAATTTAATTGTCATTTGAATAATGGCCCCACGCGTTAAACGTCGATCAAAACGCTCCCGGCTCGTCGTAGCCCGTCCCTCGACCAAGTTTGCCAAATTTGTCCCTTATTTACAGAGCTTGCGTCAAACTAGCTGTAAACAACGGCGAACCCTCTTAAACAATAGTAGCGCGCCTCAATTAAAGAGCATTCAGACAATTTGTAAGAATTTAAAGGGCGGGGGCATTTATTTGAGTAAAGACCGCAAGAAAAAGCTAGCAAAGTACAAGAAAATTATTAGACAACTCGGATCAAGTACCTTGTCGCAGAAAAGCAAAAAAAAGCTGTTGTTGCAGCAATCAGGTGGTTTTCTTACGACGTTGCTTGCCGCAATCTTGCCTTCGATTGTCCAAGCCATAGCTGCTAAACTATGAAACAAATGGTTCTTGTGCCCGCTAGCGCAGTAACTTCAACAGCTGCCCAAGAGCACTCGGCTTTGGACCGAGAGATTGAGGATATTTTAAAATCGCCATTGAATGCCTACGATAAATTATATAAATATTTAGACGCTTTTAAGAAATATTTAAGTATTGAGAAACAAATTCCTTTACCTAAATTTGAGGTCGTAACACAGGCAATGTCTAATGTCCCCACGCCGCCATTACCGGTCACCCCTAAAATGCCCCCGCGAAAAAAACAATTGTCATGGCCGAGCTATGCCACGTCATCACCGACAACAAGCGCTTCGGGCAGTTCTTTTACTACGCCTAAACGAACCGAGCCTCGGCAAAAGGTTTTAAAAGCGAAACGACTGCGGGGACACCAACACCAGAAGATTTTTACCAACAATTTGGGCCGACTTATGTTGGAGATATGGTGAAACGGCAAGCCGAAGTTCTTGCAAATCATTTGCAAACACATTTTTCACGCCAAAAAGAGAGCTAGAAGAAGGAGCTGTCGGTTATGCAATCGTGACGACGATTACAAGAGAAATTGTCGATGAACAAGAGAATTTAGCGGAGGAAAACGGGGACAATTTAACGGACTTGGAAAACTTGTTTGAGACGGCCTCCGCTAAACAGAAGAACAAGAAAAAAAAGAAAAAACCTCGGAGAGAAAGACGAACTCCAAAACTTAGGACCGCTGGTTCCATCTAACGAGAGGAGAAAGAGGCATAATAAATGGCGCGATATTGATTAATAAAAAAAAATGTAATATTTAGACAAATAAAAAATGGTTTATTGCGAACAATATCTGTGTACATGTTTTTTTAAATGTAAAGATAAATATAATAAAGCGNAAAAAATTGTTTATTGCGAACAATATCTGTGTAAATTGTTTTTTTACAATGTAAAGATAAATATAATAAGGCGACATAGTCGTTAAGTTAAGATTCTGGTCATAGATGGCGTCTAATATCGTCTTTCTAGCCACGCCCTGACAGCGGAGTGCTAGGTACAGACAACAATGGATACCGCACAGTTGAAAAAATGGATGTTGATTTGTTGTTTATTGTAAACTCGTTTCCCGTATCGTTTTAAATTAACTTTATAGTATCGCGGCGACTTTCCGTAAGTGCAAAACATTTCCACCGTGTCATTGTTAGAAAAGCACGCTATCCAATGTTCTCCAGCCTCTCCAGCTGCTTCATTATTAATATAAAGCAAAATTTGGACCTTTTTGGCCGTCTGGGAGTCTGTCTACTGGGAAGCACCCTAAATAATAGGGTCGCGTTCTTTTGTCGCAAGTTAAAAGAGCGTTTATTTGCGAAGTGTTCATAATTTAGTCTCAGGTAACGAGACTTTTTGTAGTTCGGCGCCGTAGAAAACACCCAGAATTTGCTCCCCCTTTAAATCGCTACGCGATAGACGGGTGGTGACCTGGGTATGACGTCAACAACGCGAAATATTTCGTCAGTAAACGTGCCTCCCGAGCTGGTTTTTCTAAAGACTCTACTAGCTATAGAGAGACGCACGTAGTCGCCAACTTTAAGCCTCGGTGCGTATCGAGTAATGCCGTTTGATTTCCCGTACAGTTTATTCCAAATGATTGATTCGTTATCTATATTAACATGAGCCGGTGCAATTCCAGTAGTTGAATGAACCCGTTCATTATAGGCTTGAGTAATTAAAGGTAAATATTTAACGTAATTTTTATTCCCCGTGGCTGTAATAACCCGGGCAATTTGTTCCTTAATTGTTCTAATAAAGCGTTCCGCTAGACTGGCCTTATGCTGACTCCGGGCAAAATGTATTTGCACATTGTGCCGTTTCAAGAAGGAATCAAAGTTGCGCGAACTAAATTCTCCACCGTAGTCGGTATATATTTTTAAAGGGATCCTCTCTCGAAATATTTTTTTAAAAGCTTCGATAACCTCGCCAGATGTTTGTTTCTAAGAGGACTGTCCATCCGTAGCGGCTTAAGACGTCAATGACGCACAAAACATAGCGAACATTTTTATTAAAACGTTTTAATTTCGGTAGATCCAACAAATCAGCTTGAAAAACATCGTCCATGCTCGAAGCGTACACCTGGTTGGTTTTGAATCGGAAACGTCGAAATCGATGTTTCGTGTAGGCCGGTTGTTTCTCGAGAAAGGCGATTAATTTGCTTTTGGCACGTCCGGTAAGGCCTTTTGTAATCTGGCTAGCGACCCATAGGCGGCCGGATTAGCCACGTCGTAATAAATTTTTCTAATTTTAGCGTCCATGTCTTGACAAGTATAAATAACGACTAAATGGTTTCCCAATAAACAACTTTATTTAATACACGCAAAGGTATTTTATAAAAACAATATCAGTTAAACAAATACGATATATCAGTACATTTATCTTAATAGCCATAAATCAAGGCATTCTTTAAATCGGCAAAACTGTTGACAAAATAAGCGTAAATATCCTCTTGATCCTCGATCCATCCGTGTTCGGTCTCAAATTGATGCAAAATTTTCTCACGATCCAGTTGAGGCAGCGCTTCGTGCAAATTACGCTCGACTCGATCGCTGAAATTTGTGTCAAATTCCGAGCAGCTTTGAGAGTGGCATATTTGTTTTCGACACTCGACGTTGGCGCAAGTGGAAGTGACGTCAAACAAAGTGGTAGTGAGCTCGTTTAAAATTAATTCACGCATGCGACAGACAGCTATCCCTTTAGCCTTGAGATCCTCGTCAATCAACGGCTTTAAGTCGATCAATGTCTGCCATCCTGTTTTGTTCAGGCTGAATCCTTCGCTGGTGCTAAAGTTGAGGAAATAACGACTGCCGCTGCCTCGTTCATAGTATCGAAGATCGATTAGACGTTCATCTTTCGAGTTGACGAAGCATTCCAGCTTGATGCGCTCTTTGACGGGCAACCAAATATGATAGCGAGGTATTTTTCCGTCAAAAAAGGACGTGAGTTCATTTTGAAACCGAAACAAAGCGTACCAGGCGTTAGGTTTTAATATAGTTTTTGTACGCGTATCCGATCTTTGAATTAATATTTTAGGTTCAATTGATTCAATGACGCAAATGTCGAGCTTTGGCGTGACGGTGTGTACTTGGTGCATCTTGGCTCGCGACTGATATTGTATTTATAAAGTTTTAGTCTTTTATACGTTGGGGTGATTATAAATAATTTCTCTGTTTTTAGATATTATTAATTGGTTGTTTGGAAATTCGGCCATGACAATGCACGTGACGTTTTCGGTTAGCGGAGAGCTAAATCTTAACGATAATCGCAAGTTACCAGTCTGGGGCATGGAATTTAGACCTAACGAAGCGAGATGTTCTCTACTCAAATCAAAAACAACGACAAAAAAGCCCTTCTTATATAAATCGTAAGAAATTATATTTCCTCGGTCAAGACCTAATATCTCGAGACCCTCGAATAAAGAATTGTAACATCTAACGTATTGATCGTCGTCAAAATTAGGCGTAAAGGGATATCGGGATAATTTTGCGAATTTAAAGAGAATTGCATGAAATCGAGTTTGAAATGTTGGAGATCCAGGGGGTTAGAAGTTGCTTCCCCTACAAATTTTTTATTAGTAACGAAAGCCACGACAGTTCGCGAGGGTAATTGCCCCGTAAACAAGCTGTCCCTAATAAAATCTTGCGTTCCGGTGGTTATTAAGAAATTTTTCATAACAATAGAGTTTACTTCGTAGCGAGCGTTTATTCCCGAGTTTAACATCTGGGCGTGAGCTAGTTGCAGTTCGGGATTAACCTCAATTTCGCGCGTAAACAAGGTGCATTCCGTTAAATCAATCTTATACTTTTTGCCCGTTTCATTGTGAATAATAGCAAAATCCGTGGAGCTTCGATGAAGTCTAATTCGCACCTCGATATTATCTAGTAAGAATTTGGGCGTTTTGAACATATCCAAAAATAATTCGCCAATTACATCGCACGTCTTTGATTGTGCCACGCGTTTAGCGCGACGACCAATACCATTATTTTCTTTGTTAATATTGGCATCTGCTAAAGCCGTCGCCGGATCGATAATGGTATCCAAATAATATAACATAGAAGTTAACCAGGAATTGGCCGCCGTTTGTCCATAATTTAAAAGTATTTTAAAATAGGCCATATATGGGTACATATTATTAGGTTGTTGGACAGCAACGCCATTGAGAAATAATTCTACTTGACAAAATAGCGAGGCAATTATTAAATTTGTTACCGAGACTTTCTTTTCCGCATCTGGAACGGCCGTGCCGTCCTCGTGTAAAACGCGAAATTTTAATCTCAAAAGAGTTTTAGTCAAATCATGATAATTGTTAGAGGGAGGAATGATAAATTCTATATATTTTGCATTAGTTAGGGGAGCAATTGGATAATGAGCAGTCGTTTTAGTCCCAACAATATTATTATTCACCACTGGCTTTTCAAATACTTCAAAGTCGGAAAGAACACTTTCGTAGGTCGACATGTTTAGTCTAGAAAATCGCGTTTAGTGCGTCGCTTAACACGTTTGCTCCGGCTTGTTTTAGCAGTCCTCTTTCGTTTTCGGCCCGTCCCGCTTTGAGTGTTGACGAACCGGTCCACGCCTTTATGTAGTAGGGAATTTATAGATTGTTTGACATTTCGTTTAATCGATTCTCGAGGTGATATGGGGGTTTTGGGCATCGCTAATTACTCTACTCGTTAACCCCACAGCTTCGGACGCTAAAGTACTAATGGCCGGCCTAATAAAGGGTGTAATTTTGCGCAATAAAGAATTAAAGATGCCGCCAACACTAAAACGACCCCCGATTGGAAAACGTTTGCGTGTAAAGCCGGAAGGGACGATCCTCTTTGGAAATACAGAGTGTATCTATTAGGCACCATTGCTCCTGTTCTATTGACGTCGACGCCTAAAAAACAGTTTAATATATACTTTGCCCAAATTAAACGGGATATTTTCCCCGTAATCGGATTTCAATTCAATTTCAATTTCTTGTATATCGCTGGTTGAAATTGGATAAAAGTCGATATTATTAAATATTTCCTGGTTCTCCTCGTCTAGCAGCGAAAAAGCCGGCATTTTTATGAAACGTAGCAGAGGAGCTTGACCACCACCCACTACTTGTTGACGGATAATATTGGTATAAACAAACATGGCATCGACGCCTCTCATGATATCAGCTGGATACTCCGAAGTCTCGTTATTGATATATCGATCCAACTGATTACTACTAAAACCTAGCAATCGTCCAAGGCCTCGTCCGGGTGTTGTTTTGGGAAACAAAATGGACACCGTATCGTTCAGTTTTGAAACCGTCACGGTTCCGTCTACATTCTGCCAAAATTTTAGACTTTTTCTATGCGTCGGCGACATGGCTTCGCTCATAGCACTTAAAACATCGCTAATATGATAATATACCCCGGGAGGTATCTCGCACGCGAAATTATCAACTCGTTTAGCTTGAGACCCGAGTAAATACGGTTGGTCAGCATAGTCGGGATCTTCTGGAAATCTATCCACATCGTATTCGCTAGTCCAAAAATTATTATTAGCTGTCAGGGTCATTGATCTTAATCGGGGATTTACCAAAGCTACTCCCGAGTGACTATGTTGAAAAAATTCTCCCTCTTCGGGAATGTTAAATAACTTGGCCATTGGACCAGCTACCGACACGCGAACACCTGGTTCTATTTCGAGACGAACATAGTATCTATTTTCCGTTTCCGTTTTGAGAATGTACATTTTAAAATACTGGCGGGCATATATTCTTGAACACCCAATAACTGATTTATAATTTTTAAGTGTAAAGAGAAGGGAATTACGGCCCCGGTCGCCGTCAAATCGCAGGTATATTCGCCCGCGGGTATTTGGATTTTTGTGAAGCTAGTCTTAGTCAATAGATACATTAGCGAGTCATGAACGCGATAATTTACAAATGTGTCATTAGTTGTTTTGAAATGCGTAAAATTACGCTCTAAAGGTTTAGTGGATAGAAACGTCCCACCAACGTATTCAGCTTCTAAATTTAATATATCACGCAATTCCTTTGGGAAGAGCATTTCAATTTTTGCCGCACAATGGACTCTAAAATAACGTTCCGTCCTTGTTTAATAACGCTAAATTCGACCTGTTGCAATCTTAAAGGGTCAAAATTGCGCGCAGTTATTTGGAGGTTTTCGGCAATTTCTTCATAAATCTTATAATCATTTGTCGATCTAAACTCGCCTGACATTTTAAAAAAGAAATAAAGCCAGGGTTCTTCCCAAGCGGTATAGCGCTTTATGGTTCTATTGACTCGATATTCTAGATACGCAATGTTTTCATTTATGGTATATTCTTGTACCGTCATGCTTAAGGGACCAGCTTGATTGCGTCCTGTGTAGTATTTATTGGGGTCAAGTTCGAGCAATTTAGCTAATTGGGGAGAAAATTTAATTTCCACCCATTCCGGTGTTTTAAAATTATACATGATAGCATCACCCCGATTATCTATAGTGTGATATGTTACTTCAATTTTTTTAAATACTAATTTTTCTAAAGTACGCGTTACGGCTCGATAAAGCCCTTCGGCGTTTTTCTCTGCGCCCGTAGAGCGTTTTACTGGCTCTAAAAGTTTGCGGTAAGAACAAGTGGCGCTCGTATTTTATAGTTATCATAATCTTCAGGGTTAATTTGCTTAGGCTTTTCAGAGATAATCGGCTCGGGTTTTTTCTTTGGCGGATCAACCGGCTGCGGAAACAAGGGTTTTTCATCAACCGATGGTGGGGAGGGGGTCGGTAATACGGGTAGCTCAAAAGTAGAGGATGTTGTAGAGTCTGGAGATTTTGAGAGATCAGGCTTGGATAGGTCGGGTTTCGATAGGTCGGGGTTCGGTAAGTCGGGGTTCGGTAAGTCGGGGTTCGGTAAGTCGGGTTTCGGTGAGTCGGGTTTTGGTGAGTCGGGTTTCGGTGAGTCGGGTTTCGGTGAGTCGGGTTTCGGTGAGTCGGGTTTTGGTGAGTCGGGTTTCGGTAAGTCAGGTTTTGAGGGGTCTGGAAATATATATATTTCTTCAACCTCCGTTGGCGATGGGGTCGGCGTCAGTGGTTCGAAGGTAGAGGGTTTCGGGGCCTCTTGTTTTGATAGATCAGGCTTATATGGGTCCGGAGCTGGAATTTTGGGGGAATCCGGAAGTTTCAGGGGATCTGGCTCCGGCTTTGGCTTCGGTAATTCAGCCTTTGGTTTTGGTAGTTCGGACTTCGTTGGCTCCGGCTTTGGCTTCGGTAATTCAGCCTTTGGTTTTGGTAGTTCAGACTTCGTTGGCTCCGGCTTTGACTTCGGTAATTCAGCCTTTGGTGGGTCTGTAGTCAGAATCTTTAAGGGATCTGAAGTAGACGGGGTTGGCCTAGTTGTTGTTGTTGTAGTAGATGTTGGTTTAGTTGTTGTGGTAGATGCTGAATTAATCGTTGTAGTAGCGGCTGAATTAGTTGAGCTCGGAGGTATTAGTTTATCCGAACTTGGAGGTATCGGTTTATTTGAACTTGGAGGTATCGGTTTAGTCGAATTTGGAGGTAACTGTTTACCTGAAGCTGGCGTTTTAGAGGGGTCAGGCCCTGAATATGTTGGATAATAAGGCTTTGGAGAGGTTTGTTTTGGAATAGTTATTTTGGGTGGTGGTGGGGGAGGGGTTATTTTGGATGGCTGTGGTTGTACAAATACTACGGGTTCAGTCGTAGCAATAGGTATCGGAAGAAAAGGCGTAGTTCGCGGTAAAATAGGTATAGATGGCGGTACAGGTTTATATTCCGGCTGGGGTTTTTTTCTTATTGGCGGAACCTCGTGGCTTGTTTTACGTTTAATGGCGGCTTTGGGAATGTACTTGTAATCAAATTTTTTTTTAAAACTATCTCCAACATTATCAATTTCGATTTCCACGTAATTATTAGTGTAATTTAAACTTATATTTTTAGCATGCTTTGATACAGGATATTTGGATATATATGGAACATCTTCGTAATTATTCTCTTTAAATTCAAATAGCGTGGTCAAGGGGGAATCAGCTGGTATTTTGAACCGTATGTTTTCCTCTCCTAAAACTTGCAGGTAAACGGGAAAGTTTGTATCTAACTGCTTTCCCAGGGCCCCGTCTTTATATTTATTCACTAATTTAAAAGATAATTTGCCTTTTAAATACGGATGACTGTTTACATCATCATTTAACAGCTCGACAAAATTTTGGGGCAGTTCGTACTCTTTATATAACGATTGACAGGTATCTCTATTTTTTGATATTCAACAGGCTCTCGAACAGCTGCATAGTTGTCACGGTTTGGGTCACTTACAACCTGAATTTCAAACTTGTTAAACTCTTCGCTTATATTCACCCAATGATTTGGAAATATGATTTCTGCCAACCCAACTTCATAATCGCTAGTCAAGTTAAGAGGTTGATGCAAATAATTTTTAAAACTTGATTGGGTATTGTTTGGGTATATATCTAGACACGTATTAGACGCTAAAGTTAAAAAAAAGTCGTCATTCATGACTAACGTCTGTTTATCAACTAACCCCAACTTCTTAAACAAACCTTATTTTATACATAAAAAGATCGTCCATAGCTCGGTAGACTGGCCAGGATTTGAACTCGCCACCTTTTTGGGTATTACATTAGTAGACCCTGCCTTTAACCACTGAGCTATGGACGATCTTAAAATACACGCCGTTTATCTTCATCAAAAAAACTTTAAAAATTCTTAAACTTTTATAGTCGTTACCCTTGAAAAATCTACGTAGCTAGGTAATTGACCTTACCCGATTCCAATAAAAAAAAGACAATGCCCTGACTAGTTCGAGCCGGTTTTAACCTGTTTTCAAGCGGTTATTATATAAGACACGCGGCTTTAATAATACGTTTCAGGGTGTGGTCCATAGGGTGTGGTCGGTAAAAAATAAATTTTTTTATCTAGAGAACTTGTTTAATATTAAATCTGCTCTCGGTCATTTAGTATATAAGCTCCGTGTTTCATGAAGAAAGTTATCAGTTGCTCAGCTATGCTCTTAAAAGTCCAACTAAAGATGTCTTTCTTTAACTCGTGCCGCTTTTGTTGGGTGAGAAAAGACCAAACTCAATTTTCCAACGGAAAAGGGACCAATTTCGATTTTTCTAGCTGTCTCTTCTCGGGCATCGCCTGAAAAGAGACCAATTTCGATTCATGAGCTAGATTTATGTAACTTTTTGTATAAATCCTTCAAAGTTACATATAGTCTAGCCAACGTAAAAAGTTGCCTCAGCCATCAGAATGCATGAGCAAAGCCTGTTGGTTGTGGTTCATGAATCGCCCTTCATTGCAGTGTCATATGCATCCACACAACTGACTATTGCAATGAAGGGGAAGTCCTGGCGCAAGCAACAGTTTGCGCCAGGACTTAATTTGACGCTTTTTCCATCCCGGTTATAGATCGGGATGGAAAAGAAATTTCTATTATGGTCTCTTTAAAGTTGTGTAAAATTTGTGTGTTGTCGCTTCAAGCCCCGCAGTGGCTCGGATGTAACTTCCTTCGGGAGGTAAAGGGTCGACGAAGAATTTTATGGAATATGGCCCGTAAAAGCTCACAAGTCCCGTCCCACCGCATAAGGTTCTACGTACCCTGCACCAGTTAGAACACGTTCTCTTCAACGAGGCCTCGACTTCGATGTCCTTCTCAAACTTAACAGTTGTTCGATCGATCAACGTGGATAGGACTCGGAGCCAAAAAGTTACGAAAAACAGCACAGATACGTCGTAATGCCCAAGATCTTCTTGAGTCAATGGAGGCCTGTACTTCAAAATGTGTTTTTTCTAACGCTCCTCGGCGTACCCTTACGGTATCAAAATTTTGTCGACTGGGTTAGGCGTTATGCTGGACACTGTTTTGCAACAGCGCCGGCAGCATTACGCCAGAGATAAGAACAATAAAAAGTGAAAGCCGCGTTGATGTCGTGAAATTGTTAATAGAACGCGGCGCTAATTAAGATTTCAACTAAAATATCAAGTTTTGAAAATCAACATTACACTAGAGATAAGAACAACTACCTTCAAAATTACGATTTAAAGAGTGGCTTTCATTAGCGGTAAAAGTGGCGGTAAATATTTTTGGTTTTTAATTTAGAATTCAGTATGTAACACATCCAGCAAGAAGTTCGTGTTTTTTTTTCCGTGGCGATTACAAAGATGGTCGACCCGTTAAGATTTCGACCAAAATATTAAGTTTTGAAAATCAAAATGTCACTTTGAAACAAGATGCTTTTTAAAACTAAAGGTTTTTTTTTTTATATGGGAACAATGGTTATATTTTTGTTTATATCTATATTTTTGTTAATCTCTATTTTATTGTATATATTATTTGGTATTTGTTATTAAAAAATCTTTATTTGTATATTCGTCTTTGTTTCTCAGACATATTTTAAGGTTGATTATGGCGGGAAATTCAAATGGGGATCTGGGAACACCAGTCTGGGCTGCTTTATTAAAAGGATCATAAAGGAGGTATAGCATGGTAGAAGGCAGGGTTAGTCAGGTAAGATAGGTTAATCTTGGTCTGGAAAGTTTGGTTTGAGTTTGGTAGATGGGGAGAGGGCGGCCATCTTGGATCCGTGGCTATTTGTATAGTCCCTACTACTTCTGACACTTTCACGCCGACATATACGTTGAAACATATGATCTATGTAGGTGAAAGTGCTGACTGGCGGATTGATATTCAACACACAGCCCAAACTGTTTGACCTAGAATACTGACATTTTTACAGGGACGTTATTCTTAAGTAGTAGATGGAGCGCTAAAATAAAGGTGCTTTCCAATTTGTCACCATCTTTTCTTGAACAATGGCGGCCCTGAAAGAAAAAGACCTTCTTATCCGTACATTTCAACAGATTCCTTTAATATTTAGTACACGGGTCTTATGGCTTTTGGTTTTTAATTATCCGTGGCGAAAATTGTTTTACAGCGAAACGCCTTCATGATCAAGTGTCCTACTTATCGTCTTTATTATACTCATAATTTGACACGCGCATACACCAAGGTAGGTGACCCCCTCCCGCACCATCGGGTGGTCAACCTGGTGCTGCAGAGCAAAAGGCCATGTCGTGGCGGAGGGGCCAGAGTTCGGTGTGCCGGTTAGGATGGTTCCTTGGGTTCGTCCTTGGTTCGGACCTTTCCCTGCCCCGTTCCGCGAACGTTTTGCTCGGCCGCTTCGCCTCCGCCCGGGTGTTGCTTTGGCTCATCCCCAGCTCTCTCTTACCCTCTGGGGGTCACGGATACATATTCGGACCGTATGGCACTGCTGTGCTCGGAGGGAAATCCTCCGTCCCCTCGAGCCTTCTGCTGCCTTACTCCATCCCTGTCGTCGACCACCTCCTGGCTGGGCTCGCCACTGACGCGCCTCAGTCACCTGCTCAAGGGGCGTTGTCGGGCCCCGCTGTGGCCGAACCCGTGTGCCTTGACGGCGGTTCCGCAGGGAATATGATGAACGACAATTGGGGGGGGGGCAGCGCCGAATCAAATGTTCTGACAATGGTAGGTGACTGATGTAGGTACACTGTGTATATGCAACCCTATAATGGTTAGGGCAGTTTTTACTCCTAAATAAAGTAATGATCATCATCTCTCTCTCTAGGAAGAAGAATTTCTGCATCTAAAGCTTTCTCTTCCCAATCCCTAAACGTTTCAAACGCGTTTTCAGTGACTCTCCTTATATCTGTAGAGGAAGGGCAAGCTTTATTCCATTCTTTTTAAAGAAAAGGACCCGAAAAAGGATCGAAAAATTGCTTAGATATCTTAAATATGGCGCAATCTTACAATTCAAGTAGCAGACGATGTCTCAGTTTTCCGGTTTTCTCTCCTATCATTAAACAGTTAACGAAATATAATCACGAGTAACGCGAGCTAAAAAAGAAATTCACGTGCATGCAGTTTATCGTCTGCTTTTTCAATTTTTAAGGATATTTTCGTTAAGCCTAATTCTCAGAAATAATTTATTAAAACCAACACCATTAATTGTGTTGCATGTATTTTTTAATTAATAAGAAGTCTGGACACTTTCTAAAATGTAAAAAATACAAAACTACTAAATCATGGACAATCGGGTGCAATTGCAAAATTGCTAACGTATCGTCTACTTCTTCAAATTGAAACAAATTAGCTAAGCCTAATTCGAAGGAAGAAAACCTACTTCACGTATCTATGAATGAAAGGTGGCTCCTGGAAGAAAAATAGCTTCGCCAAGTAGACAATTTATCCCTAGTTTCAAAAACTTCCAAAGGGGATGGTATTTAGCCAGGGGAAGATAGAATTGAAGGAAATAAAAAAATAAGGAAAAAACCCAGCGAAACGCCAAAGGAAAGGGAATTCGAATTCAGCACTGAAAGATCCGTTTTAGCTTTATGAGATTGGATATATATACAGGCAGGGGAGGGGGGTTGCCTATATACAGTTCTGATACAAACTATAGAGCTTTTCTCGGACCAGAATCTCGATCAGAGATTTCAGTACGCGCCAACGGCATCTTAGGAAGAGGAAAAAAACTGGTATTTTTACTCACTTGCTTTTAAACCCATCGAAAACCAGGATGTTTTAAGGAATATTAAGATGATATTACAGCAAATAAAGTATAAAACAGGATAGCGTTGAAGTGTATTTCTATCCTCCCAAAAATATGGGGCAGTTTCAAGAAGAATTTTAACCTTAAGACGAATAACAATTTAAATGCCACGAAAATAACAAAAACAAAGTATCATTCGTCCAAGCTAAGATTGTATTTCTACTTAAAGGTACATTCTGAGATAAAAAAACTCCACCTTAACTGAAAGGACGTACACTAAAATTATTAACACTACATCTCAAAAATTATTATAGTTATTATATTTTAAAATATTTAAGTTTCTTATAATATCAAAGTTGGTCTCTAACGAATTTCATGTTTTGTGTGACGTGGCGTGTATAGGTTGCGCCTATTGGTTTAATTCGGAGCCCATGTTACATGACTATTTACTGGAAATGGGTTTAGGCACACGTCCGTTTGTAACCATCTCAGAAATCAAATTAAATTTTCGATTAATCTTTAAATTAATAATGAAATACCTTAAATTAACATTATAAAGATATTACTAGCCCTTTAAACTTAAACTTATCCCTTTAAAAAACTGAAAAGAAATTCTTTCGTACAAAAGAAAAGGAACTAGCCCCTCAATGTTGACACAGAACGTTCTAGAACTATCCTATACCCCTATATCCATAGTGCAAAACGAAATACCTAGCAACGAAAACTTTTTCCAAGAACCCAGAGAAATGTCACGCTGATTTAGACCCCAAGCAACAAGACCTTGAGTCACTATCCTGGTACCTGGCCCGAGAAACTTCTAGAACATTTCTTTTAACCCTTAAACTGACCAATCCGTATTGGGTCCCAGATTTAAAAGTTTTGCCTATTCGTTGATAACATGAATCCGCCCGGCTACGTCATAAATATGGTCCACTATTCGCCAAACCAAAGTCAATCAACTAACGTCATTGTCCCAGAAATCATTGCGAGAAACTAGAAGTTATATATACGAAGTCCCTCCTGTCCCACCCTCAGTCGATATCTGAACCCCTTAACGAAACCCTGTCGGCTCACCCTTAAGAAACCCTTAGAAATCCGGAGTATTATTTTATATCGGAGATATTTTTTATTCATTTTGATACCTTTATTTTTCATCAATTTGAATCCCCAAGTTTTCGGAAGAGAATCGGAGAGATTTTTTATTCAATTTGATACCTTTATTTTTCGTCAATTTGAATCCTTGATTTTTTGGAGAAACTCGGAAACATTTTTTTTTAAACCACTAAATTGAAGAAGGAGCGCGAGTGCGCGAGATATTAAAAGAAAAAAAAGAATAATAATTAACCCTTAAATCGCGAGAAAAGAAAAAAGATCCTGAATTAAAACCCTTAAATCGAGAAAGAAGAAAAAAGAACCCCTAACCATTAAGAAGAATATGGAAGAGGAGCAACTTGTCGTAAGAAATTAAGAACTTGACACTATTTTGATAAACTGACTTGAAACTATGGTTAAAGAACTTAGATTATGGTTGACGGATTGATTCATTTTTTTTAAAAATCATAACTTTTTATTTTTGAACATTATTTCTATTTTGACTCTCAATTGACACATACCATCAAAAACGCGGTCACTTTTGATTCAGAAATTTTATAAGCCCCTCGTTCCCGTTAAAAGGCCTTAACTCTCCACAACTGACTGCATTCTAACATCTAGTCTAGCGTTTGCGAGGTTGAATCATAAGTGAAAAGAGGTAGGTGTTTGTCTTATACTTTAACCCCTCTAATAAGAATCGAACACTCCACCTTAACCCCATTAACACGAGTGTTCCGCCTTCGAGTCGGTTCGAGGTAGATTCGTCGGTTCATGGTCTAGTCGGTAGTTACGACTAAATTCCGACTCTTATCCAACTTCAGTTGCCAACTCCGCTTTGCAGTCGGCCGTGAGAACAATAAAATAGTGTTGGCTGATAGTTGTATTTTAAGTCGGTTAATGTAATGAAGGATTAGGTCGGCTGCTCGACTCGTTACCAACTAACATGGGTTTTTATCAAAATAACAACAAGGGACAAGAGGTCGGCATATCCGACTTCCTACCGATCATAGTAAAGATTTCAGATTTAGTTATAATGAAGCGTCTTCCGCCTTTGAGTTGGTTCGAGGTAGATTCGTCGGTTTATGGTCTAGTCGGCACTTACAACTAAAGTCCGACTCTTATCCAACTTCAGATACCAGCTCCGCTTTAAAGTCGGCCGTGAGAACAAACAAATAGAGTTGGCTGATAGTTACATTTTTTTTCGGTTGGTGTTAGAAAGGATTAGGTCGGCTGCTGAACTCCTTACCAACTTACATGGGTTTCTTATCAAATAACAACAAGGGTCGAGAGGTTGGCATATCCGACTACCTACCGATCAATACTAAACATGTCAAATTTCGTTATAATGAAGCTTCTTCCGCGTTTCAGTCGGTTCGAGGTAGATTCGTCGGTTTATGGTCTAGTTGGCACTTACAACGGAAATCCGACTTTTATCCAACTTCAGTTGCTAACTCCGCTTTGCAGTCGGCCTTGACAACAATAGAATAGAGTAGTCTGATAGTTACATTTTAAGTCGGTTAATGTAATGAAGGATTATGTTGGCTTCTCGACTCCTTACCAACTAAAATGCGTTTTTATCAAAGTGCACTAGTGTATCAACGGTTTAAGATTATCTTAAACATTAAAATAAATATAATTAATATTATATATTTTCTTCGATAATTATTAACCTTATTGCGCGTTACATCGTTTAAAAAATAACTATTGAACATTCTTGAGAGACTAGACTAATATTGACGTTTGAAATGAAGCATACGCCCATTGCTGTCTTACTCCAATCGGTACATAAGGTTTCGAATCTTAGTAATGGATAATAACAGCACAATTGCGTGAACCTTTGGTGGAAACTGCACCATTGGGAAAATAGAAGTTTCTTGTAACCCTAGCCGATCGCTAACCTTAACGATTATGAAGGAGTAGAAGCCAGTAAGTACACACTGGTGTCCATGTGGGATGGACAAAAGACCAGATGAAAGTGGTGTTTAGAAGACAGTAACTACAACCCTTAAAGCCGACCATAAACAATCCATAAAGCCGACCATAAACAATCCATAAAGCCAACCATAAACAATCCATAAAGCCTACCATAATCAAGTCGTAAAGCCGACCCTAATTAAGCCATAAAGCCGACCATAAACAATCCATAAAGCCTACCATAATCAAGTCGTAAAGCCGACCCTAATTAAGCCATAAAGCCGACCATAAACAAGCCATAAAGCCGACCACAAACAAGCCATAAAGCCGACCACAAACAAGCCATCAATCCGACAAATAACAGTCGATAAAGCCGACCGCGATTAGATTAATAATCCGACCATAACCAGATAACTAGTCTGACTTCTTGTTTGATAATGTAAGAGCTGGACACGCTTACTTTTTAGAGTCGGTTAAAGTGCTGGCAAAATTTCTACGGCCGGAAGTCGGGCCAACGCTTAAACGGATAGGACATTTCGACGGTCGAAATGAAAGTTTACCGACTCTTTTACGTCAGTGTTGGTTGGACCTCGAACCGACTCCGTTGGCCCAACGTCGATTTTGCTACTGGGGTAATTACGTAAAGTTATAGAGGTTTTCCCTTTGAAATTTAAGTTACATGCAAGGATTTTCAGCTTTTGCTCCTGCTATTATCCAAAGTATGCACGCAATCAAATGGTTATTCGGGGTTGATTAATCTAGATAATGTACTATCATAGGAAAATAATTTATACCCCCTAGAGAGCTAATGGACAAGTTTTACTTATGTTAGTCAAGTGTCTACAGATTATGCTTTTTACCGTAAAGATATGATACGCTTCTCAAAAATATTCCTAAAATTAGAAAGATAAAATTAAGAAAAGACATACCAAAAGCTTCAATTATTCAGTAATAGGTATTACCAAGAATGTATGGAGAGGGCTGGAATGGCTAAGAGGGCTCTCGTTGTACCCTTGATGGTGGAAACATAAGGCGAGTCTTTTTTTATTTTGAGAAGTGTAGCTCCTCCCACTACGTCTTTTTAGCTGTCTACCGAAGGTGAAAAATGTCATGACTCGTTAAAAAAGGCATGGCAGAAGTGACCTTTTAGATTTTTAAAAGTTAAATGCGCTAATTCGCCACCGTTCGCGTTCATATTTGATTATCTCAGCGTAGGCAGAGGACCTAGGGTAGAGGGTGGAGAATTAGAGCAAACAAGTTTTTTGGGCAGCCAATGAATGAATGAAAATAATTTAAGAGGTAAATATGATTTTTACGTCAGGCTATGACGTCACTAGCTTAAATTAAGCCACGCCAGTTGTTTCCAAGATCATTTCACGCCGATTAGGATTTGACCTTAGCCATTCCAACCCCTCCATACATTTCTGGTATTACCAAAAGTAACTTCCCTCGGCTACTTTTGCTCATGCAGCAACCACAACATGTTCAACGGGTCATCCTGTGAATTATTATCTGAAAAAGCCTAACGCTTGGAGAGACAACGGTTGAAATGAGATCGACCCTCTACTATATGGGTATTGGCTACAAAACGTGCTAGGATGTCCACTTCTCTATCATTATTTGCAGCTAAACGGTCTTTTTTACGTTCACGGTCTTGCACGACGTAACTACCGAAATCAAGAAGGTTGTCGCTAATATCGGTAAAAGTACTTCTTACCGGATGTCGTCGGTGTGGTAACCGTTCGGCATATAAGCGCTGTTCGATTTGAGGTTCTATGACATCGAATCTAGTCCAGGACAGATAGGCTGAAAAAGGGTTTGACCTAGAACATTTGAACATAAAGATGAAAATTGGTACATGTGTTGTTTTTGACCCAACAAAAAATATACTAAAAGTCCCCTGCTGTAGAGCGCGAGCTTTTGCTGCCATCTTGGAAAATGGCCGCCGGGAATGCCAGCTTCAAAGTATTCCACATTCTTCTTCAAAAATTATGAAAATTGGTGAATATTATGATTGTAACCACCGCGACATCATAGTTAAATTTTAAAGCTCTGTGCTTGATAGTTTGGTCGCCATATTGGAAAATGGCCGCCTTGAATGCTGGGTGCACTATATTTCACCATGTTGTTGGAAAATTATGAAAATTTATAGATATTATAATCAGAGGTGTGTAAACCTCATTGTAAGATATTGAAGCCATTCATGAGATAGTTTGGCCGCCATGTTGGAAAATGGCCGCCAAGAATGTGATTTAGATACAGTATATTTTTCAAAAATAATGAAAATTGGTAAATATATTGTTGAAGACCGTCTAAACATCATACTTGAATATTGAAGAAGTACTAAATATAGTTTGGGCGCCATCTTGGAAAATGACTGCGGGAAATACCAAATATATTACCAATATATAATATTTTTTTGATATTTGTCTTTTAAGTATATTATTTTCATGATTGTATTTAACACTATAAAAATAACTATTTCTAAGTCAAAGTTATCGACCCCATCTTTAAAAATGGTCGCTGAAAGATTACTATTCTAAAATCTGAAACAAAGAAAACCAAAGCTATAATACTCAGATAATGATTTGGTTTAACATGGGGTTTATACATACCACTCAAGACCAACTTTTAATATTGTTATCTTTAAGTGCGGAACCTCTTGGGTAAAGAACTGTAAATGTAGACGATCCGAATTAGTTTGCTCAGCAATGCGTGGACATTCTCGCGGTACTAGCTGTGATGGAGCAGAGCAAAAGGGCTCATCTTGGCTGAAGGGGCCCGAGTTCGGGGTGCCGGTTCGGGAGTTGCTTGGGTTTGCCCTTGGATCAGACCGTTCCATGCCCCGATCCCTAAAGGTTTTGCTCGCCCGTTTCGCCCCCGCCCAGGCGTTGTCTTGGCTCCCCCGCTTTTGGTAACCCTCTGAGGGCCGTGGATACATTGTTTGGGACATATGGCACTGCTGTGCATGGAGGGAACTCCCCAGTCGCGCCGAGACTTCTGTTGCCTTAATCCTTCCTTGTCACCTACCACCTTCTGGCTGGGCTCGCCGCTGACAGTGACCAACTTTTGTCACCTGCTCAAAGGGCATTTGTCGGAACCGCTGGCCGATTCCGTGTGCCCTACGGCTGCTTCGCAGGTTCAATTTTGAATATGATGAACCCCCAGCTAGGTGCTGCGCCAAATAAAGTCCTTTGTCATGCAATCATTGTGACGACATCAATATGAACGAACTGTTACAGATTTGTCTTCATTCTAATCTTTAAAAACACGAGAATGTATAAACCCCCATATTAAATTATATACCCTAATCAACATCTTGAGAATTACAGCTTTGAATTACTTTTCTTTCTTTCAGAATTTAGGGTAATAATTTTCGATTGGCCATTTTAAAAGATGGCGTCGAAAATATCAACTTGGTGATGGCTATTTTTTGGTGTGTATTACGTTAATGAAAATCATCTATTCAATATAGGAATTTCGAAAAGATTTATATGTTTGAAATATATTTAGTATTTCCAGCAGTCATTTTCCAAGATGGCGCCCAAACTATCAGTAGCACGTCTTCAATATTCAATAATGATGTTAAAACGGTCTTCAACAAAATTATTACCAATTTTCATAATTTATGAATAATATACTCTATCTAAATGACATTCCCGGCGGCTATTTTCCAACATGGCGGCCAAACTATCTGATGAATGGCTTCAATATTTTACTATGAGGTTTATACAGCTCTGATTACAATATCTATTAATTTTCTTAATTTTCCATCAACATGGTGAAATAAACTGTACCTAGCATTCACGGCGGCCATTTTCCAGTATGGAGACCAAACTATCGAACACAGAGCTGAAAAATTTTACTATGATGCTCATGTGGTCCCAGTCATAATGTGTACCAATTTTCAGAATATTGAAGAAGAATGTGGAATACATTGTAGCTGGCATTCCCGGCGGTCATTTTCCAACATGGCGGCGAAAGCTCGCTCTCTACAGCAGGGGACTTTTAAGCATATTTTTTGTTGGGTCGAAAATAACACATGTACCAATTTTCATCTTTATGTTCAAATGTTCTAGGTCAAACCCTAAAAGTCCAGGGCTAAAAGGCTTCTTCAAGAATTAAGGGATACCAGCTTGATACTACGTTTTACTTTCGACTGACAAGGTCTTTAAGAAGGTTTAAATATTTGCATATCTGAAGAAAATGAGATTTATGAGTTTAATTTTTATATTTTTAAATGGGAAATATTGCGAAGTGGAAAGTAACATAGGCAGTTTGATTAAGATGTTGATATTAGCGTCGAAAAGATCTGTAGATTGATTGTGATCTTTTGATAGCTATACATTACGTCAATTTTTGAAACTTTGAAAACTTAAAATTAACGAACACTTTTTGTTTTGATACGGTTTTTTTTGTCAGCTGTCCATTTTATTCCCCTTATAGGGCTCATCCAAATTGTAAATATTTGAGAGAATATAAATGGAAAACGCGTATTTTTTTAAAATGATATATGTGTCATGTTTAAATATTTTTACTAAAGAAAAAAAAATACTAAGATAAGAATTTTTTAAAATAATTAATGTTTTATAATCATGTGTTTTAAAGTGAAAATTGAATATCTGTTACTTCAGGCAATTAATGTCAGAGCTGTGCTAATTAATTAGTTAGCTAATTGAATTTCTAATTAATTAGCAGCATTTACTAATTGAAAATGGTAATTGAATTTTAATTACCTTAGTGCTAATTGAGAAGTAATTCTAATTAATTAGTATGAATCGGAAAAGTAATTATCTAATTAAAATTTAATTAGATTTAGGATTAACTAATTAGCCAATTGGATTTTCAATTAATCTTTTACGCCAATTTGTTGTAAAAAAATCGAGGAATTAACTCATGATTCATCTATTTGAATAAGAAAAAGCCTTATTATATCAATGAGGAAGCCTTAGTGCTACTCTAAATTTTTCAGCTCCTCAAATATGAGAGAATACTAGTACTAGTAGAATATTTCGTAGTTCGCAACTGCCCCATTTCGAAATTTCGACTGTTTTTCCTACTCGAATTAAAAGCAGTGCGCATGTATTTACTACTCAGGAGTCCATTATAGGAACTGTGGCAAGAAAATGAAGAAATGAGACAAATTTTAACATGACGGAAGGCTCGAGGCTTGTCTCATTTTTCGAGAATAATTCTTGGCTTCCGTACCCGTTTTTCAATGGCATTGAAAGATTAAACTTTGCATTACCAAAGTACTAAATCCATGGGCACTTTTAAACTTTTATGTTTACTTATGGTTTCTTTTTTACCTTAATTAGAAAATAGTAATTCTAATTAATTAGTTTGATAAATAAATGTCTAATTTCTAATTGAATTGAATTAGTTTCTATGTCTAATTGCTAATTGGCTATTTAATTAGTTCATAAATATTTCCCTAATTGCTAATTCTCATTCAATTAGTTGTCAGCTAATTAGCACAGCTCTGATTAATGTTCTACACTTCTCTCTTACTTTATCCGCCTTTGTCTACAAAGACAGTTTTTATTAATATCTGAAGATCTAGAAGTCAGCTCCCAAAGTGTGTCAGAAATGCGAGCCTTGGAAATTCAAGGGTATATAAAAAGTTTTAATTTTCTTAATATCAAATTGTAACAGAATACAAAAGCTAGTAAATTCATCAAAGAACACCGCCTTCCCTGTTTTTTTTTAGTGCGTATAAAGTAATTCATCTAGATATTAATATTTTATAGTGAAAATACATCTTCGAATGCTGCAGCAGCACAGCCAATCCCAGTAGTTGAGAAGGTGAAAACACCTAACACGAAGAGAAAGGCCAAAGAAGAATTAGAAATGGAAATTCTCAAAAACATTGCGGAAAGAAAACGTGTGGAGCCTGTCGAAGCAGCAAAAAAGCCCCAATCTGCAGTGGAGCTTTATTGTTTGTCTTTATTACAAAGAATTGAGGCATTGGAGCCCAAGAAACAAGCTATGGCTCGTAAAAATATTGAAACACTTCTATTTGAGCTAGAATATGAGTGAATGTTAATTTCATTAAAAATTTTGTTATTTTGAACCTAGTGTTTGTGTTTATTCATTGAATTCACTATATTTGATTATCTTGCCAAGCAATCATTCCTATTTCGGAATTGAAATACTGACAAAGTTTTCCTCGAATTTCCTCGCATTGTCGGGTATTATTTCTACAACCTTGACGACCCAATGATCTCAGCTGCGTAGAACCAGCATCATTTCTCCGTTCACGCGGTATAATATTGCCATCTTGCTTTTCTCTGTCCATAAACCTGGGAGAACAGTATCTGTTCTCGCAGTCAATGGTCTTGTTTATCACAATTTGCCTCAAGAAATCGCGAAGAACACATATGGCTTTAACTATTTCCAGTGTAGTTTCTTCTGATGCAATGATTGGTCGAAGCAAAATCCTCCATCTTTGAAAATTTAACTCATCGAAAAACTATATTTGCTAGAGACAAATTTTGCTTCCAAACCTTGCTGTTAAAATACCAAATGTATTTTCACTATTCGCCTTGCCCGAGATAAACGATTGTTAAAAATTATTTTGGATTTTTTCAAACGAGGTCGATTGTAAGGTCGCATCAAATATTTAAATGTGCATTCTCATGTATTGTAAGGTAATGGAATTTTCTGCTCTAGTCTTAATTTTACTTATTGAGAGGAAATCCACCATCTCCGATGAACATGTGGGGTTTTACTTCATTTGAACCTGTTAAAAGGGCTGGTCCAGGGATTGGTATTTCATCCGTCATGGCTTTCCAAAATGCCGAATTCGTCCGAATTCCTGAATCACTCTGGTGCCCACTATCACCGATGTCTACCGTGACAAATCTATACTGGGCGACCGTAATTGCCAGGAGAACAATGCTGAAGAATTTCTTGTAGTTGTAGTAATCACTGCTGGAATTATTTGGATCACTGCTAATTGAAGAAAATTGCTGAAAATTTGGTTCAGGGAGGTATTTGCTTTGTAGCATTTCCCAAAGTAAACAACATGTTTCCTTAATAATTGGAGATTTGTCGATCTTCCTATTCTCATACTAAATGAGACTGTCTGCATACTGTCACCAGTAGCAAGATATCTATTGAAACGAAATATTTGAAAAGATTTTCTATTTAAAGTCTAAAAATACTACCTTAATGTAACTGCGAGTCGTTCTTTTTCAGAAATAGGTTCCCGAAATTGAGTGTGATATTTCTTAAGCCTAGGCCCGACTAATCTTAATAAATAATCCATTGAGGATGGAGGCATTCGAAAATAAGTGAAATACAACTCTTTATTTTCAATTCTAAACTCGTTAACTAAGTTATGGAATTCTGAAAAATCATTTCTTCTAGTTAAATAAGGATGAACCCACACGGTTCTCTTTTTTCGTCTCCGTCTTCTTCGACCCAAAATAATGGCCAAAACAATACTTTCGTTTTCTTATTCGGAATCCATTTTTGAAATACGCGACAACGCTAGGCCTAAAACGTAATAATGTGAATAGAGAGCCCGTGACGTGGCACCACGTATTTATCACCATCGTTAACGCCCTCAAAACGTCGCTCGACGTCACGTCACGCACGTCGACAAAACGTCGTAGTGTGTAGTAGGCTTAAGTAAAGTAAAAGTATTTCACCGGCGGCCGCGAGCGACCTCCCACTTATGCTACACCTCTCATGTCTCTTCACAGAGTCAGACTAGAGTCAAGCTCAACAGGGTCTTCTTTCCCCGCTGTTTTTGCGAAGCACGTTCCCTTGGCTGTGGTTTCGCTAGATAGTAGATAGGGACAGTGGGAATCTCGTTACGCCATTCATGCGCGTCACTAATTAGAAGACGAGGCATTTGGCTATTTTCAAAAATTTTGACCTGCGTTACTAGGCCTGAGGTTCATCATTAAATAGCCGCCACAAGTATTACCAAGCAGCGTGAACATGACTGGAGTCATGTTTTAAGTACTACGAGTCCCATGGTATCGCAACTTCGATGATGACATCTCTTTGCGGGCCGGAGACTACGCCGTCAGGTTTAAGTCTAGTCCCATCTGCATCAAGCCGGACCTTTTCGAGCTCGATGGAGGAATCTTCGATATAGGTGCTGCACATCTTCGTTACCTTTTCTACGACAACGTTGTGCCGTTTCATGCGTGCACCTTTGACCGCGGGACAGGTCAGACTGCGTGTTGTTGAAAGTCCCGTTCGAAGACGGAGAACGTTGATGGTGTCACGAGCGGACAGGTAAGATGTGTTCGGGTTGAGCCAAGAATTGCTGAGTGGGCTTTTCTGAAAGAGCTGAATATCCTTGTTCTTCAAGTTATTCAGTTGAGTGTCTAGTCTTTGTCTCTTATTGAGTTTTGTCGCTTTAGAGACTTCCTGGCTGACGCTAGACACATATTCTAAACCCACACGGGTATACGCTTTATAGTATAACTTTCGGATGACGGTACGCTCCATTAACTCAGCTATTACTGGCTCTGTGCGACTCAGTAGTCTTCCTACGCTCTTGCAGTACGTGCCTAGGACCTGTTGCTCCACATCTAACAGGCCCAGGCTACCCTCCTTCCACGGCAAGCGTAACAGTGCCGTTGGCATTCCAACGGGCAAGTGATAGAGGCATTTTACAATTTTTCGCACTTCTTTATCGAATTTCAAAGAGGTGATGTAGGGCGAAAGCATACAGGAGAGTACGTAAGTATACTTTGGCACGACTTTGTTGATGAGTAAATTGTACTTCTGTTTGGTTTGAAGTGGCGCTTTAGTGATTCGGCTCCATTGATCTTTAAAAGCTTGAAGATCTAGTTCGGGTAGCTTGTTGCAGTAGAATTTTATACCGAGGTTTTTATAGGTGCGTTCGGTGGCTCTGACTCCAGGTAAGTGTTCTTCAACTTTATTTTCCGCAGGTTGCATTTGAACCGTTTCAACTTCCCAACGTGATGGAAGCCAAAATATTTACTCTTTGTTTCGTTTAGTTGTAGGTGATGCCTATCCAAGAAAGCGATCACCCGGCGCAACAGTCTGTCCACTCCAGAGTAACTGTCAGCCATGATGAAGAGATCGTCGGCGTATGCAAGAATCGATATGCTTTGGGTGGGAGAAAGGTTAACACCCGTTATCTCAGCATGATCTCTAATAAGTTCATCGAAAACCAAATTAAACAAGAGTGGTGAGAGCGGATCACCCTGTTTGATCCCTCTATTAAGCGGTCCTTCCTTTGAATCAGTTTCACCTTGCAACATAAATACCGTTTTGCAGTCCGTGTACAAATTCTTGACAAGCTGCAAGTAGCCCTCCAGACAATGACGTCGCACTAATACGTCGTATCCTTTTGATAGTAAGGATTGCACAGAAGGTACGTTCCAGATGAAACGGGAAGCTCCGCTTTTTCTCGTGGCCACTATTAAACTTCGGTAGAGGGTGCGCCATGATTAGGTAAATTTCCCAATCAGACAGAGCTCGAAATTTTTATTCGCAAAAACTTCCACGTTTTCACCCGTGGGCTCAATTGACGAGTTGGGGGCCACACAGAGTGCCGCAGGATGCGAGTCCCAAACGTCAACCCTTTCTTCTAGGTCCGGAAACTCAAAGTAAGTACTATTAATGATACCTTTTTCCTTACAGTTAAAAATTTTATACAGAGCAGATTCTTCGGCAACAGTGTACGTGATGGGCATAACACCCGCCATCACGCACAACGCGTCATTAGAAATGGTGCGATACCCTGAAACAATTCTCAAGAGGGGAATGCGTTGTACGGATTGCAGTATACTGTTCTCCGTTTGACGCCACCATGCGCCGCATGCGTAAGTTATAGATCTTTCAATACCCCTTTTATAAATACTTTTTAGGTCCTCCCCCTTTATACCCCATGAGGCTTTAGCTACCCGAGCAATTTTAGCCGTTAAAATCGCTACCTTCTCCTTAAGGTAAGTTATATGTGGAATGAAATTCATACGATCGTCTAAAATTACCCCTTGATAGAGCATATTATTTAGAGTCTTTATACTTTTCCCATTTATTTTAAAGATAGGTTTTCTCTCCATCCGAGTTTTACACGCGACTGTGAGAGCACACATTTTGCTCTCGGCAAAGGTAAGTTTATGGTTTTCCCTCCATACCTCCAATATTTCTAACGCCCTATTTCCTGCAGACTCAAGCTGACTTCTGGAGGAACCCCAGCAGGTAACTATAATATCGTCCGCGAATGCTTGTATCTTACAATTTTCCCCTAGTTCTAGTTGGAGAGCTGTGTCAGCAATTAAGTTCCATAACAAGGGACCGCTACAGGACCCCTGATGGCATCCTTTAAGAACTTCCCGTTCAATATGGGTTGAGGGTGTGGAATACATAATGCGACGTTCGCTAAAATAGTTGAAAAAGACTAAATAAAGATTCTTAGGACAGTCAAGTTCCTTTAGTCTGGTAAGTACAGAGGGCCACCACACATTATCGAATGCACCCTGAATATCTATCGAAATGAGCGAGACGTCATTACCGTCCTTTCTTTTCCACCTGGTATTATCTAAGATGTTCTTTATAGCGTCCGTCGTAGAAACCCCATGTCTGAACCCATATTGAGCCTTATTTAGGTGACGTTTACTGTGGAGGTGGTAATAGAGCCTATTTGTGAGCAGTTTGTCGTAAACTTTCCCAACCGTGGAGAGCAAACATTTTGGTCTATAGGCTTTCGGGTCAATCCCATCCCTGCCCTTCTTCGACAACAGCATAACCTTAGAGGTCTTCCAGCATTTTGGAAACAACCCCAACCCTAAACACTTGTTTAAAATATCGGTTACTATATTCGGTATTGATTCGAATAGCTGTTCGAAAATCCCAATAGTGATACCATCTATCCCCAGGGCCTTGCCCTTGTTAAAGCCCCTAATCACACCCTGTATCTCATCCTTTGTAAACAAACAGTCATCCGACGTATCCGGAGGCGTCAGAGAGTTTAACTTTACGCGTGAGTGCTCTAAACTATCACTACGATCGTCATCTTCCGGAAAGAAGTTTTCTAAGAGCGTATTGACTGTTTCATCAAATGATGAGGTCATAGTCCCATCTATCTTCCTGACTGATTGGATTTCGATAGGTTTCAAACATCTCCCTGTTGCTATCTTATACGGAAGGCTAAAAGGACTATAAGATTTTGAGCAGAATTCCTCCCAGGATTTCCGTTTTGAGTTATTAATAAGCATTCTATACTGCGCATGTACCCTGTTATAACTTATTTTCCTCTCCTGACGCAGCTCCCTAATTCTAGTTTTCTGCATTCGTCGTCGTAAGGCCCTTACTCGTTTTCTCATAATTGAAATTCCCCTATACCACCAGGGAAAAGCTCTACGTTCAAGTGGTCGCACTTGTTTGAAGGTAATTTGACATGTTTCTGAGAGAGTATTCATGTAAGTCTCTACTCTCTCTTCCATGTCCGATACGTTGGCGCTATTTATTCTAAAATGATTAAAATTCCTTCCCACCATAATCCTAATCGCTGACCAATCTACGTTCTTTAAAGAATATCGATAAGAGATAGATCTTACAGCAATTGGCCCGTTAATTCTAAAACTAATTTATCGATGATCGCTGCATGTCACGGTATCATCTATCTTCCAATTTAAAAGGTAATTAAGCAAAGCGTTAGACGTAAGGGTCAAGTCAATCCAGCTTCAGCCGTTGCTAGAGGAAAAGGACGCTAAAGAATCATTATGGCTACTGACATGCAGGCCCAAGAAATTACTGAAATCTATAACAAGGTCGCCTCTATCATCCGTGCGTGGCAAACCCCATAGAGGGTGTTTTGCGTTAAAGTCACCACAGACTAAAACATTAGGGTGTCTTATATCAGTTATAACAGTTTGAAGTTCTAGTAGAAGTGGCGCCAGTTCTAGAGACGGTGGAGCATACATTGAAACCATAACATGGTCTTTCGTCCTAAACCTTACATTAACAACAACGTACAACTCTGTTATTTTAAGGGCAATAACATCGATATCCTTATTTGCACAGATGATAGCCGCCTTCCCAACCCTTGAGGCATAAAACGATCTAACATTAAGAGAGAAACCTGCCATACTCCCCGCAAGCAGGTAAGGCTCTTGTATGAAAACTAAATCTACCTGATCAGCCACAATTTGATGATTAAGCTGTGCAGTTGCTGTTTTAGACCTATTTAAATTAATTTATAGCCAATTTATGGGCGCTATATTAATTCCTATACGTTACTTTTCATGGTTCAATTGGGGACTACCCATAATCAACCCGAGCTTTCCTACTCTCAAACGCGAACCGATAACTAGGACAGTGCATATCCAGCGCCCCATGATTTGTACGATATTCTGTCCTTCTCGTCGCATTGCTTTTTGAGCAGTTTCTACAGTGCTTAATTAGTTTCGGATTTACAAACTCTGAAGTCATGTTCTCCCCCGCAAGATGTACATAACTGCAACGTACTCTTACATTTTTTGGACATGTGTCCGATCCCGCAACACAAAGCACCTCTGAACTCTAAAATATTCTTTTATAGGGCAGACCTCCCACCCCAATTTAACTTTCCCCAATTCAATTAGACCTTTAAAATTATGTGGACTAACCTCAAAAACAAAATTCATATTTAGATTCCTTGATGCGAAACTAAAGACCAGCTTTAGGTCAGCTTCTACCAATGCACCGTCACTTTGCGCTACGAGAGCTCCAGCGACCCTAATTATTATTTTTGGGTTATACCTACTTGAACTATAAACTGTTAATTTATCTTTGAGGACATCCGAGGATTCTATGGCGGCCTTGAGTGTTTCCAAGCTATCAAGGGCCTCTTAATGATTAACTACCCCGTTCTTCCTACATACCCTCATATTCTTTACAGTAGTGATGCCTAGACTGCCGTTATTTAGATTAGCCTTCAGCAACTTAATTATGTCCTTGTTGGTAGTCGTATTGCTACTTGTCCCTTGTTCTGGTTCTGGTTCTACAGTCACTGGGGTCGCGGCGCTACTAGTTCCTTGTACTTCAGACTGTAACGGTAGGGCTGACTCATGTCCGATCCCGCGGCATCGGGGGGAATTGTAACGGTAGGGCTGACTCATGTCCGACCCCTCGACAATCGCGAATATGGCCGATCCCTCGGCTATGGAAAAGTTCTCCTAACACCTAACACGATGGATGGAAGACCCTCGTCACGGGCAAAACCCCAGGGTTGCCCCACGGGTCTTGAAAAAGAAAGAGAGAGCAAAAACCAAAAAAAGAAAAGGGGAGTCGAGAACGAGCGCGCCTCGTGAGCAGGTACTTCGTACCGATAACCATGAACTTTACAAAAAGACTAAAATAATAATTCGTGTGTGTGTTCGCGACCTCGAAACAAAGACGCGGCCGATAAACCAAATGTACAACGAGGGTGATCACCCATGAACAAGCGTAATGAGGAAAGCAGAACAACAGAAACAACAGAGACAATTTGAGTATCTTTATTCTTAATTTTAAATTTTATTACCGAGAGTCCACAATATTGAATTGTTTAAGATTACATATTGCAATGACCACATTAAGTTTCTCTAATTTAAGTTTAGTATTCATTAATAGTAGGAAAATGTGTCAAGACGCATTCGTTGTAATAGCTAAGGGTTGCTCTTTTGGTTAAACTATTAGAGTGAAGTCCTCTAACACGACCTTGGGCTTCTTAGTTTTAACTTTGTTTGTTACTGCAGTGGTATTTTTATCTTTATTATTGTTATTGTTGCTATTTTTCTCACTAGTGTCTACACTGTTTTTATTATCGTTAGTTTTATTAGAATTTAATCTTTTAGCTTTTTTACCCTTGCTACTATTATAGTCTTTGCTAGTGTTCCTATTTATTTGATTAATCGGGGTGTTTGAGTCTGCAACTGGTATATTTCGCTTTTTCCTAGTGACAAGTTTAAACTCTGCGTTGCTTGGAGTTAGAGAGGAGCATTCCTCCTCCTACCCTGGACTGTCTGGCAAATTTATATATTCTCTAACTATTTCAGGTCTGACCTCAGAGGTGGACGCGGCTCTAAAACTAGTTAAAAGCGCTACCTGACTTTCTAAATTAGCAACATCTAGGGTTTGCTGCTGAAATACGGTGAAAAGCTCTTCGAAAATCTCGAGTATTTCACCACCTATAATTTTAGGGACCCTTTTCTCGGAGTTCTTGATAATTTTTTGTAACTTACACCTAGCATCAGAGGACATACTACAGAACTTATTTGCAATAGAAGACTGCCGAATGCTCTCATCGCCAAAATCTAACTTGCGCTTCTTTAATACCCCAGAAGAAAGGCGAGCGAAACCTTCAACTAAAGGATCTTCAGTGTTGTTAGCCACCTCAAGGGTGGAGTTTCCAACCGACTTGCTAGAAATTAACCCATCTAGCTTGGGTGAGTTTTCATTAGTATCCATAGTTAAATTAGACTAAAATTCATAAGGGAAACTCCCCACCCACCACGAAACCCAACCAAAGGGACCTTAGACTAAAGGCAAGGGCTGTATCCCTTATATACTCGGGCGCCATGCCCCGTGTGCCTAGCTCACAAGTCATGGACTTGCTAAGTTCTTATAGGGTAGCCAAACTATGCTATTCACTCTCTAGGAGATGGAATCGACCAGGCCTGTTTCCCACGCCCGTTCCGTAGGGACAAACCACACTGCCTCCGAACGCGGAACAGCACCTGAGTGGAAACCAAGGGTGAAGGAGCGCGAGTTGGTGTGGACCCTGAAAGCACCACACACATGCTCGACCGAGGTCCTTATCTTTCATCTCCGTGGCCTGGATTTTGTCGTAAAACGACCGAAGACAATGCCATAGTCTAATTTAGTAAACCCCCAGACTATGGAATTTCTGGGTTGCCAAAGCCTAATTTAATAACTCCCCAGGCTTTGGACTTTCTGGGTTGCCGAACACCATATCTTTTACTTCCCTGGCTCGGACTTAAGGGATTTTTAGTTCATATTAGTATGAACTAATTAAATTAGGCTTTGGCAACCCAGAAATTCCATAGTCTGGGGTTTACTAAATTAGACTATGGCATTGTCTTCGGTCGTTTTACGACAAAATCCAGGCCACGGAGATGAAAGATAAGGACAAGTCGACTCATCCCCGCATCACCGCCCCAGATGACTGGTTTTGGTGACACGTGCGATGGAGCCGACGAGAGCCCTACCACCACGACAAGGTTATGAACTTTGGTAGAGGTTTTAATTAGACAGTCGGACTCCCCTGGTTCGTGCCAGTTCTGAGTTGGCTGTTAGTTGCCGACCGAAACGGTCGCGCCAAGCACGAGACCCAGCACGCCGCGAAGCTGAAATATTCCACGGGAAGGCCCCGACGCTGGTCCGGGCTCTACCAAACCGTTGCCGGTCGGTCTCGCCCAGTCCCGGTGCAGTGCCAGACCCGCTTCGAACCTCAGCCCGATCGGCCCAGCCCTCAGAGCCAATCCTTGTCCCGAAGTTACGGATCAGTTTTGCCGACTTCCCTTACCTACATTTTTCTATCGACTAGAGGCTGTTCAACTTGGAGACCTGCTGCGGATATGGGTACGGTCCGGCACGAAAATCACTACCTCTCACTCGTATTTTCAAGGGCGGACGGGGGCGCTCCGGACACCGCAAGAGGCGCGGTGCTTTACGGAAACACCATCCCTATATCCGGGCGAGCCGATTCCAGGGAGTCAAATCCCTACAAAGGAAATACAACTCTTCACGGGACTCCCGTCGACGTCTCCGAGCTCGTTTGCGTTACTGCAATGTACCCCCGAAGGGGACGATCTCCGTGTCCGGGTTGGGGAATATTAAACCGATTCCCTTTCGGTCACCAGCGGGACTTGCGAATGAGAGGTCCCGCCTCGGAACGGATTTCTCCTATCCCTTAGGACCGACTGACCCATGTTCAACTGCTGTTCACCACCCCAGTCCTCAAGGTTCTCACTTCATTATTTGCTACTACCACCATGATCTGCACCAGAGGCGCCTCCAGGCGAGCTTAAGCTCGGCACCTTCGACGTGCGCCTCTACTCACCGCGGCTTGTAACGGGGAGCCCGTTACCAGAGTTCACCACTAGGGGGAGCGACATAATTGATACCAGGGATCCCCGCTAGACGGCCCAGGAAGCTAAACGTTAGACCGGTCGTCTGCTCAAGAGCCGGGATTGGCCGATCACCGGAGGCCCGAGGGGATATAATTAAACGCAGCCCGGGAATCTGGGCAGTTGGAGGGTTACCGGCATCGAGATCAGTTAATACTTTTGTTATATTAAATTAACTATATTTACTTGTTTAAATATTATCTAACGAAATTATAATGTATATTAATGTTAACTAACGGATTGTAAATATAAATTAACCGGTTTTCTATATTAATAAATATATTGAATTAAGATAAACTACGTAGTCGTGTGATTTCGGGTCTAAGTAGAAGCACGCGATTACAATTGGTGCCCCGAGTGAGGACATAACTTTTGAATTTCGCGCCTTTATCTCCCGGAGTTTGTGTTTAATACGGACTTGCGTTTTACACGGACGTCTTTTCACCGAGTGAACTTTTGGTATACTACTGGACTTGTGGGCTGATGTACATCTTAGTGTGTTCCTTCTGCACAACGTGGGATTAGAACACTCTACAGTGAGCCCCTGATCCGGCCTGGGGGGATCTTTGAGGGTGTTCCGCAGACGCCGGGAACACTCTACCAGCACGGCCAACCAGGCCTCTAGGAACGATAAGTCGATCTTCCGTATTTCTTTGCTCGGTTTTTGTATACTCCGTATGATTGCCCCGGTAAGCGTGAGCAAAGGGGTTGTATAGGCGTCCCCAGTGGTCTCTCTCTTTTGGGTTCACGTGATAGGGCGGGGCTTAAATTTCTCCTTGTGAAGGAATGTACTTTATCTGTCGGAAGCCATTCCACGTTGACCGCCGAGCGATTTATATCGTATCATAAGTTTTTTTATTGCGCCCGACGACGAAGACCAGTTTTTCACTATTATTTATCTGCTTGCCTTATTAACTGATCAACAATTTTCCGGTAAGGCAATGGATTTAATTCTTACTTAGGGACGATAGTTTGTTTGTATAAACGGACCGTGATTCCGTTACCTATTTACCCTAAGCCTCGGTCACTATTGTGACAAGCTGAGTCATTGCGCATAGGTTTAGCCTATCTTCAGGGGCCGCCAACTTGGGCCTTGGACTTTTTTTCCGTTAGGCTTTATTAAGTTTGTCTCATTGGTCTTTATCTTTCGGTATCCAACATGGGGCTTTATTTTATTTGGAATCAAGTCATTCTCCCTTATTGTATCCCATTTGCGGTCACGGTGACTTTAGGCTATGCGGGTTATTTAATATGCCGGGAAATTGGTGTTACCGTGGGATATGATCGACATACCCCGTTACATGGATTTAATATACCCCACCTCGTCAAGGTATTAATCCCCAGTTGCCAATTGGCAATATTAAACAGACTGGGCCTCCCATACCCGCAAGCACGTTCCGGCTCTTCTGACCTAATGGACCGGTTCCTCAAGGATTGTGATTTAGAATATAAGGGCCTTAACGGCTCAGGACCTCCCCATAGGGCAACTTCCAGTATATTATCCAGATCGGGTAGTGTCTTACGACCTTCCGAGTTAGATGCTGTCGATATTCAACAACGTAAAGCCTGGCAAAACTGGGCTAGGATTGAAGCCGAAAGAATTCGGGCCCGCGTAGGTCATTTTCGTGAAGACCTAGGAACGGGTGAGCCACATCGGGAGCCACCGCGGGGAGTTACCCCTTTATCCCCTTTAAGGGCACCCCCTCCGCCAAATATCCCGGTACTGAGAACCTCGTCGCCCTTGTATCAGAGACAGGTTTTAGCATCTGCCCCCCCTCTCCCTTTCGTCCAGCCAGGAGCTGTCAATCAGCCCCCCTTTGCAACCCCAAGGAATCAGGGTGCCATATCTAATATTCCGGCTAGGTCAAGAAATCGTAATTTTCCGGGGGAAGCCCCTCGCATGGTAGCATCTGGTAATAGCTCGGGTAGGGGCCCTGTTCTTCGACCTCCGCATGTTCCGGTGGTCAATCCACCTCAAACACCACCTCCAGTGACTTATAGGACGATGGGGACTAATCCCTCACCCCCTGCTACGCCAGCTCAGCATGTTCCGGTGGTTAATCCGCCGCAAACACCACCGCCAGTAACTCATAGGACGAGGGGGACCAATCCCTCACCCCCTGCTACGCCAGCTCAGCATGTTCCGGTGGTTAATCCGCCGCAAACACCCCCTCGGGTAACTTATAGGACTATGGGGATCAATCCTTCACCCCCGGCTGCCCCAGCTCAGTGTATTCCGGTGGGTAATCCGCCTCAAACACCACCTCGGGTAACGTATAGGACTATGGGGTTAATCCCTCACCCCCTGCTGCCCTCGCTCAGCATGTTCCGGTGGCCAATCAGCCACTAACGCCACCCCGAGTAACTCATAGAGTGTCTGGAACTACTACACCCCCGCCGGTGAACCCCACTACCCCGGTGCAGATAGTGGCCACCCCAGCCAGTGGTACGCATTATAACCCGGTTCTGGGACCAGCCATTATGTTGCCTACTTTTTCGGGTCGGGAGGATCCCAAAGAGTATTTATGTCAAATGGAAATGTTTATTCAGTATCATAGGTTTACAGTTCAGGACATAGCATTATTTATACCCTTGTCTTTAAAGGAGGATGCCCTTAGCTGGTGGAAAAATCTTAGCCGCCATGCTAGTCGCCCCGGGGATTGGGGATATTTCCTTCAACAATTCACCCAAGAATATTTGTCCTCCCGAAGAGACAGGGAAATCAGGGTCGCCCTCTATAGTTTAAAACAGGGTATGGGTGAAGACCTACATTCATTTCGTAGACGAGTCATACAGTTGAACGAGACCCTGTTGGATCCTCTTGCAGAACATGAATTAGTCGAGATTTTAATTACTAATGTTCTACCGGAAATTACCTTGCTGTTGCCGGTGGGTTTATGTCGTACCCTGACTCAAGTGCAGCAAGAATTTAACCGTATCCAGAGTGGTTTAGACCGAAAGTATGCCCAGGGTGGAACAGGGGGATATCTTTCCAGTCCTGGCCCAAGGGTGCGTTTTTCCGGTCCTACTGGGACCACGGGCAGTAATACCGGACAGACGAGTGGCCCTAATAGACCACCATTATCCCAGGCTTGCTATCGGTGTGGAAGTTTTAACCATCTTCGTCGGGATTGTCCCAGACCCGCAGGTACACCTCCTCGCCCGACGCACACGAGAAATTTACCTGCACTTCCACCTGTGACCTCCCAAGGTCAGGCACCGGGTGCGGGAAACGCGTAGGACGCATCCTAGTAGGGTCTCAGGATGTGCGCCGGAACCCACAAGACCCCATTCTTATTCATTCAGTCAAAGAAGATAATATTAACGATAGTCGACTTAAGGGTATAATCATTCACATTGCATGTCAACCATGTGTTGCTTTTTTGGATAGTGGGGCAGACCACAGTATTGTCGCGTGGGATTTTCTACATAAATTAGGAGTCCTTGCGTTAGTGGTTGCTCAGTCGAAAATGGTCAGGGGTGTACAAAAAGGTATAACTACGACTTCTGTAGGGTATATTGAGTTAGAAATAGATTTGGGGACACAGATGGGAACGATACCGGTACGCTTTCACGTTCTAAAAGATATAGAATTCCCACTTATCCTGGGAATGGACATATTGGACGAGCTTCGAGCTAGCATCGACCATGAACGTAACGAATTCCGGTATTGTGGCTATACTCTTCCCCTCATTTATTTGAGAGATCATGCGCCAGGGTTCACCCAAAACCACGAACTCGACACAGGGACAGTCGATGTGTCCCAGTTAAATATGGGTACTTTGACAGAACAAGAGGTGGGGGACTTAATCAGAATTTGTCAAGAGTTTTCATCTCTTTTCTCCGGTCGTTCGGGTAGAACCCACCTGTTACGCCATCGTATTAAGTTAAAACCGGGGACTGTCCCTATTCACCGACAGCCTTATACCCATAGCCGGATGGCTAATGAAGAAATAGATAATCAGGTCAGGGAATTATTGCAACAGGGGTTAATCCGGCCTTCAGATAGTCCATGGGCGTCGCCTACTATAGTGGTGGGAAAGAACAATACAACAGAGAAACGAATGTGTATAGATGTTACCCGATTGAATAGTGTTACGGTAGATGACCCCTACCCGGTACCACGTATAGAAGACATCATAGATTCTATGGGAAAGCCCAGATACATTACTAAACTTGATTTAAAGTCCGGTTACTGGCAGGTAGAGATGCATCCGGATGATATCGAGAAAACGGCATTTGTCACACGAGAAGGGAAATTTGAATGGCTAGTAATGCCATTCGGGTTAAAGAACGCCCCTTCCACCTTTTCTCGGTTGATGAATAAGGTTCTGAAGTATGCTAGACGATTTGGGGTTGGTGTATACCTGGATGATATTGTCATAGCTAACGCTAGTTGGGAGGAACACCTGGAAGCTCTTCGGTATGTGTTTTCACAGCTAAAACACGCCGGTTTAACGCTTAATTTAAGAAAATCGAGTTTTGGAGTCTCCAAGGTAGCAGTACTTGGCTATGTAGTAAGCGCACAGGGTGTACAGATAGACCCAGAGAAAGTGAAAGCTATTAGGAATTTTCCCAGACCATGAACCATGAAACAGGTTTCATCCTTCTTGGGAATGTGTGGGTTTCACTGCCGGTTTATCCCGCATTTCGCGGATCTGACGGCCCCTCTTAATCGCCTCAAACGTAAACACCAGCGATGGCGGTGGGGAGACGATGAAGAGAAGTCTTACCAGGCTTTAAAGCAGGCGATAGCTGAAGCAGCTATGCTACAGGCCCCAACCCCGGATGGGAAATTTATAGTTACCACGGATGCTAGTGGCATCGGTATTGGGGGTATGTTAACCCAGACCCAAGGGGAAGTAGAAGTCCCCCTAGCATATACCAGTCGTCTTTTAAGACCTTCGGAATTGAAATATAGTACTCCGGAACAGGAAGCCTTAGCGGTTGTAGAAGCCGTACGTAAATTTCGCCCCTATATAGAGGGCCGGGAATTTGCTGTCTTATCGGATCACAGGGCGTTATGCTGGTTACTCCGCTTGAAGGATAAGAAAGGTCGGCTCATGCGGTGGGCCTTGGAACTACAGGAATTTATGCCATTCGAAATCTTGCATAAATCCGGTAGGGAAAACGTGGTTGCCGATGCCTTATCTCGATGCCCGGTATCAGATTTGGACACCGTCAGTCCAAAGATTTTAGAAACGGACGACACAGATCAGTCGCCCGGTCCTGAAAACCAGGAAGTCCGGGTCAATATGGTATCGTGTAACCCAGTAGCATTAGGTCTCCGTTGGATGTAGCAACTAAGGCCGACATTAAGTTAGCACAGGCTAGTGATCCGTACTGGCAGTCTGTTCGACAGGACTTGGAAAATGGACAGGCGTCAAAATTGTATAGACTGAAAGATGACATTTTATACCGGATAGCCCAGGGTTTTCAACCGGAAAAGGTAGTTATTCCAACCGCGATATTACCACGGATATGTCAAGCCTATCATGACCATCCCCTATCGGGTCATAGAGGTCGCACCGCAACTTATAAACGGGTGCAAGCTAAATACTACCATCCTAAGTTGTATTCCCTGGTTAAAGACTATGTCCGGGGATGCGAAACTTGTCAGAGGTATAAGAGTAGGAACACTAAGAAACCAGGTTTAATGATTCCGTCCCATAAAATCCACCCCGGAGATCTAGTAGGGATTGATATTATGGGTCCTTTACCAGTAACGAAATCCCAGAATAGGTTCTTAGTGGTAATGGTAGATTATTTTACCAAATATGTAGAGCTATTCCCGGCACGAAGTGTTACCGCCCCTATGTTATGTAAGATCTTACTACAGTATGTTTCACGTCATGGTACGATGACAGCTTTATTATCGGACAATGGACCTCAGTTCACATCTGTCTTATGGAAGCGCTTATGTCGAATGTTAAAAATTCAGTTAAAATTCACGTCCCCTTATCATCCCCAGGCGAATATGACAGAAAGAGCAAACAGGGTCATAGGAGAACTCATGAGTATTTATACCGGGAATGTCCATACGATGTGGGACGAAAGCTTGCCCCTTATTCAGTTGGCCATTAACAGTGCCATACATACTTCAACTGGTTCATCCCCCTTTTATTTACATCATGGTTATGAGCCTACCTTACCCTGGGATGAACGTACCTTTGCCGGAATACCCGAGGACATCGAAGGAGAGATTAGGGGATATGAGGATGGGCCACTCAGGGAATGGCAGTTGTCCATTGACTTTGCCCAGGAAATGAATGAGCAAGCCAGTGCCAAACAAAAACGCTTCTATGACCGGAACTATTCCGATGGGGAGCTAGAAGTGGGACAATTAGTGTGGAAAGCAGGTCATACCTTATCCAACGCCGCAGCTAAGTTCTCGGCTAAGTTCGCCCCAGCCTGGGAGGGTCCCTATAGGGTTGTTGAGAAGATATCCCCAGTTTCCAATGTTATCATGGATTTGGAGTCAGGTGCTTTGGCCGGCACTTGGCATATTAATCAGTTGAAACTACTGTTGAACTCAGTGGTCCTTGAAACCCAGGAAACCACGGAGATTGAAATCCCACCGGTAATACAGGAACTGGAGAACAATGTAGACCCCGGAGATGAGCCCGAGCATGAGTTCGGTGTCACACACGAAGAAAGGTCGTTTAGTGAGGCAGATTCCCGGGACGGTCAGGAGAATATCTGGGATACGGTGCCCATTAGAGTATACGACTTCCGGCCTCGTCAAACCCAGACAAAAGGAGTCGTCGATAGGCCGTCAACCTCGATAGACGTAGAACCAGGGATACATGTTCCGTATCTCAACATGCCAGTAGAAAATGACGCAGTTCCCACCCCGATTCCACGGCGGGAATATAATCTACGACGTCGGGGTCGAGATCAGGAACAGGAACAGCAAGGGGTAGACCTAGCGGTGGCAGGTCCTTCCGGTGAGGGAAGGCGGAAACGAGGTATTCAAAAGGACCCGGTATCGGATATAGACCAGGAGGATGAGGACGATGTGTTGATGGCTCCCTTTCGGTATGGGTGGAAAAGGGAAATAGTTTTGAGAAAGGATACCGGAGGTCGAATTGGGGACGTATATTATTATACCCCGGAACCAGTTAGGGAGACGTTACGATCATACAAACAGATTTCAGCTTTTCTCGGAACGCATCGCGACCAAGCCCGTCGGTTGGGAATGCAGAATTTTAGTATGAAGCCCCAACCGTTTGCGTATCCCCCGTTTGAGATTGTTCGCCATGCTCTATGGTGAAGCATACCCAGTCAGATCACGATTTAATCATTTTTGGGGCGTGTTTTTCTCGAGTGTTGGCATGAACCGGGCGAGCATAAAGTGACGGGGCTTATGTCGGTTACAATTATCTTTTACCTTTCAGACTATGGCAAATACCACCCCAACGTTTTGGGAGGAATTCCAATTCCTCGACCTATCGTGTAGCGAGGACGAGGATTCGATGGCTGAAGCTATCTTTGATAATCTCCCGGTAAGACAGACGACCATCGAACCGTCAACATCAAATAACACCACAACCCTTCCGATGCGTAACGAGGATGAAGGACATACAGACGGACGACCCATCAGGGAAGGAAACCACCCACTAACAGGGGGCCTGAACAATTTACCAGCACTGCTCGCGCCTCCCGAAGATCAGATGGCTATGGCTATTTTGGAGAACCCTCCGGCCGGACAGACGACCGTCGGCTCGGAACCCCTTATGATGCATAACGATAACCGCATCCCCGCCACGGTGTCACAAGACCCCTCCCTACCATCTTGCTACATTGATATTTTCTGCTCCCTCCCCTGTTACGTGTCACGTACGGGTACGGACATTGCGGGTTTTTCCCTGCACGTCAAAAATTTACCGGAACGGTTCCCAGCCCGTTTCAAGGGATGCATCTCCCACTTCGGGGCTATACCCGACGAACTGAACTTAGAATATATGCGTACAGCATTCTCAAACCCCGGCTTCCTAGGCACAGTAGGAATTCCCCCACTCTATGCCAAAGCATTTCTTCAAGATAAAAGAATCAAACAGAATCTACTTCTGGCCCTGGCTTTTTCCAAGGTCAGTGCGGTCGGCGCCATTGGATTGGACTTCTCCCGCAATATTGATTTATGGCCCCCGGAAACTCAAATCCTAGCCTTTCGGCGCCAACTCCAGCTGGCGAAAAACTACGGATACCCGGTATTGGTGCAATGCCGCGACGGCCGTCTGACCATAGAGGCCTATAAGACTTGCTACCGGGTATTGTCCGAGGAGCTTCCTCGGGGACATGTCATTATCCTGCTGAATTTCTCGGGTGGACAAGAAGCGGCCACAAAATTCTTGTCTAGATTTCCCCGGCTGTTCCTGGCCATATCCCCGGCCATGGAACCCCATTACATGGTTCGATTTTTACGCGACATCCCGTTAGAGCGCCTACTGGCCCACTCAGGAGCTTCAATGTTTGCTGCCACTAGAGAATTGACGACCACCGTAAAATCCCCCAGTTTCACCTTCATCGTCTTGCAACGTATCGCAGCCGCTAAAGATTTACCGGTTGAGGCAGTGGCGTCCATTATTTGGGCAACTACCCAAAAATTGTTTCGCCAACCGGAATAGGGTTGATAGGTTCACCCTACCTTTGGATTATTCTTTAGTTTTGTCCCCATAGACAATGGGACCACCCATATACAGGACTGGGTACTTCCATGCCACGGTTCTGGATTTGTCTTTGTACTTTATGTTTTCTAACCATATGTACTTATTATTTCATTCCCCATAAGCCTGGGCCATTAGTTGGAATTTTGTCAAAAAACAAAAAAAAAAACATTTTCCTGCTTTATTGTTTTTTCTAACAATAACATAATATGATACTTGTACCCTTTTCCCAAGGTGGGCATATCCCCGTGGTGGGACTTAATAAACATGTTTTCCCTTTAACTCCTTCTTTGTGGTCCACCCGTGTTTGAGTTTGATTCCCGGGTTTTGGGTGGGGCTTCCCTCCTCAATATTTCTTTTCAGATACTCCCAGCGGCCTTACACTGCTGTTTTCCTTATCACCCGGGGCAGCTGCTTCGTTCTTGCAGAGGGGGAGGATGTAACGGGGAGCCCGTTACCAGAGTTCACCACTAGGGTGAGCGACATAATTGATACCAGGGATCCCCGCTAGAGGGCCCAGGAAGCTAAACATTAGACCTGTCGTCTGCTCGAGAGCCGGGATTGGCCGATCACCGGAGGCCCGAGGGGATATAATCAAACGCAGCCCGGGAGGGTTACCGGCATCGAGATCAGTTAATACTTTTGTTATATTAAATTAACTTAACTTTATTTACTTGTTTAAATATTATCTAACGGAATTGTAATGTATATTAATGTTAACTAACGGATTGTAAATATATATTAACCGGTTTTCTATATTAATAAATATATTGAGTTAAGATAAACTACGTAGTCGTGTGATTTCGGGTCTAAGTAGAAGCACGCGATTACAGTCTTAAAACACCATGGTTTATTCGGCCGCGGTGGCCGGGGATAGTAGCCCAGGACTTTTAGGGTTTGACCTAGAACATTTGAACATAAAGATGAAAATTGGTACATGTGTTATTTTTGACCCAACAAAAAATATACTAAAAGTCCCCTGCTGTAGAGCGCGAGCTTTCGCCGCCATCTTGGAAAATGACCGCCGAGAATGCCAGATACAATGTATTCCACGTTCTTCTTCAAAAATGATGAAAATTGGTACACATTATAATTGGAACCACATGAACATCATGGCAGAACGTTACAGCTCTGTGTTCAATAGTTTGGTAGCCATATTGGAAAATGGCCGCCGTGAATGCTAGGTACAGTATATTTCACCATGTTGTTGGAAAATTATGAAAATTGATAGGCATTATAATCAAAAATGTGTGAACCTCATAGTAAAATATTGAACCCATTATTCAGATAATTTGGCCGCCATATTGGAAAATGGCCGCCATCAATGTCATTTAGGTACAGTATATGAGTCAAAAATTATGAAAATTGGTAATAATTAGGATGAAGACCGTCTAAACAACATACTTGAATATTGAAGACGTGCTACTGATAGTTTAGGCGCCATCTTCGAAAATTACTGCTAGAAATGCTAAATATATTTCAAATATATAAATCTTTTCGAAATTTCTATTTTGAATAGATGATTTTCATTGACGTAATAAACAACAAAAAATGGCCATCTCGAAGTTGAAATTATCGACGCCATTTTTAAAAATGGCTACACGAAAATTATTGCCCTAAAATCAGAAAGAAAGAAAAGTTATTCAATGCTGTTATTCTCAACATGTTGATTAGAGAAAATAATATAATATGGGGTTTGTACATTTAAGTGTTGTTTAAGATAAGATTTTAGACAAATCTCTAACATTTCATTCATATTCATCGTCATCCTGAAGATTATTTCATAATAATTGCATGTCAGAGGCCTGGATTAGGCGCTAGACCTAGCTGGGGGCCTTATCAGCGCCCCTCCCCATCATATTCCAAATTGAACCTGCGGAACCGCCGTCATGGAACACGGGATCGGCCAGCGGGCCCGACAAACGCCACTTGAGCAGGTGACAGAAGCTGGACACCGTCAGCGGCGAGCCCAGTCAGGAGGTGGCCGGTGAGAGGGAAGGATTAAGGCAGCAGAAGGCTCGAGGGGACGGAAGAGTTCCCTCCAAGCACAACAGTGCCATACGGCCCAAACAAATAATGCATCCGCGACCCCTCGAGGGTTGCCAATAGCGGGGGCGAGCCAAGGCAACACCTGGGCGGGGGCGAAGCGGCCCAGCAAAACCTTCACGGAACGGTCTGAACTAAGGGCGAACCCAAGGAACTCCCGAACCGTCACACTGAACTCGGGCCCCTACGCCACGACAAGTCCTTTGAGATAAAAAGGTTAAGAGAACACTTCTTTCATTTACGTGTGGTTATGATAAAGCGTATTTTAAAGTAATTACAGATAAACAACATCTTACAAATTCGTTGCGCTTTTTTAATGACCATAAAGCATCTCAGGAAGTCATAGCTGCTACCGAAGAGAGATTTCTTGCCGATTTTTAGGGTGATAATGGACACGTCACGCTTCAACTATGTAGATATTACACGTATAATGGAACCGTTGCCACACTTACCGTCAAGTCCTCATTTGATCTCGCTAAGCTTCATCCAACAACTGACGCCGCCAAACTACACTCTTTCCGAGCGTATCTTCAAGTCCAACAAAAGCTAGGAAACGATTTAATCCCGACCAGTGGGGATTGGTTCGCGATCGCGAAAGTCGAAGACCCATTCACACCATTCTCTTTCCGGCATCAAATGAGCTTATGACACTCATTATTTGTACCTGCAGTCTACAGAACATTTTGTATAAAGAACTGTGAATGTAGAAGATCGGTAATAGCTTGCTGAGCAATGTGTGGACATTGTCAAGGAATTAGCCGTAATAAAAAATCTCCAGGATGACGAGAAACATGAACGAAATGTTAAAAATGTGTCTTAAATCTAATCCTTAACGACACTAGAATGTATATATTACATATAAAACCAAAATCCGAGTAATATGGCTTTCCTTTTTTTCCTGATTTTAGGATAGTAATATTTCAGCGACCATTTTTAAGATAAGTCGATAATTTAGACTCGAAAATAGTTATTTTTATGGCGTTTTATACGTTCATGAAAATCATCTACTCAATAAAGAAATATCGAAAATATTTATATATCGATAATATATTTGGCATTTCAAGCAGACACTTTCCAAGATGGCGCCTAAATTATCAGTAGCACGTCTTCAATATTCAAGTATGATGTTTAGACTGTCTTCAACAATATTTTTACCAATTTTCATAATTTTTGCAGAAAATACTGTATATATGTAAATGACATTCCCGGTGGCCATTTTCCAACATGGCGGCCAAATTATCTCATGAATGACTTCAATACTTTACTATGAGGTTCACACAGCTCTGATTATAATGCCTTTCAATTTTCATAATTTTCCAACAAAATAGTGAAATATACTGTACCTAGCATTCACGGCGGCCATTTTCCAATATGGCAACCAAACTATTGAACAAAGAGCTATCTAATTTTATCATGATGTTCATGTGGTTTCAATCATAATGTGTACCAATTTTCATAATTTTTGAAGAAGAACGTGGAATACATTGTAGCATGTATTCCCGGCGGCCATTTTCCAAGATGGCGGCTAAAGCTCGCGCTCTACAGCAGGGGACTTTTAGTATAATTTTTGTTGGGTCAAATCAACACATGTACCAATTTTCATCTTTATGTTCAAATGTTCTAGGTCAAGCCCTTTTTGACCTATCTGTCCTGGCCTACCAGTACACGAGGTAGTTTTACGACTTGAATCCCATTGGACGCTGAAATAAAACGAATATGTCCCAGTGAACAGGAATTCACTTCCATTGAACGGAACTGCAAAAGTGAAAATTTCCCAATATAAACTAGCAGAATGTTGTCGAATGAGTAAATAACTATTGGCAGAAGTGGATCATATTACAGCTCCCTAGTACTGGACGATATAACATCGCTGTGCATCAGCATTGTCTTCCAGCACTGAAGGGAAAAGGGTATATGCGAAACGCTGCGGCAAATTTGTGAACTAAACCAGAGGAATGATTTTGGCGCGAAAGAAATTGTTAAAAAGTTAGGCAAGCAAACGGAAGGGGTAGCCAATGAGGAAAGGTTTGAGAGCGAAGAGTGCGGAAGGAAACAAATTGTTCCATTCATAGTGTTGGGTTGAGAATTCTAGAGGGCCGGTAGGCCCTTCTAGATCAGATCCCACACCCTCCCGTAATGTTAAATGAATTAAGTCTAAGTATGTTAATTTAATTAAAAATGCAAGTACCTCAAAAGATTACTCTACAGCAGACGACGCTAATTGCTCTACAGCAGACGACGCTAATTGCTCTACAGCAGACGACGCTAATTGCTCTACAGCAGACGACGCTAATTGCTCTACAGCAGACGACGCTAATTGCTCTACAGCAGACGACGCTAATTGCTCTACAGTAGACGACGTTAAATTGCCATTTCACCGCCTTGAAACTTTAAATTGCCATTTCATCGCCTTGAAACTTTAACTTGATTTTTTTCAATATCTATAACACTAAAATTTCTAAAACTTCACTGGTGGTTTTTTTTGTTCAATTGTGTGTCTCGGTTGAAATTCTTTACTTAAGATACCTTTTTTTATTTGTATTTTAGATGTTAGTTTCGACCAAGGCTTAAGTTGCCTTACTTAGGCAGATTAGTGAGTCCATGGATTAACTAACGCTATCCCTTAGTTAATCCATGGTTAGTATAATGCAATGGGTGATTGTAAAAGCTTGAAGGATAGATGGATCAGTGTGGGAATTTAGGATTTTTTTTAAAACTGGACCAGTGGCATAGATATTTTAATTTAAATAACTGGCCACGGTGCCACCCAGCGTGGGAAATATGGCGGTAGCACACGGTAAATACCAGTTTAAAAATTGCCTGGACCAATTTAAAAACCAAATTCGAGGGGGAGTCAGTGGTCCTCGGAATACTTTCAATTTAACAAGTAACTATTCAAGTTGTGCCTTTTTCAGGTTTCATCAAAGATAATTAAGTCTAAGTATGTTAATTTAATTAAAAATTAATTACCTTAAAAGATTACTCTACAGCAGACGACGCTAACTGCTCATTACTCTACAGTAGACGATGCTAATTTGCCATTTCACCGCCTTGAAACTTTAACTTGATATTTTTCAATAAATATAACGCTATATCTATTAAAAACTTTTTCGTTTAATTATATGTCTCGGTTTAAATTCTTTACTTAAGATACCTTTTTAACAACAATTCCATTTTCCTAAAACATTTTATCATGAAATTTATTTTTAAGGGATATCGTGTAAATTTAATCTAATTGAGACATTCTTTTCTAATTTCTTAGGATTTTCCTCTCGAAAGGTTTCAAACACAAGAAGTTTTCATAAACACGATCTTTTCTATTTCGTACCTCAAGGTTAAACAACATAAAATATTTTATCTAATGGATTACATGACTATTCAACTGTTATTAACCCAGGTCTCTTGAAAATAAATATTCTTTGGCTACTAAAGTTTGATTTCTAGTCATCTTTGACCCCCCAACTACATAAATATTTTAAATCATGTGTGCTTTACTCTCTTTGTTTCACCATTATGATGAATTAACAAAGCTACCCTGTGTTGCTATATGAAACTCAACCAACACTTCAAAAATCTTCCCTAAACCATCCATAAATTGTGCCTGTGCATAAAGAAGAAACAAAACCCTTTCTCAAATATATTAAAGGTTATAAAAGTCCTCCCTTTTGTAGTCGAATAGACCGCTTATAATATGTTTTTAATGAGAGAAATATTTGAAAGTTAAACCCCTTCTCCCTTGAAGAAAAAAAAATCATGATAAAATTTTACGAAAATGGAATTGTTGTTGAAAAATCTGAGATAAGTAATTTTATTTCAATTAATTTATAGGAAATAAATCCATTACCTGTAAAATCAGAAAATTGAATTAAATTCTAAAGAGTAGTAAAATACGGATTGTCTTTAAAATTATATGGAAAAAAAAATCCGCCCTTCAGTCAACTGGAAAAACTCTTATCGTTTTGTTTTTTAGGCTTGGGCAAACCAAGTCCTTTTTATATAATTTCTTGCAAGGGCCTAACCCAGTTAGGCATAAAATGTTCGAACTCAAAAATAACCTTCTATATAGAAGACCTTACAGGAATTATCCCGAGAAAATTTATTTACCACCCCGTTTAAGGCTAGAAGCCATGCGGTTATTACACGACCACCCTTTATCAGCTCACAGGGCAAACATAAGACCCTTAACAAAGTCACATTTAGATATTGGTGGCCAACTATAGTTAGTGACGTCCAGGACTATGTTTGAGGATGCACACTATGCCAAGAATTTAAGGCTAGAAATAGGAAAAGGCCAGGGCTAATGCAACCCTCCGAGATAACAAGTCCTTGGGACCAGATTAGTGTCGATATTATGGGACCTTTTCCCCAAAGTAGACACCATTACAAATACCTTATAGTCTTTGTTGATTATATGACAAAATTCGTGGAAATGATACCACTTAAAACTATTACAGCAAAGAATTGTGTACAAGCTTTCAAGTCTATAATTTCTAGGTGGGGAGCTCCTAAAGCTATCCTTAGTGATGGAGGGGTACAATTTGCCTCGAAATTTTGACTGCAAACTTGCAGAGCTTTTAGAATTAACCCAAAGTTTACCACCCCTATACGCCTAAAGGAAATCCCACGAAACGAGTCAATAGAGTAATAGGCGAGCTTATATCATTCTATGTAGGAAATCATCATGATAAATGTTTTGAATCCCTTCACCTTCTTCAATTTGCAATTAATTCTGCACCCCATGAAACCACGGGCAGATGCCCTTTCTTTTTGAATTTAGGGCGGGAGCCACGTCTCCCTTGGGATTTAGAAATTGAAGAACCCATTCAGGACCCTGATGACCCCAGTCGTACAAAAGCTTTAAAAGTTCTTAACGAACAATTATAATTCAGTAATGAATTACCTTATTTAGCCAAAGCTCACCAGAAGAAATACTATTACCTCCGTCATGACCCTCTAGAATTTGAGGTAGGAACATTAGTATGGATGGAAACGATTCCTTTGTCAAGTACGACTGGTCAGCTTATGAAAAAGCTCAGTCCTAAATGGGCAGGTCCCTTTAAAATAGTTGCAAAACATTCTCCCGTAGTTTACGAGTTAGACAGGACAAAATGTAGGGGAAGTCAACCTAGAGCATCTGAAACTCTACTGGACTAATGTAGCTGTCTTCGACAATGCCGAAAATGCCCCCACTCCACAATCGAACGTTGCAGATAACGCAAAGCTGGAAACTAACCTCCAGCTAGCCGACCGAAAACCAAATGGTTAAAACATTGCGATAGATAAGGTAAGAGAGTAGGGGTGACGGTATAACCCGAAAAATTTTACCCCCCTTCTTTCCCCCCTTTCAGGGGGGGGGGTAAAATTTTTCGGGTTATACCTTCACCCTTTAGGGGGGGGATTGATGACGTCACGTGATGGTGTTGGGGTGGAGTTAGGGGGGGAATTGATGACGTCACGTGATGGTGTTGGGGGGAGTTAGGGGGGGAATTGATGACGTCACGTGATGGTGCTGGCGGGAAATTTGAATTGTTGAGCCACCTGGTGGTGGTTTTCTTGATGACGTCACGTGGCTGGTACCTTTAGGGATAGGCTTATGCTATGGTAGATTCTGAAAGGTAGGCTTATGCTAGGTTATTCTAGGCTTATTATTATTACAACAATCAGATTTTAAATCAAAAAACATTTAATTAGCGTGATAATAACATACATAATTAAGTTAAATTAATAATAAATTAGTTAAATATTTAAAAAAACCTCCTCCTTAAACTTGATTCAAGCCATATCTGAAGATGTTTTTTTCTATACCGGACTAATAAGGCGCCGTTGGTAGGAAGTCGAACCCTGGAATGGAAACTCAAATGTTGTTGAAACAACACAGAGCTGGACGCATTACCACCAGGCAACCACACGGTTTGTTAATAAGCTCCTTTTACACTTTTTTAGTCGCCGTATATGATTTTGAAATTGTTTAGCAATTTTCATATCGTTAATTTTTCTATTTGCGGTAAAAGCTTTTAGGAAAGCTTTCGTACTTTTCTTCTTACTTCTATGAATAAAATAGAGGGCGCTATACTGCCCGAATACGCTACTTTCTAACCTCTGAAGTTGTCGCTTACCAAAAGTCCATTTTCTGCAGTTTAAAGATAAAAAATCTTCTTATACTAGGCAGAAATGGTGGCAAACCGTAGCTATCGAAATAATACCCTACACGAGCTCCGTCTATGAAGACCGATACCCAGTGAGACCCCTTTTCATAGTGCTGATCTAAATTTATAATTTACGATGCGGGATATCTGGTAACCTTAGGTAACCTATTTGACGCGAAAACACCCAAAACGTTGGGCGTATCTGATAAAGCGAGAATCAAGTCTATGGTGGTAGTTGCTGACATTTTAATAATCTACAATTACGTTTCTATTTTTATCGATTTGAATCATGCTTTGAAATTCGGCGTATACAATGCAGACTCCGCTTCGGGCAAAGGTTTAGCGAATCCCATGTCCAATCTTAATTGTCCTTGCTTAACGGGGTTCCAGTGGTTTGTTTCACTAGCCGAAAGGTCCGGTGTCAGATCAAAAGCGTAGAGAGTTAACCCGTTGGCAAACACGTTGGGAGTAATATCGTTACCGTCGTCTTTATAATGAATACCCGTGCCCGCGAACAACGTTTGATAAGCTTGTATATACAAGTTTTTACCGAAATCAGGAGTCAACGGTTTCGAGGGTATTTGTTCGTTATCGAGGTACAGAGACAAAAAATTTAAATCCCAAGTTTTAAAGTTAAAGGGATTCAGAGTGTAACTGCCCTTGAACGCCGCGTTGGATACTATTCCAATAATGACGCGATTAGGCTGAGGGCCTAGATACATATTGTTAAAACTCTCGGTGCTTAGTTTTAGTTTTAAGTTCGGTGCGCGTAAAATTATATTTGGCAGTACCGTTATTAAGCGCTGCTTCATGCGCTAACACTATTTTAGGACTGAGTTTAACTTTACGTACTGCGAGTGCAGCGTCTAGTATCTTGACTTTACAGTTTTTGAGAGTGGCTGTTTCTTCACACATTAAGGCAAACTCGTCCTTGTTGCGAGTAAACACGACTTTAAGGTCCACCCCGTTTAAGAGATATTCGGGAATATTAAACACGTCACTAAACACGGGTGTAAAAAATTCAATCACGGCCAATTTAGCAGTTTTAGCCATTCGGGCGACGAAACCTTTATTTGAAAAGTCGTCGAACTTTCCGGCTTCGTCCTTTTCCCATCCGGCCATCATGAGGTGAGATGTTTTGGCCGCGGGTCCGTAATTTGAGACAGTTTCGATAAAAGAAGTGAAGGCGTAGTTTTGAGCGGCTGAAAAACTCGGGTATTGTTCAAGAAAACATCGCAAGTTCTCCACAATGCGTGGCCAGCGTTGTTCACGAAAGCTACCACGGCGGCATCGGGAAGATCACTTCCATCTTCGTTGGTGATTTTGACTTTGTTGTAATGCATGGTGTGGGCTACATCGATGTAGCTATCTCCATTGCCCGAGATGAGGTATTCGAGGGTAGAGCTATCACCAATGGCCGCCAAGGGTTTGGCCCATACACATTGAGCATGTTCGACACTAGTTTGAATCGGCACAGGGGCAAAAATGTCCAATTCACTCTTAAGAGCTTGGAGAGAAAACATGATTTTTTCAGGAGCTAAATATATCGCGTGGCGTCTGCTTTGAATGACGGTGATAAACTGATAGGCGTTTAACTTTGCGTCTCTTTATCTTTAATCCTGAACCTTGCTGAGCAGCAGTCATGTTCTCATAAGTTTCCTGCAATCTCTTTTTCGCGGCACTTTTCACATTCTGACCTTGCATTACGTCACCAAGAATCTTTTGTCCCGTACTAATGGCTCTAGGTGCCAAATACTTTGCACCTCTAATTAATAAGGGGCGTGCCCATCTAAATAACCCTTTCAGGGCGCTCCCTATCCCGTGACCTTTTTGGTGGGGGGTCCCGACAAATACTTTTGACACCCCTCCACCCCCTACCTGATCTAAATAATACCTCCTATACTCGCAACGAGACTCTAATGTTTGGGGTTTTGGCATGGTCTAAAGTGTAGTTTACAGGACGACGTTCCAAACTCGAATGACGCGGCTTGGCGTATCAAAGTAACGTTTAGCAACTTTAACGTAATGGGGAGAGTTAAATGATTTAGTTATAGTCGAACCGTGAGGCTTTTCGCTGTCTACGCCTACTATACGAAGTAGCGGGGCTACCGTATCGCCTATAAATTCATTAGCTACTATATCGGAATAAATAAACAATTGGTCGGGAATATAATAATTTAAATTAGCGGGAACAGAGCTTCTATACGATTGGCTGGTTTTATCTGAAGGGCAAGAGAAAGACGTACTTTGGCCTTTTGGGGTTTTAAATCCTAATATCCTTTTCAAAGTGGGAGAAAGAGCCAAGATACCGTTAGGTTGAATAGTTAAAGAAATGTAATCAGAGAGGGGATCCGAATCAAACTTAAACTTTGAACCGTATTGAAAGCCGCTTAATCCGGAAGCTATTTGTTTAAGGAGGGCTTCTAATGATTTGTAATAACCCCCGGGAACTATAAAGGCCTCGGCTTTAACAATAGGCTGTGATTTTCCGTCCCGACCTTTTTTATTTTCATGCGAGACCACCTGCACTTGACCTTCCTCACTGGGTATGTTAAAAAAGGACATTGGGTACAAAACTTCTACAAGAGCAACCTCCCAGTCATCCCCGATCAGCTCTATAGCCTGGGGCAACTTGGTAGTGTAAGAGGAGGTCTTGTTGTTGTCATAAATTTTCATGCTAGCGTTGCTCGGTAGCGTTAGGTAAAAGGGAGACTGCATCTTTAGCCGGAATCCAAGAATTCATAGAAGGGGGATAGCCTAGCCACTTTACAAAGAGCTCCTTTTGTCCTCTACTAGTGCGCTTACGAATTACTTTCTCGATCTTGTACGTCTCGGGTCTAACTACCGACTGAAGTTCCATCCCGTAAAACACCCCCTTTATTGGTTCCCCGTTTAAATCTTCTAGTTTGAATACCGGAGGGCGTCTGTCAATTTGTCCCACTATTTTAAAAACCTCTATTGTGTAAGTTCGCTCGTACCCTTTTTCAAAAATCATCTTAATCCTACTTACTCGGACGTATTCGCCCACCTTTAATTTTTTCCCGTAAACTTTCTTTTCGCTAAAGTACTTTCCATAAACATTTTTAAAAACCTGAAGGACATTGGTGCCAGTAACTTCCAAAGGAGTCATTTTTATCGCGGAATGCACCGAGTTATTGTAAGCATTTACCAGGTCATCTAAAACATCTATATATCTATTGGTATTCTTTTCTGTAAAATACCTGTACATGCGTGACTTGAAAGTTTGATTTAATCTTTCTACCATACACGCTTTTATATCGTCAATCTCAGTTGTAAAAAATATAACCCCTTTCTCCTTCAAGTATCCTTGTAATTGGGAATTTCTAAATTTGGTACCTTTATCCGTCTGTAGCTTCCTAGGAACCCTTTCTCTAAAGACAGACTTAAAAGCCTCAACCGTTTCAACACCGCTTTTTTATTTTAAAGGTACGGCCCAAGCTCTTCTGCTTAAGCAATCTATTACGGTTAATATGTATTTGTACCCGTCGTTGTACTGACTCAAAGAACGCATGTCGTTCAAATCCGCCTGATATTGATCCCCTATGTTAGTTACAACCACCTTGTTTCTTTTAAACTTTCTAAAAACTCTCTAATGTAAAGTGTACGCGTCTTTTCCCTTTAACCAATCTAGTACTTGTTTCTTACTAATCCCCTTTAATTTTAGTGCTAAATATAATTTTTCAGCACCCCCGAAACTGGCGGGGTGGGAAGGGTTAAAGTAGATACCTTTTGAAATTTTGGAGATTTTACGTACGCTGCCCATTTCGGAGACTCGGTTTTAAGTTTTTTAGCTGCTGACTTGACACTAACTTTAGGAGCTCAAGTTCTTTTGATTTTAATTTGTTGGGGTATTGTTTACGAGGTTAGAGGGGAAAAACTGGAAGTAGGTTTGTAAATGCGTAAAAACCTCTAGGTTTTGGGTCTTTGTTAGAGAAAGGCTTGACAAATTCTAAAGCTATATCTCTAATATTCGAGCCGGGTATTATTGCATCATTAACTATAACTTCCCCACTATCTGTCCACCTAAGCTTTCAGGGTTAGTTGAAATCTGATCAACGATACTATGTACATGCCCTATATATTTAAGGGGGATATCGTCTAACCAAGCCAAGTTATAATAGTTGGAGGTCGGTTGGGGGACCGTGGGTATAGGTTGCCTAGCGATATTATGTAAATTATTATATCTCTGTACAGTCTGTTCGTATAAGCGCCATTTTGAAGCTTCGTCTAAATCTTTACGAGCTAAAATAACATTCATCTCATTGTCCAATTCCGAAATTACCTGTTGTTGGGAGTGTGGGAACGGGTCGTTTTTAAAGGTAGAGCTAGGGACAAGGACCATTTTCTGAGCGTACTGCATTTTTTACTGACTACCTCCTGTTATGGCTCCGATAATAGAGGAAACGAGAGGGAAAAGGAAAGAAAAGAAACTACCACCCTCCTGAACTAGTATATCACATTGGTTTTCCAAGATATTCTCTTATTAGCAATTTTTCTAAGTTTTGCGGAATGCCTAGCTAATCTAGCTTTTTGACTTTTATTTAATTTAACGTTACCGTGTAAAGTATTTTCAACACACTCTGCGATTGCGTCAATTAAGGGTTTCTTGGCGTTACGTAATATGATCCTACGATGTTTTCGAGGGGAATTGGCAATAACGGAGAGCAAATTTCTTTGCGACCGAAGGCATAGTGACTAAATGAAGAGATGGCTAAACACCCGTCTATTATTATAATTATTTGGGAATGTAAACTTCGCAAGGGTTGTCGGGAAATATTCCAGTCCTAAGTCTATGATTCTCGGGGCATCTTTGGTGTAGATCGAATAATAAATATCCGAAAGGTAAACTAGTAGCGTCACGGTAGGCATCGACAGCGAAACGCCATTTATCGGCAAACATTTGTCTAGCTATTATTGAACTTTGCAATTTATCTCTAGGAGATTTCATAAGAATAAGATAATGAGCGTTCAAAGAAACATCTCTAGAGTCTTTGGATCGATGGAATACGTTTTGGACGATATATATTACGCTCAAGTTGCGATGATGCGTTCCCTTGGTAAAAAGAGACCCAACTTCTCCTTTGTTCTCGTTCATCAAGTCATCGATGATTAAAAGACAGGACTTACCGCCTGTATACTCTGATAAATCTGACATGCCTTGTTTGAAAAGCACAAAGTTTCTCAAACTTTCGAAAAATGGTTGCCATTCACCGTAGAACCAATGTATTTCGCTTATATTAGGGGAAAACATGGCTTCCCTGTTCTCTAATATTTTTAAAACTAATTGAGTTTTCCCACGTTGAGACGGCCCTGCTATCACCATGTTAAAAGGATGGTAGAAATTATTCATGACCTTACCCTTTGACTTTCAACGAACGAATCAGATAAAGATTGTAAATTGTTTGTATAGATGAGATCGACACGAAAATGAGCAATTGCAATTTCGAAAATACGTGGGATATTTAAGGAAGCATTGACGAAAAATTAGTTTTCACAGGACATTCCGCCAAGACGAAAATGACTAATTGATAATATTGATCAAAACAATATGACTAGACTTTATATTGTAACGGCCATATCGCAAACGCGAAATGGCGTTACCCCTGGTAGGCCGTTGCTCCTCATAACGTTAAAATTAGCGAGCTTGGGGTGGCAGCGGAACGAGCATACGCTTGTAAAACTATCAGGGGGGTCTAAGAAAGTCCTATTGCACCGCGCAGCTGTCCTCGTCGGAATCCCGACAGAGACTTAACCCCTTGACCAAACGTCAAGGGGGAAGAAACCCTTAGACCCGACTCGAGACCCTGTATCTATAAAAGGAGGGGCCGGGGACCAAATAGACATCTTTTGGCTGCTCAACGAAGAGAGAGCTCTCTCATTTTTATTTTGTTAAATTATATACTTTAGTTTTTAAGTTAAAAAATGACTGGGTGAGTTGAAATAAATTATTGTACTGAAACAGTGCTGTATTACTCTAGGGTAAGCCTGCCAGTTTTGTGGGGCTTACAAACTGGCGCCCAACGTGGGGCTTTGAGAACATAGAGTAATACATGTACTTAGTTTACGAGAAATTTTTCTCTAAGTTTAATTTTAAAAAGTGTTGTGGTCGCGAGCCGATTTAGTTGATTGGTAGTTAGTTTAGTGTTAAGTAAGTTGGATATAGCGATACGGCTATATTTAGTTATGCCGGAAACTAGATCCGGGGGTTCCACTAATAATGACGAAGGCGCATTGTCCGGAGATCCGGCGCTACAAATGAGTCAAATTATTGGTGATGCCTTGCGTCAAGCCTTCCAAATTTTTGTCTCAGGTAGTGGGGTAGCTGACGTTGGAAATCCAACGCAAACTCCCCAAGTAAGGTTGCGAGTAGACGCTCCAACCTATTTAGGCCCCGCAGATGAGAAATCTCCGATGGATTTCCTCGAGGCTCTTCTGCGGTATCAATCAGCGACCGGCTATAGTGATAAGGATATCCTTTTTCACGTGATCCCTCTGTCTTTACAAGGGCCGGCCGATCGCTGGTTTAAATTTGTGGGGGGTTCAGCCGCTTTCAAAAACCTTTCGGAATTCCGAGATTGTTTTAATAAGAGTATAAGGCTACTAGGCGCCTTCAAATTGATCTGGATAACCGAAATCAAGAAGAAAATGAACCGTTGACTCAGTACATCCATTGTTTATCAGAGTATTCTCACCGATTAGAAACTCCGGAGTCTGAGTCGGTACAAATTCAGCGAGTCCTACGGCAGTGTCATTCGACATACTGTAGAATGCTAAGGGGGAAAGCTTTCGCTACCCTTGCTGAATTGGCTGAGGAGGCTAAGATTATTCAACCTGATCTCCTAGCCGAGGTAATGTACAGATCCCCACCTTCAATGGCGGAATCCTTGGAACCTGGTTTAGCATATGGGGCAAGCGCTACAATTGAGCAATCGCATCAATCGGTTAGTAAAGCCGTCACTATGTCTGTTTCGGCGAATGCAAATGCATTTGCGGGAAATCAGGTGGGAGTAGGATTGGCAGCCTTGGATCCGTACTCTTATTTTAGAGTACAGAGACAAGTGATGAGCGGAGTAAATACTCGCTCAGGTAATAATTCTGGTGCAACTTTTAATGCACAATCCAATGGCGGAAATACAGTCCAAAGGAGAGGTAATCGGGTTATTGGGCGCTGTTACAAGTGCAACCAATCCCGGCCATTTCAAAAGGGATAGTACTAATCCGGGAAATGGGCGAACGAGGCAACCAAGATAATCGGAAATCCGAATTATTCTTGGGAGGGGCCTCGTGATAAAATTGAAACCAAAATAACGAGGGCCAAAAACCAGGCAAGAAATTCGAAAACTCGAAATTTCGCGCCATCGGTTAATCGCTGTTCCGATTTTGGCGGGAAAACTCCCCCATTGTTGAGATTTCAAGCTATGGGGCAATCGTTCCTTGGCTTTTTAGATAGCGTATCGTCAGTTTCTTTGTTGGGCGATGAATTCATACCCATGTTTGAAGAACGCGAAATGGCGATAAAAGCTAATAGAACAGTGGTTAGATTCGGTCGCAGCACATGCCGCGTAGCCGGAGATATCCGTCTCCAGGTATATTGGCCCGGAGGGAAAAGAAGGCAGCGCTTTCTTATTGTGCGAGGTCTTACACCCTCAGTTATTTTTGGGAGAGATTTTCTTCGAGGATCGGGGATAGACATTAAGTTAAGTCAATCGGCCCCTTCCCTCAAAAAGTCATCCCGTTCGATACCGAAGAAATGGAAAAAGGGGCGTCTAATTGCTTTGGCGAAATCGTCAAAAGCGAAAAAGACCCCTAAAATGTGTTCAAAGCTTTAGCGTCGAAAGCGACCTGTAGCAAAGATGAAAGAGCTAGGTTGGTGGATATGCTCTCGGAATTCCGAAGTATATTCACCTGGCGAAACCTCGCTAATTGAGCACTCTATAGAGACGGGTGACGCTAGGCCTATAGCGTGTCATCCCCGTGCGGTTAGCAATAAGAAGAGGGAGGAGATCGACAGGGCTTTTGATGAGTTGTTGGAACTGGGAGTTATTCGACCATCCAATAGTCCCTGGGCGTCCCCGATAGTTCTTTTTGAGAAAGCTAACCCAAAGCCGGGTGAGATCAAACGGCTTTGTGTAGATGTGCGGAGGTTAAATGACGTGACTACCGCGGATAGGTATCCAATGCCTTCGATACCTGATATTTTAGCGTACTTAGGGAAGGCGCGGTATTTCACGACAATAGATCTCACAAGTGAGGATGAAAGATAGCGATATACAAAAGACAGCTTTCGTGTGCCATTGGGGACTTTACGAATTCGTAAAGATGCCCTTTGGACTTCAAAACGCACCGACAACTTTCATGCGATTAGTTGACCGTGTGTTAGGACCCTGTAAATGGAATTTCGCTGTCGGTTTTTATGATGATATCACCATATAATCCGAGACGTTTGAGGATCATTTGATTCACTTTCGAGAAATTCTAGGCCGCCTTAAAGATGCCGGATTAACTAATAATCCGAGAAAGGTGCATTTTTACACATATACCGTCAATCTCTCGGTTATAAGGTTGATCCAGGGCGCTGTATGCCAAACCCGGATAAGTTTCGAGCGATTGAGGAATTCCCCATCCCTCGAGACGTGAAATCATTACAAAGATTTCTTGGCATGATAGGTTATTACCGCCAGTTTATACCGAACTTTGCGGGAATAGCTCGTCCTTTGTATAACCTATTTAAGAAGGATTCCACTTGGCGTTGTGAGGAAACCCATACCAACGCTATGAGGGAGTTAGTGGAAAAGGTAAAGAGTACCTCGGAATTAGCTCTCCCGGATTTGAATAAGAAATTTCTTATTCAAACCGATGCTAGTAGCCACGGCTTGGGTGCAGAATTGGCACAATAGACAGATAGAGGATTAATGCCTATCTGGTTTATAAGTCGTGGGCTGACTCCAGCAGAGCGTAATTATTCCACTACAGAGTTAGAATGTCTTGCAGTAGTATTCGCTCTCAAGAAATTTAAAATGTATGTTGAAGGTACTGATGTGATAATCGAAACCGACCATCAGGCCCTTCAATGGCTTAAAAAGATGAAAGTGCCAGTTGGAAGATTAGACCGCTGGTCTCTAGGCCTCCAACCATTTAATTACGATGTGCGATACCGCCCTGGTAAATTAAATGTGGTAGCCGATGCTCTAAGTCGCGCTCCAATCGAAACCGATTTGGCCGACGAAGAAGCCGTCACATTGGTAGCTACAGTAGGGGGTGACAAACCCAAGTTGGGTTTACCCTTTAATAGAGAAACCATAATGAAATCCCAAGTTACTGATCAAGAGTTATCTCGTTTAATCGAGGAATTAGAGCGGGTTAGAAGCTCTGTAGATCCGGAAACGGCGGATCAAGCCGAGGCAGTTTTAGATCAGTACATAATGGATAAGGATGGGTTGCTATTAAGATACTTTGCACCATGGGACGAGGAGGATGAGGATGCCCTAGAGAAAGCTTGGAAGGTGGTAATACCTCGAAGCTTAAGACTAGAGGTAATCAAATATTTTCACGACGAGCCCCTTGCCGGCCACCTGGGTGTTTGTAAAACGTATAAACGTTTACAATCCCGAGTCACGTGGTCGGGTATGAAGCGCGACGTTTTAAAGTATGTTCGGGGTAGTGAGATGTGTCAAAAATCGAAGACATCTGCACAATTAAACCCCGGACTCCTATCAAGCGTTCGTAGCGAAAGGCCGTGGGAATTAGTGACCTGTGATCTCATGGGTCCCTATACTCGCAGCTCCAAGGGTAATAAATACCTGCTCGTCATCGTAGACCATTTCACTAAGTGGGTAGAAACCTATCCCTTACGAAAAATGAGTACGGAGAAAATATGGGAGAAGTTATTTGAAGTTTTCTGTCGATTTGGATTCCCAAAGGAACTGATTACTGATAATGCTTCTGTGTTTTCCAGTCCAAAATGAAAGGAGACATGTAAAAGTTTGGGTATACGCCCGAAAAATACATCTCCGTATCATGCTCAGGCAAACATTACTGGGCGCATGAATAGGAATATCAAGCCTATGGTTATTTCTTATATTGAGAAACATAGCGATAGGGATGCTCGTATTCCTGAGTTGGGCTTCGCCTTAAGGTCAGCTGAAAACAGCTCGACTGGATTCACGCCCGCGGCGATGTATTTCGGTAGGGAGCTCTGCGCTCCGTTAGATTGGGAATTGGAACCGGTAAATATTTACCAGAACCGAAACCCAGATCTATATGCTGAGAGACTGAAGGCTAGACTTCATGATGTTATCGATCATGCAAGGCATAACCTGCAGGACTCGAAGCTGAAGCAGAAACTGCACTACGACAAGCGTCGGAGACACGTGTATTTTCGACTTCGCGACCTTGTTTTCCGCCGTACGCACCCACTTTCCGATGCGAGTCGTGGTTTCACGGCTTCGCTCGCGAAAAAGTACGACGGCCCACTCGTAGTGCAGGAAAGAACTACCCCGTTGACGTACAGGTTGGAGGAGGAAACTAAGCGAAAATTCGCTGGTATCTCTCACGTTTCAAACCTGAAACGGTACACTCCACCTTCGACGGGAGACTCTCCGCAGGATAGCGAAATCGCCGGTGAAAATTCACCTGTCGATATAGCTAAGCCTAAACGTAGGAGGAGAGAGCGGAGAGAGAGCGAAAAGAGTGTTCCTCGCCATAGGTACAATGTACGTTCCACCAAAGGAAACCCTTTGTAACGTTTTTGGGTTGGGGAAACCACGACACTCTTTTCATTTATCCCTCGGGAATTGTAAGAAACCTTACGATTACCGAAAGACTAATTTATCTTGCGCATACGCGCGACTTAAATAGTTGTGCCAAATGCAGTTTCAACGGCAACGGAAGTCGCGCCCGGCGTCAAGGGAGCGATCCAGTGATGGCGGTAGCCCAGGTGGGTCAGGCCCAACACCAGCCGCAGAAACAACAAGGCGCCGTGGGGAAGCAGGTGGGAAGGGCACCCGTCCCACCAAAGACGACAGCAAAGGCGCCCCAACAGCCAAGTAGGTGAAGCGTCGCCACTTGGTGCCACTCGGGCCAAATATATTACAGCGACGCCCGGTGGCCGGCTGGCCAGATGAGCAGTCGTGTTGGGGCCCAATCCCCCAATATATTTAGAGGGAAGACGCTCTTCCTGACGACCTCGTTGGGGTGAGTGGGACCGACTTTGGCGCCGCAGCCGCGGCTCCATCTCCGCCGGTGGCCCACGAGTCCAGCCCGTCCGAATTCTCGGACGCGTTGGTTTTTCGCCAATGGTGGAGGAGGAAGACCTTTTCTTCCCAGCGTTGGAATAGCATAGCCCTACCCATTAAGTATTTTTTGGGTGGGGGAGTTGTAACGGCCATATCGCAAACGCGAAATGGCGTTACCCCTGGTAGGCCGTTGCTCCTCATAACGTTAAAATTAGCGAGCTTGTGGTGGCAGCGGAACGAGCATACGCTTGTAAAACTATCAGGGGAGTCTTAAGAAAGTCCTGTTGCCCCGCGCAACTGTCCTCGTCGGAATCCCGACAGAGACTTAACCCTTTATGCGTTCATATTTGATTGCTAATGCGTACCACCACAGTGGCAAAGGTATTGAACGTTGAAACATTCAATTTGGAATGCTCTTTTTTTACTGTGTATTCATGAAACAAATGTAGTCTCCTTTTCTTTCCTTATTAGGCACTTTCGAATTCTTTGTGTAATTGTGATCATGTAAATGATGATTCATAATTTGATTAATTTCCATTATCATCGACCAAGGCCCGACCAGCTGAGCTCAACTGACGGAACCTCGAGACTGACCCTGAACCGTGAAAATAAATAACTCTCGACCCGAAGTCCCGAGGCTCGCAATAGAAGGCGCTGCAGTCTTAGGCCCACGTAAACTAAAGCATCATAGGTAACTTATACTGCCGAGCGCGACGCACGAGATTCCGGCATATTTTCCCCTCCAGTCAAGTTTGTTCCTACGAGATTCAAACAGCAGCAGGATGATGGTTTTAGAGTATCAGAAAATTTCAGTCTTCGCCTTCCTATTGGCAGCTTGGGCAGAAAGAGTTTATGGCTATGATTAGGCAGCTTGGTACGGCTACCTTTTTTATAACGTTTTCAGCTGCGGAAGGCAAATGGTCTGAGCTATTGAACATACTGAGGGAGATTTCGGGTCAGGATCGCTTAGCGAATGATGATATTTGCAATATAAGTTTTTCGGAAAAGGCAAAGTTGATTTAGGATGATCCTGTTACTTGTGCTAGATATTAAGACCACCGTTTTCGGCCTCTGCTTAAAGCTTTGCAAAAACTAGGCCCCCTTGGTTTTATTGAAGATTATTACTTTAGAGTTGAAATAGAGCAGCAAAGAGGCTCTCCACATCAACATGGGTTGATATGGATTAAAGATGCGCCTGAGCTTAAAGATGATTTGTCGAATGTTTAAGAGGTAGAGGACTTTATTGATAAAGTTATTTCTTGAGCTGATAATGGGGATTTGTTAACGCTATTGCAAATGCATAAACACACGACAACGTGTAGGAAGAAGGTTAAAAATAGTTCAGTTTGTCGTTTTGGAATTCCATTTCCTCTCATGCCTAGAACTGTGTCATTTATGATCCGAGTTTAAGAGAACCGGGCAGTCATGACGAAGAACTTAAGTGTAAGAACAATTCCAAGAAAGGGACCGTCCATAAACTACGTCACGAAAAAAATGGCATTTTCTGACCCCCGTCCCCCAGATCACGCTTCGTCACGTTTTCTAACACCCCTCCCCTGAAAACCACGTCACATTTCTTTACCCCCCCAACGAACTATGATTTGTCTTAATTTACCAATTCAATTTGATTAATTTAAAGAGATTCTTCTTGAGGCATGATATGGGTTCCACTCAGAAATGTTTTGCTCGACTTGAAAGTCAAAGTTCATTTCCGTTTTAAGCTATTACAAATATCGTTTGCCCATGATTGAGCTTTAGAACTTTAATGTCTGGATGTGCTTTTTTATAACGTTCCAAACCAAGCATTAGTTTTCATGGTTAAAGGTTTAAAAACCAATTGGATATTTATTGAGCAAAGATGCTGCTCCTGTTGATCATTTGAAGTATCTTTTAAAAGATTGCGTAAGTCGCCTCCAAAGTTTTGGCCTAATAGTGAAGGCTGTTGTATGTGATCAGGGTACCTGCAATCAATCTATGTATGCAAAAATCAAAATTTTTACACACACCATATTATGAGACGAAAACATACAGTTCTTCTATGACACCCCTAAATTGCTAAAAAGTCTGCGGAATAATTTCAAGAATTAAACATTTGAAATTGATCCAAGACTTTTATGACATGGGCGTAAAGTTAGCTTGGCAGCCCAGTTATTTAGCCAAAGTGTTGTTGATGGAATATTTGCAGCGCGTGCAACTGGAACCCTTTCACAGGCAGCCATATGCACTGCAGAGTTCTTAGAAAACATCAATAACGTGTTTAACTGTTACAATTCTAGAAGAATTGTCGAAGGCAATCCTTCAAAACGCCAGATGACCGACGTATCTCCACATCATGAGGTTTTTACAAAAGCCCTAGAAATGTTTAGGAAATTAAAATTCAAAGATTGTAAATTTCGATCTACAGCATGCATTGAAGGCTGGTAATTATTAATTACTTTATTAATGAACCTTTGGAAAAGATTTAAAAGAAAACTATAACAAGTATCTGTTAACTGGACGGATAAATCAAGATTTTGTAGAAAACGTTTTTGGGTCTATTAGACTAGGTGAGAGCGAGAGATCACAACAGCCCTCATCACTTTGGAGGAGCGTATAGGGCTGCTTTTGTAAACTGCCTATTTAAACCTTCCAATTGAAACTGTTGCGATGAATTGGATAAATTTTTACTTGACATTGACACATTTAAAAACTCAGTCGATCTTAATGTCCTCACCACTGTTGTCTGTATTCTCCATGTCCTTATCACTTTGGTATGTTTCCTCCATGTCCTTATCACTTTGGTCTCTTTTCTTCATGTCTTTTGCGTCATCGTTATCTCTTGCTCCATCAAATACTTTCCCATCTACATGTAATTTAACATTCTTTTGATCCGCCCAAGCTTGGGTCAATAAGTTTATTATATTTTTTCTTTTCGAAAATATATCTTCACTTAACGTTGAAGCCGCATCGCATAAGGTCTTTACCTAATGGAAAAGTTCCGAATATCTTTGTTGACATCCACGTGATTTTGGCGCTGTATTTTGCTTGTTCTTTTGAAGAAAATTAGAATAGCTGCTTTTGACACAAGTCGAGGAATAACCATTTCTTGACTAAACAGCTATTTGTTCTGTTGTTTTCTCACGCAACATATATGAATACATGGTATTTGTAGCATCATGAAACTTGAACACGAACAAGTATTACCGTCAGAGGCATCATCAGCGTGGCCTTTGCTTTTAACGATGAAGTTTCTACTATTTTCAATAGGGTAGCAATCGGCAATAGCGACGCCTTTTAATACATTTTTCGTTATTCTATCCACCATCTGCGGTACACAATTCAGCAACTACTTTACTGGCGTGGCGGGCGTCTTTGTCGTTGGTGTCAATTTTTTGAAATTTTGTCTGATTTTTCAATAAAATGATACAGGAGTTTCAGATCGGAGTCAAATAGTGCAGAGAAGATGAATCATTAAAAATAGACCAAGCGTCGTGTATAGAGGAGATTAAAAGAAGACATGGTATCAACGTAGAAGTACCTGTATAAGCCTTCCGGAGGATTCGAGCGTCATTCTAACACGAAAAGGCTCTCCTACCAACGACAAGGAACAAGAACGCAAAACTTTGAAAATTTTCAGACTTTTAAAAGGTTTACACGTTATTACGCACTTAGAAATAAATATGAGATTGATACAGTTTGGTCTTTATCTATTCATAATTTAACATTTTTGGTTGCGAAAATGAGAAAAACATAAACATTTTAAGAGCCACAAAGCAAATATAACATTTACAATGAGCTTATATATATTTCCGGCACGTATCTTCCAGTTGACAAAAACATGTACAATTACTTTGATACCATGACACCTTGCAAAAGAGATTGCTAAATTTACCGAAACAAATACTACACTCTTAAAAATATTGGGTTGTTTATGACCCAAAGTAGGTAATTTTTCAACTCATTGCTGGGTCAGTATTTAACCGACCCATTTTTTGGGTTGTTGATCCTTGACCCTAGAATTGGTTGTTTATTTAACCCAATGTTGAGTCAACGTAAACTATAACTCAGATATCCGCTAAACAGTAACCACATTACTGCTTAAATTGTAAAATCATATTTGGGTAAAAAACAACCCTAGTAAGGGTTAATTGTAATTTTGAAGCAATTTTGGGATAAAAAGTAGCCACAAATTGGGTTAAATTCTTGCATAATTTTGTGTTTAAAGTAACCCTAATTTGTTTTGTTTAAAACCTCTCAAAATAGAACCCAAATTGCTGTTTATTGCATAGCTAAGCGTTTTTTCCCACCTCACTTCCATATTTCAGCTTCCACGATATTGTAAGATCGCTGATTAGTTATACCTGACGTATGTCACGAAGAGGTTATATTTTTGACGTGTATGTCGGTTGTTACACCCCACGGCACCGCGTTCGCAGTTGGAAAATCGGAGCACATGTGCTCTCAATTTCTGGACCGCATTTACAGTCCCCGGAAATTTGGAAAATTGTATTCCACTTATACTGGCTATTACTCCA
>JAEQBA010002579.1:144148-311427 GCA_019434445.1 Phalangium opilio
AATAGATCGTTGCTTTTTACCTCTGTCGCAATGACCAGCCTCTTCTTTCATACCCCCCCGGTCCCAACTCGAGGAAGGGTGTTTGACGTGCGCAAAAAGTACCCTGTTCTCTATTCCTGCTTCTAAAATTACATGAATCTCTGTATCTCTGTCTTGACTAAATAATTGAAGGTTTTAATGTGTACTGGAATGGTTGTACATGTAATCAGTGTATAAAGTTAAACACGGATATCTGTAAAATTAAAAAGATATCTGAACAGATATAAGACTAGAAATCGTTCAGATAGCGCTAGGTCGGATGAAAATTTTCACCATATCGGATCAGATTTAATAACTGAAAGTAAATACGACGTTCAATGAACTGTTGACGATTATGCGGGAAAGATATCGCAATCAGATGTCATAAAAGAAGAAACAGTTCATAATTTTAAGCACTAGCTAGCAGCCAATGGAATTGGGCACTAGTCTAATCTTTGAGTCACTAAAAATAGCAAGTCTATACTCACTTCAAATGCGTTTTTAGATGGTCAAAAATCATATCGTCGTCCATTTTTCTAAATCTTTAGAAAATAAAACAAAAACATTAAAATCAAAACAAAATTGACATTTGATACGCAATAATTTTGCTATCCTTCCATTGAACCGAAATGTATCAAATTATTTTACAATCTAGCAGAATGGAGAATTTGGAATAAATGGGATTATCTTATAATGGAATTTACGTAATAATCCCATTGATACGATTTGAATGCTAGTGCCGTTCACCGAATTATGACTATAGCTGTGCGGGCTCACATCAATTTTATGAGCCTGAGGTCGATTTGATAGAGGTACTGCCTAAAAGTGTGCACAAGTTTGAGCCCGAGCTGAGCTCGGTTAATATTTGTAAAATAAAATGAGTGTGAGCTGAGCTTGTCAAAATGTCCTGAGCCCGAGACTGCGCGAGCTGAGACCGTGTCATAAAAAATCCATAATCTGTTGATCCCGAGACTGGGGCCTACGAAATTTTAGTAATCTCTTGAGACGTAGTATGCAAGATAATGAGCTTAGGCCCTCCCTTTTTGGAAAACCATAAACAGTGAAACAATATTTAAGCTTTCCATATATGCCATAGAAGGCAGAAAATTCCACTTCGTTAGTTACAGGCTTAACGTTTATGATCTGTGAGTATGTATGTTTGTGGATTGTCTGTGGAGGCTGAATAGACGGAAACACCATTTTAGCTAGATGTGTTAAGAACTTAATGTACCCCAACCGTTGGGCCATCTTGAATCTTACCTTAACGAATTAGAAAACACGAATAATGTTACTTTATTAGCACTTACGAAACTAACACGCCCTTCCCACCCCAACCACACCTAGCTAATACAAAAAATTACTTGATTTAACCGTGAAACTTACGTAAGTACGTTCTCTCCTTGACGACCAAGAGAGCCGATTAGGGGAAATTGAGACGAAATTATATCCATGTTAAAGAGTGTATATACCTATCGAAATATTCCGTAGGCTATATCCCTCATCCATGTCTTATGTATCTTCTATCACCCTATACGTATACCCAACTTTCCCGAAATCCTTTAACCCATCGTACGCGATTTGGCATAACCTCAAAAACATTTCTTTTTACCTCTCCGAGTGACGTATGTCACGGAGAGGTTCTGTAACGATCGTGTGTGTGTGTCTGTCTGTCTGTGTGTGTGTCTGTCTGTCTGTGAGTGTGTCTGTTGTTACACCCACGTGACCGCGTTCGCAGTTTCCAAATCGGAGCAAACGTGTTCGCCATTTCGGAACTGCTTTCACAGTCACGGAAATGGCTCCTCTACTTGAGTTCTAGACACGCTCAACCACCATCTTCTGGTCTTTGTCCATCCCACACGGACACCAGTCTGTACTTACTGGCTTCTAATCACCACCATCTTTCTGTCTTCATCCATCCCACATGGACACCAGTCTGTATATACTGGATTCTAATCACCACCATCTTCTGGTCTTTGTCCATCCCACTTGGACACCAGTCTGTACATACTGGCTTCTAATCACCACCATCTTCTGGTCTTTGTGCATCCCACTTGGACACCAGTCTGCAAATACTGGCTTCTAAACACCACCATCTACTGGTCTTCCGTCTATTCCACATAGACACCAATCTGTCTCATTGGCTTCGAACTCCATCGTCATCGTTTGGTTTAAGACATTCGCGGCGATCAGCTAGGGTTACGAGAAACGTCTAGCCTCCCTAGGGTGGGTTGTCCACCAAAGGTTTTCGCAATTGCGGTTGTTCTTGCTTTTAAATGTAGTTCGACACCCTTATATACTACCTATTTGAGTAAGGCGAAGCAACCGGCGTATGCTTCATTTCAAACGCCAATATTAGTCAAGTCTCTCAAGAATGTTTAATTGTTCTTTATCAAAACGATGTAACGCTCAATAAGAAGAACAACTAACGAAAAAAATATTTAATATTAATTATATTTATTTTAATATTTAAGATAATCTTGTTTCTCAACTCAAAATTAATACGGAAAGAGTTAAAAAGCAGTTTATGTTTTTGTCTGTGTGTGTCCGTCCATTTTTACACTAGGCGTCGCGTTAGCAGTTAGCCTTGTGTTGATGTGTTAAGAAATCATACATAACCTTAATACTCCCTTTTTCCATAATATAAAGTGAATATGTGGAAGTATTTTTCGTAATTATGATGCAATTAGTACTTTTGTAGCTTTAAAGCTCTGTTTCATTTGGATAATCCAAAGATTTATTTTAATATTGTTATTTGAAATGGCTGTTTATATATTTCTTAAGCTATACTACATCTGTGTATAGAATAATCCTTGATTTAGTGATTTCATGAAGTAAACTAAGACCTAGACTCCGGCGGGGATATCAACTATTATCCGCAACAGGCTTAGTGAAACAAAGATTAGATAATTGAGGCCTGAGGTGAAGTAAACTTTGAGCTTTGATTTTCGTGTCTGGAATGAAGGAGACAACAACGGTTCAGAGTGAGCCGAAAGTTAAATACACTCTTAAATAATCAGGTTAAGATTTTAAAATAGAAGAAAAGATCATGGTGGCAATTAGATTAGTAAAACGGGTAGCAGCTACAGACTTATTATTCTCTTTATGGTGCGCATTGACTATTAGTGCGTCTAGCTACAATTTAGCTCTGGTGGTATTTAACGTTAACATTTATGTTGGCAAACTAAGAATATTGTTGAGGTGAGACGAGACGATAGTGTTTACACTGCAAACCAGTTGTGAAATAGCTATCAGAATATACGGTAAACAGCTGAAGCGTAGACTTCATTTCCTGTTCTTTTCCCCATTGACTGATATCCATGTGTCCAAGATTTATGCTTATTGGATGTAAAAGGTCGTCTGCTTTACTGTATATTCGCTATGTTTGGAATACTGCTTCAATATTTCGTAAATTTTTACTTCAAAAAAGTGAAATAATTCCATATCTAGGTAAATAAGTTTGTAGTAATAGACCTCTTAACTCGGAGAGGTAATATTTTGGTTTTCCCAACTTGTTCTTCTCTCCTATACTCTAATTTATATTTCTTAATAAAAAACACCCCACCGCAGACCACTGGCTCGTATGGGTGATAGACACGCGTATACAGTTTATGAAATTCCAAACCTCGAGTTCTCTCATCCTTATGAAACTAGAGCTCTCTATTTTTTCTAACCGTGAAACTTACGTCCTCTCCTTGCCCGCCAAGAGAGCCGATTCAGTGAAATCGAGACGAAATTATACACCCAATGTTATTAATAACCCGTCCAGCTCTGTTCTGTTCTCATTTTAGTTCGGACAAGTAAATCGTCACAAGATTTAATTAGGACACGTGAATCGTCTCAAAATTTAATTGGGACACGTGAATCGTCCCAAGAATTCATTGGGACACGTGAACGGTCTCAAGATTTAATTAGGACACGTGAATCGTCTCAAAATTTAATTGGGACACGTGAATCGTCCCAAGAATTCATTGGGACACGTAAAACGTCTCAAGATTTAATTGGGACAAGTGAATCGTCTCAAGATTTAATTGGGACAAGTGAATCGTCTCAAGATTTAATTGGGACACGTGAATCGTCTCAAGAATTCATTGGGACACGTGAATCGTCTCAAGATTTAATTGGGACACGTGGATCGTCATAAGATTTAATTGGGACACGTGAACGGTCTCAAGATTTAATTAGGACACGTGAATCGTCTCAAAATTTAATTGGGACAAGTGAATCATCTCAAGAATTCATTGGGACACTAAAACGTCTCAAGATATAATTGGGACACGTGAATCGTCTCAAGATTTAATTGGGACAAGTGAATCGTCTCAAGATTTAATTGGGACACGTGAATCGTCTCAAGAATTCATTGGGACACGTGAATCGTCTCAAGATTTAATTGGGACACGTGAATCGTCTCAAGATTTAATTTGGACACGTGAATCGTCTCAAGATTTAATTGGGACAAGTGAATCGTCTCAAGATTTAATTGGGACAAGTGAATCGTCTCAAGATTTAATTGGGACAAGAGAATCGTCTCAAGATTTAATTGGGACACTTGAATCGTCTCAAAATTTAATTGGGACACCTGAATCGTCTCAAGATTTAATTGGGAGACGTGAATCATCTCAAGATTTAATTGGGACATATAACACATTTCAAATAGGTTACAGTTACGTTTATCATAAAACCACTTGCATAGTTTGGGTACTTTTTGGGCATCATTCACTCGTGCTTATTGTTTATCAATTCTGGAATTACCTTATGTTTTGTCCTCTTGATAAAAAGAAGTGAAGCTGTGCCGACTGGTTAATTACGCAGCACTTGTTAAATCACAGAAAATTAAATTGTTTGTTAATTATAAAACTCGCTTAAGCACTCTAGAATTACAAAAATAAATACCTAAAATGTTTCGCTTTTTCCTTACGCTTCGTACGCTAAACGACGCTGCTTTCGGGACTTGAACACAAAATGTTAATGTTTCTATACTTGAAAAGGTTAAGCTTTATTCAATAATCTTGCGTGACGCAAAAACGTTTCTTTGCCCGCTTTTATGACTTGCAATTAAGAACAAAAATCTAGAAATAAGCTGTAGTGGTTGGACGAAATTTATTTAGAAAGAAGTTAAACTCTTGAGTTCCGCTTTATTAACGCAATTGCGTGATTTAAATCATTCCTGAGAACTTTTCCCAAAAGTTAATATTTCAATCATAACGCCATAAAAGAGCAATTTCGAAAGAACTTTATTTAGTCAGGCGAGCAACGAGCGAGTTTTTATACGCGAGAAATGAGTATGTTTTTTTTTTCATGCAACTAACTTATTGAGTCCGTTGCTTTGGTCCAAATTCATTTTCAATCTTAATGTAAGAGATTATTTGATATCGTATTGTGCTGGGGTATTTTCTATACTCTGAAGACACTCCCTCGAAATCATCTAATCTGACACCAGAAATATGTAATTCGGAATTCGAAATATCAAATAAAATAGAGATAAGGCGAAACATCATAATCAAGATGGCTCACGGGCTGGCCCTTAATGGTAGGCTTGTGTCCCATTCGACCGAATCCCAATCGACCGAACGCGTTTCCCATTCAACCGAAAACAGCCCAAATGTGCGGTTTTGGGAAAATATATATCAAAATTTAAAAAGCAAACGTTTTCACTTTTTTAAGGCTTTTTTTACCCTACAGTTTTCGTTGTATATATATATTGATGTTTGAAATGCAAAATTTAACTTCAAGAGTGATTGATAACGGAGAGAATTGCTAATAAAGGCGGCTTTCTTTACATTAATAATGGCTACTTGTTTCAATTGAATAAGAAAAAGGATAAAACTAGTTACTATAATTGTAGAAATCCCTCCTGTAAGGTTCGAATAATAGAAGTAACATAACCTAACCTAACCTAACCAAACCTAACCTAACCTAACCTAACCTAACCTAACCAAACCTAACCTAACCTAACCTAACCAAACCTGACCAAACCAAACCTAAACCTAACCAAACCTAACCAAACCTAAACCAAACCAAACCAAACCAAACCTAACCTAACCTAACCTAACCTAACCTAACCTAAACCTAACCTAACCTAACCAAACCTGACCAAACCAAACCTAACCTAACCTAACCTGACCAAACCAAACCTAAACCTAACCAAACCAAACCTAAACCTAACCAAACCAAACCAAACCAAACCTAACCTAACCTAACCAAACCAAACCAAACCTAACATAACAGTAATGTTTTGGAAAAGGCATATTATATGAGAAGTCAATGAAGCTAAACATGAACATTTTGGAAAAGGCGTACCATAGTAAAATGATTTGTAAAATATTACTAACCTAACATAACGAACCCAAACCTAACCTAACATAACAGTAAAGTTTTGAAAAAGGCATATTATTTGAGAAGTCAATGAAGGTATAAAACATCAATATTTTGGAAAAGGCGTAACATTGTTAAATGATTTATAAAATATTACTAACCTAACTTAACCAAACCAAACCTAACCAAACATAACAGTAATGTTTTGGAAAAGGCATATTATTAGAGAAGTCAATGAAGCTAAACATAAATATTTTAGAAAAGGCGTAGAATAGTTAAATGATTTATAAAATATTATTAACCTAACCTAACCTAACCTAACTTAACTTACAATTTCCTTCTCTGGGCTTGAACCCGAGCCTCTGAATTAAAAGCCTGATATTCTACCATGCTGCTGCGAAGATTCGAAATCCTCACAGACATTTAACTAACTAATTCTTTCAAATAAATTCCCATTCAGCAGAAACCCGCCATGGGGCTGAAATTTAAATATATTCTCCATAAAAAAACAAAAAGCGGTTTCGGTCGAATGGGATTCGGTCCAATGGGATAATACCAATGGTAGTAGCCTTATGTTTAATTTGCACATAAAAAGAAAATAAATATAAAGACCAAAAGACACAAATTCAGAAGAATCTGACCCTACTAATAGTGTCCTCCCTCATTACCGACCCTTTAGAGATAAATTAAACGAAGAAAACTCGCTGTTTCTTTCAAGCCTCTATGGCACAGTGTCTTACTGCTGCTCGAGTGACCCGGGTTCGATTCTCACTTCCGACTAAGAAAATTTTAACTAGCTCAGTTCCATCTAAAACTGAGCCTATCGTAAACTACGATGTGGCTTAGAAGATAGGGTACGCAGTAGTCTTAAAGGCTGACTTACATGGTTTGTAAAATACTGCTTTTGCGTGAACTTTTCGCTAGTGACAGGCTCGAGATTTTTTAATTTACGTTTTTATAGCCTCAAGAGCAAGCTTCAAGCATTTTGATTATCATGCTTTTAAGACATAACTTGAAATTGTTCAGATTTTCGTTAAGCCTAATATTTCAAACTTTTCTTAAGCCTAATGTTTAAAAATTTTCTCGAGCCTTATGTTTCAAACTTTTGCTAAGACTCATTATATAAATATGTGTTTGTCCTATTTATTCAAATATGTGTTTGATATTGTTGCCACGATATGAAAGACCAACTTTTTTTGATAGAAAAAATACCGTTACTGGCTTTGGGTGTCCGTTTCGTTTTAAAATTAAAATGAGCGTATACCAAAATAAGGTGGTTCATCCATACCATTTGGCTCAATAAAGAATATAACGTCAATTTGGTATCCACATTTGCCAGTTCAAAAAGGCCAGGTATATAACTAATATCCCTTTAAATTTAAGTCAAAATTAATAAAATCGGATATGTCATTGATGGCGGTAGATATTTTTGCGCTTGCTAGAAAAAGCTAACTTCGTTGTGGTTGCGGACAAGTTCGTGAAAGCTAGAGATTTTAGCGAGTAGTCCACTTTAAAACTTTAGGACTACTTGGTTACTAAATACTTTTATAATATGGCGAACAATTTGTTTCAAACCAGTTTTGAAAGTACTCGTAATGGACACAAGCAGTGGTGTAGGATGAAAATGAAGTTTTCAATGAGGCTTTGATCGAAGAAGTTAAATGATTTGCAACCTTCAATTTTATATGATTCGAACGACCCAAAATATGAAAAGAAATGCTTGAAGGAAATACATTGGATTTTTCAATCAATGTCAACTGGCTCTTTTTGATTTTGAATTTTGAGATAGCAGACGATCGGGGGTCGCGAGGAAAATTAAATGCACGTGCCATTTTTCAAACGATGAAAATACGGCCCTATTTGGATACGTCACGTGACTTTAATGATACGGTTTCGCAAGGCTTAGTGGACTACTTGCCTTACTTAGTATCAAGGCCGCCAAAATTTTATTTTGGCGTATAAGGAGTTCAGTCAGCAAGCCCTAGCGCTGTAAAATGCATTTCTATACTAGGATCATCAGGCCGGTTGTCTCCTATGGAGATCTTCTCTGGTGGTCAAGTGTTCGCCTTAAAACAGCCCAAGATGAACTAGGCAAGCTTCAAATACTGGGGTGCATCGGTATCACGCCCCCACAGCCTCTCTGAAAATCCTGCCTATCACAGTTAAAAATAATGGTCTTGAAAGGGTTTATATAGGGTTTTTGATTTTCTCAGCAACCACTAATGGTTTTACAGCAGTAACTAAATGGTTTAAAAGGGTCGGCTTGAAAAACAGTAAACCATTACTGGTTTTAAACAACTTTGATAAACCATTTCTGGTTTATAATAAGAAATGCCGAGGATATGTGAAAAAATGGTTTCAATGTAGTCCCTTTCAAGATAACTCCGTGATGGTTTAAAAATGGTGCATGCAAAAAAACAGCAAACCATTACGGGTTTGAAAGTGGTGCATAGAAAACATCAAACCACTACGGGTTTGAAAGTGGTGCATAGAAAACAGCAAACCATTACTGGTTTAAAAGTGGTGCGTGCAAAAAACTGCAACCCGTTGAGGGTTTCAAACTGGTACACGTGAAAGCAACAAACCATTAGTAGTTTTAATGCGTTTTACCTCTCCGAGTGACGTATATCACGGAGAGGTTCTAATTTCGACGTTTCTATGTGTGTGTGTGTGTCTTGTTACACCCCAGGGGACCGCGTTCGCAGTTTGCAAATCAGAGCAAACGTGTTCTCAATTTCCGGACCGGATTTACAGTTCACGGAAATTTGGATAATTGTATTCCACTTACATGGGTGTTACTCCATTGTCTGTCTAACACCAACATCCTCTGGTCTTTTGTCAAATCCCACATGGACACCAGTCTGTATTTACTGCCAGTAAGTACAGACTGGTGTTCATGTGCGATGGACAAATGGCCAGATGATGGTGGTGTTTAGAGGCCAGTAAGTACAGACTGGTGTCCAAGTGGAATGAACAAAAGATCAGATGGTGGTGGTGTTTAGAAGCCAGTATGTACAGACTGGTGGCCATGTGGATGGGCAAAAGACCAGATGATGTTGGAGTTTAGAAGCCAGTAAGTGTAGACTGGTGTCCATGTGGGATGGACAGTCCGGTTTCTATCTCCATCATCATCCTTAAGATTAAGACATACGCGGCGATCGGCTAGGGTTACGAGAAACGTCCAGCCTCCCAAAAGTGGAGCTTCCACCAAAGGTTCACGCAATTGCGCTGTTCTTGTCCATAGCTGCGATTCGAAACCTCTATATACTAATAATTTGAGTAGGGCGAAACAACAGGCGTATCCTTCATTTCAAAAGTCAATAATAGTCAAATCTCTCAAGAATGTCTAATTATTCTTTTTTGAAACGATGTAACTCTCAATTAGGTATGAAACTAACGAAGAAAATATATAATGTAAATTGTATTTATTTTAGTATTAAAGATAATTTGGTTTCTCAACTCAAAATTAATACAGAAAGAGTTAAACAGCAGTCTATGTGTTTATCTGTGTATGCCCGTCCGTTGTTACACTAGTGCACGGCGTTAGCAGTTCGCCTTGTGTAAATAAATCTCAAAAAACCTTCATATTTCCTTTTTTCATAATATAAAGTGAATATGTGGAAGTATTTTTCGTAATTACGATTCTTTTAGTAGTTTTGTAGCTTTAAAGCTCTGTTTCATTTTGATATTTCAAGAACGTTTTTAATATTATTATTTCAAATGGTTGTTTATATATTACTGGAGCTATACTACATTTGTATATGGACTAATCTTTGAGTTAGAAATTACAATAAGAACGCTAATGCTTAGATTCGGTCGGTTAAATCTAGTATTGTCCATAATAGGCCTAGTGAACTAAAGAGTAAATATTTGAGGCCCGAAGTGTAGTATATTGTGGGTTTGAGATTAGTGTCAGACATTAACGGTTCAGAGTGAGCCGAAAGCTAAATACACATTTAAATGATCGGGTTTAGATTTTATATTAGAGGAAAGCATTATGTTGGCCATCAGATCAGTGAAAGGTCTGGTCGTAATCGGTTTATAGCTACTATGAATATAGTTGAGGTGAAACGAGAGGATGGTGTTTACACGACAATCCGGATGTGAATGTGGCTTTGATCATAAAGGGTATACATTAAAGTCGTAGACAATTGGGCCTTTACAAACACATAAAGGTAATATCTCTCCATAATTTATAGTCTTCATTTCCTGTTTTTCCCCATTGACTTATTTCCATGTGTACATGACATATCCTTATTGGATGAAAAATGTCGTGTACTTTAATGTATATTCGCAAAGCTTTGAATACTGCTTTAATACTTAATAAATTTTAACTTCTGCAATTGCTCATAAAAAAGAGAAATAATTCCATATGTAGGTAAATAAGTTTGTAAGTAGTCCACTTGACTAGGAGAGGTAATATTTTGGTTTTCCCAACTTGTAATAAACCGATTATGGTTTATAATGAAAACTACCGAGTCAATGGAGTGAAAATTGGTTTGAATCCAGTCTATAATTGCATAAGAAAAATTGGAAATTAAGATTAACGAATCCATTTAGTGTAATTTTAAGTATGTTTATTCTAACGACGCGAATAACATTAGTTTTTTCTCCTCAGGATTTCAATCAGTCTTTGAAACTTACAAATTTTGATCTAAGAGCTACGTAACATTTTCCATCAATTTTATACTCATCCAACATTTCGTATTGACTTTCACTTCCACACTTAAGAGTTACCCAATTTTCAGGTTCTTCTTTCACACAATAAGCGTGTAACTGTTTATAAAAACTTTCGACTTTGTATACTGAACCGGCTAGAACTGGAGACATGTTATAATAATAAAAACTGTCATTGTAGACAAAGACCAGAAAGTGTGAATGATAAGTTTAGAAAATTAACTGCCTGAAGAAACAGATATTCAAATTTTCATTTTTGAAGACATGATTATAAAACATCAATTATTTTAAAAAAATGTTATCTTACTTTTTTTCACCAAAATTACTTCAGAACAATATTTTAACAAGAAACATGCGCATTATTTTAAAAATAGTCGGCGTTTCATTTTATTTTCTATCAAAAATTTACAATTAGGTAGAGAATTCGGCCCTATGAAGAGTATAAAATGGTAAGAAAATTGTTGAGAGCTGCTAGAAAAACCGTATTAAAACTTCACAAAACGTATTCTTCAATTGTATTGTTTTCGAAGTATTAAAGATTAACGTGCTGTATAGCTCTCAGAGATCACGATCAATCTACAGATCTATTTTTTTGACACAAATAACTAAATCACAATGAAAAATCCTATGTTATTTTCCGCTTCGCAATATTTCCAATTTTAAAATATAAAAATTTAAACCTTTCAAGAGAAAACTTTTCAGGTATCCAAGTATTTGAATATCCTAATTGCAAATGTTAGTCGAAAATAAAACCTAGTATCAAGCTAGTATCCTTTAAATTCTTCTAGATGCCATTTTTTTTCTTGAACTACTATTGAGAACAAAATAAATGGGTAAATATTGTTGAAACATGTTTTGGGTAATTGAAATTTTGGTGAGAAAAAGTAAGATAAGAATTTTTTTAAATAATTGATGTTTTATAATCATGTCTTCAAAAGAGAAAATTTGAATATCTGTTTCTTCAGGCAAATAATTTTCTAAACTTATATTTCACACTTTCCGGTCTTTGTCTACAATGACAGTTTTTTATTAATATCTGTTACTTCAGTCTTCATATTAATTAAAATTGTTTAGAAAACACAGGAGAGAAAATGCTTAATAACCAGCTGTCGTTAATCCGGCTTAATTATCAGCCGTCGGTAAGTAGTAGGAACTACCTAGATTCGCAAGGATCCAAGATGGCCGCCACCCCAAGATGGCCGCCATGCCATCATCCACCAAACTTAAACCAAACTTCCAACCAAAGATTGAGCTAAATCTTACCTGACCTACCCTGCCTTCCAGCCAGCTATGCTGTTTTCTATGACTATTTAGGGGGGTTTTACCCATTTCCCCACCAAACAAGCCCGGCCTAGCCCTTGTAGGGTGTGGTCCTTTTAATCCTTTAATAAACCAGCCCAATCAAGTCCAAACCAGCCCGGACTTGTCAAGATGTTATCCTACAAGATCCCCGTTTGAATTTCCCGCCATAAAAAATAAACCTCTAAATATGTTTGAGAAAGAAATACAAATATACGAATATAGATTTATTAATAACAAGAAAACAGTTTCAGATAATAAAGAGTAACAAGAATATATAAAACAAAAATATTGACATAAAAAACGTGTTACATGCTGAATCCTAAATTAAAATAAACTAAATTATTTACCGCTACTTCTACTGGTAATAAAATCGGTGCGGCTATCAATTGAGTGACCCAATAGTCTTATCGGATAGCTTGTGAGGTCTTCGGATTTCTGACGTAAATCTCTACATCGATTCATGAAGCTCTTGAGCATTTCAACGCAGCTTCTAGGTCCAGGACAAATTCTATGGAGACATGTATTCCATTGATGAGGAAGAGATTTGTTTAAATGTTGAATTAGTTGATCATTCCTATGCTTGGCAATGGTTTTCGCCTCTTCTCAAGCTCTACTTATCTCATATTGCTTGATCAATCGTATTTGTTTTTCTTTTTCACGCAACTTTTGTTGCGTGAGTCGAGGAACGTTAGAGAAAGACATCTTCGTAAAAATATTAAAAGAGGTACTAAATGTTTTTTTGAACATAATGACGTGGCTAAGCAACTGTGAGACTGAATAGTTTTTTAAACATAATAACATAGTTAAGCAACTGCTGACTTTCTTTTCGAAACACGGGGCTTATATACTAAAATATCGAGGTGAAATTTAATATTAGAAAAGTTCTCTAGGCAATGCTTTTAAGATAAATGTTTTTTATTTTTTACCTACCCCGCCCTTTAACGTACTATTAAAGGCAGATGGCTTATATAATGACCACCCCAAACAAGCTTAAACCGGCCCGGACTAGTTAGGGTGTGGTCCTTTTTATCGAAATCGGGTCGGTAATAGAACTGGTTGATTATCTACCCACGTAGATGTTTCAAGGATGACGACTTTAAAGGGTTAACAGTTTTATTGTTTTTGATGAAAATAAATGGAATGTTTCTTAAGATTGACAATGGCTCAATGGGTAAAGGCAGGGTTTACTATTACGGTAACCAAAAGGTGACGAGTTCGAAACCTGGCAAAGCCATCGAACCATTGACAATCGTTTTTTGTGTATAAAATAACGTTAGCCTAAGAAGTCGGTGTTAGTTGACAAACAAACGTTAGTCGTGAATGACGACTTTTTTAACTTTAGCGTCTAATACGTGTCTAGATATGTATCCAAAAAATACTCAGTCAAGTTTTAAAAATTATTTGCATCAGCCGTTGAACTTGAGTGGTGATTATGAAGTCGGTTTGGCGGAAATCATTTTTCCAAATCACTGGGTGAATATAAGTGAAGATTTTAACAAATTTGAAATTCAGGTCATACGTGACTCGAATCGTGATGAGTATGCGGCTGTTCGAGAGGCTGTTGAATATCATAAATTAGAGTTACTAGTCAACCGCTATGTTAAGAGCAAGGAGTACGAACTTCCTAAAAATATTATCGATATGTTAAATGATGATATTAACAGCCATCCGTATTTAAAAAACAAATTATCTCTCAAATTAGTTAATAAATATAAGGACGGGGCGCGAGGAAAACAGCTAGATACTTATTTACCCGTTTACCTGCAAATTTTGGAGATGAAAACATACGATTAAGAATACCAGATGGTTCCCCCCTAGCCACATTATTTGAGTTTAAGGAAAATAATAACGAAGACGTCCCTTATATATCCAAATTTTCTGTGCCATAGCATGCTAAAAATATAACTTTAAATTACACTACCAATTATGTTGAAATCGAAATTGAAAATGTTGGAGACAGTTTTAAAAACAAGTTGGGAAACCAAAATAAACCTTTCCGAGTCGAGACGTATTTACTTTCCAAACACAGGTCCACCATGGACGAACCAATACTGAAGGACGGATGGCAGAGGGAGAAAGTTGAAAAATACTTGTTAATTCGCCTTCTAGTGGAAGATAGTAGCAAACCGGATAGTGGGGGAATCAAAGTTCTAACGAAGGAAGCAGCTAAAGTGTTATTTTGTCTAGATGGCGCTAGCTTTTTCCGGGATATGACTCCGCATTTTCATAACCCCCGCAATTTTGGGGCTGAAAAGGGGAAGTAAGCTTTACATTGGTTGTTTAGTCGCTTAGTAATGGGGACAGTAATGGGCTGCCATTGGTTTTTCAGTATAACTTCGTCCATGGGTCCACCAGCCAATGAGAAAAAGCGGAAATACGTAGCTCAAATTGGCGGGATATTGCGAAGGTCATTTGTAAAGGTTTGATCGTTTAACATTTCCCTGTGTATTCTCATAATTCTAATGAGAACCTAATATGTATCACTTAAGTGTGTATTTTTAACTTTCAGCTCACTCTGAGCCGTTAAAAACCCCTTGTAAAAGGACACGAAACAAGGTCAATTCTGGTTTAAATCTAGGGTATCTTATTTCATAGACCCGATCGCTTCAACACTTATAGAGAGACGAAGTATTAAAATCCATAAAATGTAGTGAAATTAAAAGTTGCGTTTACACTGTATATAAATGTAGTAAAGCTGAATTAAAAAGTAAACACCAAATTTGAAATGTTAATATCAAAATATGTTCTTGGAATATTGAGATGAAACAGAACTTTATAGCTACACAACTACAAGAATAGTAATGCCGAAAATTATTTAAAATATTTCCATTTTATATTCTGCAAAATGGAAATGTTATCGTTTTGTAAGAGATCTTATCATCCTACTCGCTTTATATTAACTTTGCTTTGCGTGTAGTGTTTCGATTCAGATGCAATCTTCATTACTCGTTCTATATAAACTCTCACTTGTGTCACTTCAAAGAAATAAGTTTATCTCAAATAATTAATTAAATATAAATTATATTAATTATTTCAATCGCCAGTAAATAACTTTAGAAATAGTTAAATCGTTTAAAATAAAGTTGTTCCTATTATCTTTCGAAACTTTGCTAATATTGACGTTTAAAGTGAAAGGTACCCCTCTTACCCGCTTGCTTCAAATTTTGGGGTATATATACAATTCGTTTCCATTACAATTATAGATAAAAACGCATTCGCGTGAACCGATGGTGGAAGCCCTGCCATTGGGAGGCTAGACGTTACTCGTAACCCTAGCCGATCGCCAAGTATATCTTGAAACCAAATGATGGCGAAGGAAAAGAAGCCAGAATGTACTGACTGGCGTCCATGTGGAATGGAAAAAGACCTGAAGATGGTGGTGCATAGAAGCTGGTGTCAATGTGGAATTGACGAAGAACAGAAGATGGTGGTGCATAGAAGCAGGTGTCAAGGTGAAATTGACGAAGTACAGAAGATGGTGGTGCTTGGAAGCCAAGAAGTACAGACTAGTGTCCATGTGGAGTAGAATAGCCAGCGGAGACAAACACAATTTTCCAAATTTCCGTGAACTGTCAATGCAGTCCGGAAATTGGGAACACGTTTGCTCCGATACGCAAACTGCGAACGTGGTCACATGGGGTGCGACAGACACACACACACAGACAGACAGACAGACACACCCACACGTCCAGCATAATACCTCTCCGTGACGTCATCGTCACTCGGAGAGGTAAAAAGATTTGATTACAAGTATGTTCCTAAAGCCGCCATTAAGCGTAAAACTAGCCACGAAATTCTGCCGATAAGAAAAAAACTCAACCGGAATATAAGCCTCTAGCGCCATCTTTACCTATTTTACCGCGAACTACCCCCTTTCTTCCGATACCTATTGCTCCAACTAAACCTTCCGTTGTCGTAACTCCAAAACCAACCCCTCCAACCCCCTCAAAACCAACCCTTCCACCGCCACCCAAACAAACCCCTCCAAAACAAACCCTTCTACCGCCAACCAAACAAACCTCTCCAAAACAAATCCTTCCACCTCCACCCAAACAAACCCCTCCAAAACAAACCAACCGCCACCCAAACAAACCCCTCCAAAACAAACCCACCTCCACTCAAACATACCCCTCCAAAACAAACCCTTCCACATCCACATAAACAAACCCCTCCAAAACAAACTTCTCCTCCAATAACCCCTCTGAGAATACCCACGCCTCCGCCACCACCACCCCCCTCCGAGAATACCCACGCCTCCTTCTCCACCACCCCTCCGAGTATACCCACGCCTCCTCCTCCACCACCCCCTCCGAGAATACCCATGACCCCGCCACCACCCCCTCCGAGAATACCCACGCCTCCACCACCACCACCCCCTCCGAGAATACCCACGCCCCCGCCACCCCCTCCGAGAAAACCCACGCCTCCACCACCACCTCCGAGAATACCCACGCCTTCACCACCACCCCCTCCGAGAATACCCACGCCTCCTCCACCACCCCCTCCGAGAATACCCACGCCCCCACCACCACCCCCTCCGAGAATACCCACGCCTCCTCCACCACCCCCTCCAAGAATACCCACGACTCCTCCACCACCACCCCCTCCGAGAATACCCACGCCTACGCCACCACCACCCCCTACTTCAGACCCTACAACACCTACCACTCCAACAACACCCTCTACTCTTGACCTACCCACATTACCAACTCCCTCACCACCGCCGGTTGATGAGAAACCCTTTGCATAGAGAAAGGAAGGTGTTACTGGAGTGGCCGAGTGGACGCTCCATGAGCAGCTTAAGTTTGGGTTGGTGCGTAATATAGTGCTGCCATCTGTGTACTAAAATTTGTACTAAAATATTTCAAAGTTTCTTTGAATATTTTTAAATTATTTTCGCCACCAAAGGGCTTTATCGGGCTGTAGCCCGCACTTTAGAAAATTTAGTAATTAATAAAACGATGTGTTAAGCCGGTACGGATGGACAGTACCACTCAAAAACAAAACATCTGGCGAGGTTATCGAAGCTTTTAAAAAAATATTTCAAGAGAGGATACCTTTAAAAATCTACGCTAATTTCGGTGGTGAATTTACTTCGCGCAACTTTGATTCTTTTTTAAAACGCAACAATGTGCAAATACATTTTGCCCGGAGCCAACACAAGGCCAGTCTAGCCGAACGTTTTATTAGAACTATCAAAGAAGAAATTTCTCGAGTTATTACAGCTACGGGGAATAAAAATTACGTTAAATATTTACCTTTAATTACTCGAGCGTATAATGAACGGGTTCATTCAACTATCGGGATAGCGCCGGCTGACGTTAATATAGACAACGAATCAATCATTTGGATTAAATTGTACGGAAAATCTAATGGAATTAATCGATACGCACCGACCTTTAAAGTTGGTGATCACGTGCCTCTCTCTATAGCCAGTCGTGTTTTTCGAAAAATCAGCTCGGGTGGGACCTTCACTGACAAAATATTTCGCGTTGTTGACGTCATACCACGCTCCCCGCCCGTGTATCGTGTGGCCGATTTAATGGGAGAACTTCTACGGTGCTGAACTGCAAAAAGTCTCGCTACCCGAAACGGGACTCGTCAAGACTAAATTATGAAAACTTCGCAATTAAACGCTCTTTTAACTTGCGACAAAAGAACGAAACCCTATTATTTAGGCTGTTTTCCGCTGGATCAGCTGCCACCACGCCCTAAACAACCCAAATTTTGTTTTATTTTCAACAAAGAACCACCCGGAGAGGATGGTGAACATTGGATAGGGATCTTCTCTAGCCACGACACAGTAGAAATGTTGTGCACGTACGGAAATTCTCCCCGATACTATAAGGTTAATTTAAAACGACACGGGAAACGAATAGTTTAAAACAAACATCAAATTCAGCATAATTTTTTTCAACTGTGTGGCCTCCATTGCTGCATGTATTTGGCTTTAAGGTGTTCCGGTGTTTCGAGAAAGACGATATTAGCGGCCATCTATGATCAGAATCTTAAACTTAACGATTATGTAGCTTTATTATATTTATGTTTACATTTAAAAAAAACAAGTACACAGATATTGTTCGCAATAAAACAATTTTTATTTGTCTTTATATTACAATTTTTTATTTTTTATTTATATCACGCCATTTCGTGTGCTTGGTTTTACGTTCCGCAAATGGTAGCAGTGGGCCTAAATTTTCGAGCTCATTTTTTTTCTTTCTAGGTTTCTTCTGCTTTTTTTTTCTTTTGCTTGGAGGAGGTGTTATCAAACAGGTTTTCCAGGTCTGTTAAATTCTCCGCCTCATCCTCCGCTATATTCTCTGCTTTTCACCGATTTCTTTCCTCGTTATCGGCATTGGCATAACCCACAGCGCCGTCCTCCTCTCTTTCAGGCGTAAAGAATGTTTTTTGCAAACGGTTCGCTAAAGCTTCGGCTTGCTGTTTAACCATATCGCCCTCGTAATTGGGTCCGTATCTTTGGTAAAAATCGTGCGATGTTGGTGTCAAACTTCAAGTGCCTGGGGTTATCTCAAAAACCCTTATCGTAAACTTTACACAGTAGGAGATTATCTTATCTTTTCAATGAACATTACACATTACTAAGCGCCATCTTATTGAATCTATAGCACTTGGAGCTTCCGCTCCTTGGATCTGGCAGGGCTTTTGCCTCCATGCTACATGCTCCTCCTCCTTCCTAATATCTTACTGCAATATTTTTTTGTTACGATAGTCAGTTTACGGTTGTCGTTTAACGAGAGTAGTTCTCGATTTCATTTTTGATAACTCCTAAGACGGAGCTCGTTAAAGTTAGAAAATTAGGTTGCGGGATTTATCCCTTTATATTTCTTCAGATTTTTCATCTAGAATAAAGTTTTGATATTATTGAACCGTAAATTGTCTTTAATTTATTCTATGGCCCTCGGGAAAATATTCCCTTCGTTAAATTATTCTATTGAGGGTTACAGCGGCATGGGTAATAAATGGGAACCGTGGATGAAGATTGTCATTAATGCAACGGGAAACAAAAGACTTCGGCTCTAGCCAGCAATAACGTCTGCTCGTTACTCCAACGTTTGGAGGGTTGGACTACATTGTTGCGAAAATAGATGGTAGTATGGACTCGACGAATGTGCACTTGTAAAGCAGCGAAGGTTTTGCAAGTCTTTGTTATGGGGCAATGAGGGCAGACAACAATTGTGGTGGACGCTGGTGATTGTGGAAAGCTAGGTCCTGGTAAGCTCTTGCACCGCGATGAATGGGCGACGACTGCTTGAATGGACCGAAACACAAACGAGCAAAATTGACATAGATTAGTAACATCGGCGGAACCGTGGGAATTTAGGTGAGAACGTCAAGACAGATGATGGTGAAGCTGATTTGTAGATTTTGGGAAAGTAATGGAGTAGGGCTGTTCGATACTACTCGATGCCAACATGGTATCGAGTATTTCAGTTTTCCGATACCGGTATAGAGTACCGTTTTTTCGATCCGATACTAGTATCGAGTATTAAAAAATCCGAAGCATCGAGTACTTTTTCCCCTATCTCCCCCCCTGGCGATCGAAGGAAGGTTTAATTTTTATAACTTGTGACCAATCATTTTCTATATATTTTATTACGTGAATGTTTCTCTCATAGACATCGTATAGTCTCAAGAGAGTCCATCGTCCATTCCTAGAGTTGACTCTTGACTGACGTCACTCATTCTTGGCTTCTTCAACATGACGTCACTGTCATCCGATGCGAAATTTGCGAAGTGATTGGCCACCGTGACCACGGCGCATGCGCTCAGGGCCTCCCATTATTTCTCGCGGATCCGGGTGAGGGTGACGGTCACGGAGTCTACGAACTCAGTCTGCAGGTTTACGCCGTAAATCGCCGCCATTAATTATCTGCGATGAGGTTCTGTTTAAAGTGTCTGTCGCTGTTGTAAATTTAAACTCCCAAGTGCCAACCCCTAATCGGAATTAATCTTAATAATTTAATAATTTTAAGCGAGTATAACTAAAAATAAGTGACGCGGAAAACCACATTTAGTCATAATAGGCTATGGCGGCTAGCTATTATTTTTTATATACTTTAAGCCTTTGAGCTTAGCGGGAAAGCGCGACGTCGCGCGGCGGCGTGAGAACGACTTAACGAAATCAAGCTATGGCGGCTACTCATTTTTTATAAAGGATAGAGACATTCCGCGTTGGGTTTCGTCCCAGTTCTTCAATTTGTCAATTGTCAGTAACCAAGCGTTGGTTGAATTAAAAGTAAGTATTGAAATACTATCTATCAAGCTTGTGAATTAAATAATTTAATGTATTGATATTTATTTATTTATAATGCAGTTTAGTTACAAATTCATAGAGCCTGACAATCCTAAGATGACATCGCTCTTTTTGCTATGAATTTATGAATATACTAGTGAACTACAATTACTACTTAGTCAAAGGGAGTCAATATTCAAGGTCGTCTTTTGTGTAATGGTATGAAGTGAAATAATTGCAATATTTTGTCCTTTCCGCTGTATGTAATTAGTAACCACTATTTATTTTCAGTAGTTTAGGCATTCACATACAATGCAATTTAGTTACAAATTCTTAGAGCTTGATGCCTTCACTATTTTTGCATTATAATTACTACTTAGTCAAGCGGAGTCATTATTCAAGGCTGTCTTTTGTGTAATGGTATGAACTGAAATAATTGCAATATTTTGTCCTTTCCGCTGTATGTAATTACCACTAATTATTTTCAGTAGGCATTCACCATTTTCTTGTGTGCAGTTTGACCATCAATTATTTGAAGTCCATCCAAAATTCCACTTTTGGTTCATTTACTTTTGGTCCATTTATGTACATTTGAAGATTTCTACGTTTACATCTCTAAACCAAAGAAATATGTGATTATGAAAAGTCCACTTGAAAATCTGTAAGTTCAAAACTTGGATATTGACCAGTAATGAACCTGGGAAAGCTGCAACTGCCCTTGGAAATCTAAAAGTCATCCCACACCTAAATTCCCTTGAAGAAATTCGTTATTTTGTTATTTGAGAAAGTCAATTTTGTTACTTCTGAAATTTTATTTAAGTGTAGTGGAAGTTTTATTGTCCATTTTAGGTTAGATTCATTTTACACTTGTTTCAATGCAAAGACAAGAGTGATGTAGACTCTCTTCATAGTTAATAATGTAGTTGAGAAGTATTTAGTATTTTTATTGTATAACCATTCATAAATTATTGGTATACCAAAATAGCCCCCATTAAGAGAAAAAGTGCAGTATGGGATCATTTCACTAAACGAACTAAAAATATTGCGGCATGTAATTATTGTGACAAACTTATTTCGACATCTGGTAACACGAGTAATTTACATTTACGAACTAATCATTATCTAAACGTTGAATCCAAGGCAGACCAACCTGACTTTTTAGTAGCAAAAGCCCCTACTGCACTTTCAATCGAAAATGAAAACCCCACTATATTATTGGGAACCGCGACTTCGTTACCAAGTACAAGTACATCTTCAACTGAATCAGTAGCGCTAAAAAATACCTAGCATCCAAGTAGCTTCAGAAACTCACAACCAGCTAACTTTAACCGAAAGTTTTCATAGAGCAACAGCATTTAATTTGGGAGGCAATAAGAATTTAGAACTCACTGATGCTATTCAGTTCATGGTTGCTCGAGACCTATTGCCCCTTAGTGTGGTTGACGGAGAGGGCTTTCGTTATTTAATGAAAGCTGAAGTCCCCCGTTATAAACTCTCATGTAGGAAAACAGTAACGGCTGGTTTAAATTTAAAATACACAAAACTAGTTGAAACACTTAAATCTGTAATAAATTCTGTAGAACATGTTTCATTAACTTCCGATATATGGTCGAAAAGTTGCTCTAACACCTCTTTTATAGCGGTTACGGTTCATTACATTTTTGGGGAAGAACATAGATCGCATAATTTGACTGTAGAGGAGTTCCCAGGTAGCCGCACACTTTGGAGGCCATTGCAACGAAACTATCTGAACTTTTAGCTGATTGGAATATATCAGTTATACAAGTGGTAGGCTGTGTCACAGACAATGGAGCCAATATTGTTAGGGCCGTAAAAGACACATTTGGCAAATTTAAACATTTTCCGTGTTTTGCTCATACGTTAAATCTGGTGGCCCAAGAATCGTTATCTATCGACAAACCAAAGACTTTAGTTAAAAAAGTCAAAACCCTTGTACATTTTTTTAAATCTAGTCCTTTATTACTTCCCAATTAAATGATGCACTGACCAAAACAGGGAAATCTATTTTAAAACTTATTCAAAAGTTATCAACTCGTTAGAATTCTTGTTATTTAATGATTGAACGTTATATCACGCTTCATGAAAGTGTTGTTGTAGCTTTGTCTAAAAGTAGGCAAGCACCGCCAATAATTTTGGCATCCGAACTTGATGAACTACTAGAACTGAAATCTTTGTTGATACCTTTATTTGAGGTAACAACAGATATTTCTTCAGAAAAGCATACTACTCTTTCAAAATTAACTCCATTAAGTAGATGTTTAAAAATTTCCATTTCGCAACAAGACTGTAAAACAGAGTGTGGTATTTCATTAAGAGCAAAACTATTGGAACAAATTTCCAAGCGCTTTCGTTTTCTAGAGCAAAATGAACTAATTGCTTGTTCAACAATTCTTGACCCTAGATTTAAGAAAACACATTTTGAGTCGCCATTGGCTTTTTCCAAAATGCTTGGAAAAATTGACAGGAAAATGAAAATTAATACTCTTGTAACTGAAACAGAACAATTAGCTGCACGTAAACCTCCGTCTACTACTGAACCTCAAAGCGTTTGGGGTGTTCATGAAACTTTAATTAAAAGTTCGAAAGTTAATTTAGATCGCTCTTACTCTGATGGTGAAATTGATCCATCATTGAAACAATATTTGAGCCTTCCATTAATAGAAAGAACAGAATGCCCAATTAAGTTTTGGTCTAAGTATAAACTAATATTCCCAGAGGTAGCTGCGGTAGCTTTAAATTATTTAGTAATTCCGGGTACTTCCGTACCAGCTGAACGTTTATTTTCAAGAGCTGGAAATGTTATTTCCGAAAAACGCAAAAGTTTAAGCGGCAAGCATTTGAAAAATCTAACATTTTTGAGCTCATTTAGTCGAAAGGAATAGGAGTCGTCTCAGTAAGCTTAAAGGAATTAAGCCATATATATCATCATTTACTTGTTTAGTTAATTTATCTATTTAACCTTTATGGAATATGGCGCCATTTGGGTACACCCTAGCCGTAACCAGTATTCATTTTTTATTTTTGAGTTTTTGCTCATATTAGTTCCTATCTATGTATTAAAGTGATACACAATCCTAAGTACGAAAAACCAGTGATAACTTTAGTCAATTAGCTTAAAAATTTAACTATGTTTTGTTAACTTTAATAGTAACTTATTTACTTCCTATTAGTTCCTATCTATGTTTAAAAGTCAGATGCAACGCGAAGTACAAAAAAAAGTAATAATTTTCGTGAATTAACTAAAAATATACATTGTTAACTTTAATAGTTACATTAATATTAACTTAAAAGTTCAAGAGTTCCTATCTATTCATAAAAGTCAGATGCAACGCGAAGTACAAAAAAAGTGATAATTTTCGTGAATTAACTAAAAAATATACATTGTTAACTTTAATAGTTACATTAATATTAACTTAAATGTTCAAGAGTTCCTATCTATGCATAAAAGTGACACTCAATCTAAAGTACAAAAACAAGGTGATAATTGTTCGTGAATTAACTTATCTTAACAATATTCATATAAAAAGTGAAAGGTAAAAAGACTAACTTTTGTGTAAAAACATTGTTTTAAAAAAATCCTTTGAATTAAAATTTTACAGTTTTCATAATGTTTGGTTTGTTATTCATTATAAGGGATTTACTAACTTAATTGAGTTCTTCAATGGATGGACTCGATAGTTTCTTATCTTAAAAATTACATTTCATAAATTTAAATTAAATGTTATAATATTGCAGAAATGCTAGTCCGAGAAATAAACACTAGTAACAAAACTAATATTAATTTAACACGCAAAATCAAATATACGTGGCGCTTTTTTTTAAAGTACTCGATACTTTTGGTATCGAGTATTTTTTTCACCGATACCAATACCCGGTATCGTTTACAATGTTCAATACTCGATACCGGTATCGATACCAAAAATCTTCGATACTCCCAGCCCTATTTCTGCAAAGGTCGGGTTCGTCCAGGATTTGAACCCGGGACCACTCGCACCCTATGCAAGTATCATACCCCTAGACCAACGGACCATGTGTGCATTAGAGTCATCCTCAACTTTTTGGCTTACAATGTAATTCGTTGCATTTAAATTGTCACTGAATTACTTCTGCAAAGGTCGGGTTCGTCCGGGATTTGAACCCGGGACCATTCGCACCCTTATCGAGTATCATACCCCTAGACCAACGGACCATGTATGTCACATAAACATGATTAACTCATAGTACAACCCTGTAATTAGTTGCATTTAAATAGTCACTACATAACTTCTGCAAAGGTCGGGTCCGTCCGGGACGTGAACCCGGCACCACTCGCACCCTAAGCGAGTATCATACCCCTAGACCAAAAGACCATGTCTGTATCAGAGAAATGCTCAACTCATAGGCCTACCCTGTATATAGTTGCCTATAAATAGTCACTACATTACTTCTGCAAAAGTCGGGTCCGTCCAGGATTTGAACCCGGGACCACTCGCACCCGAAGCGAGTATCACACCCCTAGACCAAAGGACCATAAATGTAACTGAAACATGGTCAGCTCATAGTCCAACCCTGTATTTAGGTGCATTTAAATAGTCACTAAATTACTTATGCAAAGGTCGGGTTCGTCCGGGACGTGAAACCGGCACCACTCGCACCCTAAGCGAGTATCATACCCCTAGACCAAAGGACTATGTCTGTATCTGAGACATGCTCAACTTATAGGCTTACCCTGTATATAGTTGCATATAAATAGTCACTAAATTACTTCTGCAAAAAGTGGTGTCCGTTCGGGATTTGAAGCCGGGACCACTCGCACCCTAAGCGAATATCATACCCCTAGACCAACAGACCGTGTATGTAACAGAAACATGGTCAACTCATAGTCCAACCCTGTAATTAGTTGCATTTAAATAGTCACTACATTACTTCTGCAAAAAGTCGGGTCCATCCGGGATTTGAACCCGGGACCACTCGTACCCAAAGCGAGTATCACACCCCTAGACCAATGGACCTTGTATCTAACTGAAACCTGGTCAACTCATAGTCCAACCCTGTAATTAGTTGCATTTAAATAGTCACTAGATTACTTCTGCAAAGGTCGGGTTCGTCCGGGACGTGAAACCGGCACCATTCGCACCCTAAGCGAGTATCATACCCCTAGACCAAAGGACCATGTCTGTATCTGAGACATGCTCAACTTATAGTCTTACCCTGTATATAGTTGCATATAAATAGTCACTAAATTGATTCTGCAAAAAGTGCGGTCCGTCCGGGATTTGAACCCGGGACCACTCGCACCCTAAGCGAATATCATACCCCTAGACCAACAGACCATGTATGTAACAGAAACATGGTCAACTCATAGTCCAACCCTGTAATTAGTTGCATTTAAAAAGTCACTACAATACTTCTGCAAAAAGTCGGGTCCATCCGGGATTTGAACCCGGGACCACTCGTACCCAAAGCGAGTATCTCACCCCTAGACCAATGGACCTTGTATCTAACTGAAACATGGTCAACTTATAGTCCAACCCTGTAATTAGTTGCATTTAATTGGTCACTACATTACTTGTGCAAAAATCAGGTCCGTCAAGGATTTGAACCCGGGACCACTCGCACCCAAATCGAGTATCATAACCCTAGACCAATAGACACGCCTAATCCTTTGGGTGCGAAGTGGCCGAAGAACGGTCCACGCCCAACCCTTTTTCGTTAAAATTTCATAGATTAATGTATAGTTTAAAAATTTCAATAATTTAATGTATCTATTTTAGAATTCAATGTTTAAGTATAATTGTATAGTTTTAATTTGTTTTTTTCTCGAATGAGATTTACTCCGTGACGTTCAGGTTTCTCATTCAAAATTATTTTTTTAAATTCAAATTTCCTCCCTCTTACTTTATACAACTTAGGCAAAAAAAATTTTCAGGTTAAGGAGAGGGTACCCCAACGCGTGGGCCGACCTCGTGCGCGTGTTTAAATTTCCCGCGTTCGCGTGTGTTGGAATATGTTCGCGCGCGATTTAAAGAAAAAAAAACATATAAAGTCAATCAAAAAAACTTTATTAAAAATCTCTTATACATAAATTCCGATATCATTTTATCGTTCAGATTTTAAACAAATATAATACATTTTAATACCTCTGCATCTATACAGAGAAAAATGTACGCCAAATCCGCCACATGTCTGACTAGAATTTCCTTGAAGTTGTTTAGAATTAAAAGTTACGGTAAGGCTGTTTCTTTCTACAAAATCGTTGAATGGAAACATGCCCGGTGGATTTCCGAAACTATCAAACAACTCTGTATTTTCTCGACTTGAAAAATATCTGGATGTTTAAAGGATGTTGCTTTCCTCTTTCTTGTCACGACTGAACTGACGAGTGATCTAGACGTACGTCTCCTTTTATTACCATTCCCCGTAATTTTTCGGATTTCTTCCGCCGCACTAAGGGCGACGTCTTTAGCCGCGGCTTTTCCATGAGATTTTACAGATGCTTTTAAATGAATCCCGCTAGCTATGTCCGTCACGACCTTCGCACCTGTGTTCAAAAACATTTTACCCGGGTAACTGGCACCCCTTTTGAGTAGGGGCAAATCCCGGCGGAAGGCCGATAAAATGAAGTTTACCAATCCTTTAGCCGTGTTGCACCGGAAGTCCCCTGTATACTGCCAAAGAATTACCAATTTAGGAATGAAAGTGTTTATAATAATCAAATTTTCCGCCATGTCCGACTTGGTTTAAAAAGTTTTCATCGTAGTCCGATTGATTTGACGACGTTCTTCATCTAAAACTTCCAAGTGTAAATGATACGAGAGTCTGTTTTACCTTCTAATTTATAACGGTGACCACATTCTACGGGGTCTAAAGTGTAGTGCAACGTGAACTCTTCCTCTCACGAAATCTATGGGAGTACCAAGCTCACTCATTATGTTAACTTCAATTGACTGGAAAGTATTGCAGGCGAGGGGGAGGTAGTGTGGTCTAGTAAAATCTTTGTCTACCGTTTCTCCGTCATTACCCTGCACGCTAACGATTCTTACTAGAGGTATGTGTACATCTCCCAAGGGTCTAGACTCTACCACGTCGCTACAAACAAAGAGTGAATGAACTCCGGCGTCGAGGTCAAAGGGGTACGTAGCTATTGTAGACTGAGAAAAAGTCGTGGATTCTGTGGAATCTTTCGAAAATCCAAGAATAACAGCTAACTCCCCCGGTATAGTTAACAAATAATCCTTTTGAATAATTAAAATTTGTACTCGTCGTATGCGTTTTACGTAACTAAAAGAATACTTGAGCTGGGCGGGAATTGAAGAATCACGCGTAATAACGCCTGACACGTCATCCTCGACGTAGTTAGGTTGCTCGATAAGATCCTGGATATTACCATAATATCCAGCGGGTAACTCTATAATTGTAGAATATACTACTCTACCATTACTCACGAGTATAAGCGAGCATGTCTTACTCAAATTATCCCAAGTGTGCGGGAAGCTAATTTCCGCTACGCATACTTCGTAAAATCCCTCCAATATTACGGGTTCAGGGAGGTATGTCCAGAATTTACTTCTCGTATTGCCGGGGAAATACCTTATCGACGAGTCGGAAGGTAAAGTGATGTAAAAGCTCATACTATATCTATTTTCCGAACCCAACTGTCAAAAGACGGAGAGTATCGTTTCCAAAGTAGTAGCTTCTCTAACGTCCGGTCCGGTCTGCGGTGTTTCCTCAAGATCTTTTCTATTTTACACACACTAGAATTTAGGTCTTTACCCACTTTCTGTAATTGTTCCTTGTGAAAAATACCAGTAATCGGTTCCGAATTCAAATCCCGGATCCTATACACTGGTGGACTACGAGGTATTCTCTCCACCACTTTGAAAATTTCTTCCGACCACGTGGGCAGGTAGCCCTTCTTGAAAATATTCTTATGTTTACTTATCCGGACTACGTCACCAATATCGAAAGGATACTTTAATAATAGGGAGCAGTCTATATCGCCGTAAAGGTTTTCCCATACCCGTCCCGATGTTTCGGGTGTGACTTCAACAGGTTTACACTTTATGGATCGATGATAATTGTTATTATAAGCTTGAACCATGTCTTTAAGAGCGTCAATGTACTTATAGGTATTGTTTTCCGTGAAATACCGATACATGCGACTTTTTAGAGTTCTGTTGAACCTTTCAACAATCGTAGCTTTCTGTTCGGAATCCGGGGCAAAGAACTCAATCCCTCTTCTTTTCAACTCTCTCTGAACATCCCTGCATATGAACTCATTACCGTGGTCACTTTGCACTCTCTTCGGCGAGCGACCAGACTCGAGAATAGCCTTAAAAGCCCTAAGGATGGTTGGTGTTTTCTTGTCCTTGGTAGCCGCCACAAAGGCGTATTTACTGAAAACGTCAATGCAGCACAGGAGGTATTTATTGTGACGAGTTAGGTTCTTCAAATCAGCTAAATCAATATGCCACTGCTCATCGATCCCATAAACTATTGTCCTATTTCTCTTAAAGTTTTTTCCTAGCATTCCTGTGTAATGTATACGTATCTTGGGTTTTTAAAAATGTCTCCACGTCTTTTACCGTAACCATTAACCCAACCTCTTTAGCCGCTCGGTGTAATCCGAGAACTAGTGTTGTAAATTTTCCGGAAAAATAAAACGCGGAAAATTTTCCGGAAACTTTTCCGGAAAATATTCCTCTTCGCGGAAAATTTTCCGCTAATCGGAAAAATATAAAACTAGCAATTATGTGAGCTTTGAGTCAATTTATCTAACGTTTAAAGATTTAAACATTCTCCAGTTATTTTGCCATCTTTAGTAGATCTATTAAAGTACCACCAAATATTAGTGGTTGATTTTCCCATAATTTGTGACTTTAAGCAGGGTTAACAAACTTAATAATATTAACAACATAACACCTCGTTTCCCTTACAATGACGTAGACGATCACTATCCTTTATGCCTGATAATTTTAGTTTCACTTGGGTCTCTTAACGGTTAGGTCTCGACTCTCTAACGCCTTATACCGTCATAAGAGCAAACAGTAACCCTATGCATGCAAGCGATAGCAAATGAGTGAGCTTTTCCTATAGAGAATAGGGGTCATTAGACTCTGTGCCCTTGGACAATTTTTTACCCCTCCGAATTCACCTAAAACAAAATAATGAATGTTTTGAAAAGAAAGGCAATTGAAAAATTTTAAAGTTTTAACTTTTTAATTGAAAAACCGGTAGCGGAAAAATACGGAAAATTTTCCGGAAAAATATAGCTCGGTCATTTTCCGGAAAATTTTCCGCGGAAAATTTTCCGACTTACAACCCTAGTAAAGACTGTAAAAATTATGGTCCTAAATTCGGTGAATTTTGATTCAATGAAAAAGAGCCTAGTCTTAATGTGTTGGTTAGCCTTAAGAGTGGGGAGAGTGCGACTCAGGATGCTTTAGAGATTGTCCAAAACAACCAGCCGTTAGGTATTTATTGAGAGTAAAATCGTCCAACCTGAGTAGGGTATGTTAGATCAATATTAACAGTGAAGTGTTTAAATCGGAACGGAGGTACCCTAGAGATAGTGGGGTTTCCGAATGAAATTGCTGTTCCAATAAGATAATTGATCAGTAAATATAATCTTATGAGGTATGTCTAGTTGTCTATCTGTTTCGGGTAATCATAAACACATGTCATTTGAGATTACCACCTTGCGTTACAGTATATCGTTGAAGTAACATAAAGAGGGTCATATGAGCTATCTTTCTACACAGAACCTTTTAAATACATCATAACTAGCCAAGGTGTTATGAAAGTCGTTGTATTGTTCCCGAGCATCTGCAAAAATGAGTTCTGGATAAGAGCAAATGGTGTATTCCAATCTAACTTAGTTGAATAGAAACTTTCCATTCTTTCAAATCGTAAATGGAGGCATTGCAATGGGATGCCTTAAGAATACAGAGAAATCGTTTTAAAATTACCGAATTTCCTTTTATCCAGTTAACATCTAAAGCCTAAGAAGGATGGTATTTGAATCCTGTTAAACAACCGAAGGTAGAGATAAAAATTTGCAAAAACTGTAAATATCATCAGCTGTATACCTCAGAGGATGTATGAAGAGAATAATCAAAGACTTATCATCTCCTGCTCGAAAAAGACGAATGCAGCCATCTTATACCTGTCCAACCAATTACCTTATTGTACAAAGTCTTTGCAAAAAGAAAACAAAACTAACGACCCACAGATATCAAAATCTTAGACAGAAAGCAGAAAAATTAGAAGCTTATGTTTAAGAAATTGAAGTGCCCTTAACGAGAAGAAACATAATGAAATGAAAAGAGTAACTTCATTGATAATCAAAGACTACTCTGCTGAATTGGATGACATATTGAGCTATGAAGAAAGAACATCGGAAACCCCAAAAGATTTCGGAAGCGTTTAAGAAAAGAGTGGGATGACAATTTTGATGCGTCTTTGCGGAAAGAAAAACAAGAATTTCTTAATTATCAAGCCAAGAATGGTAAAATATATATTTTTTGCTGGCTTGGGAATAAAGAGTATTAATGTTTTCTGGTGTTTAGGGCAAAAGGTAACAGTTACAGCACTATAACTTGTCAAATAGGTGAGCATTTGCTAATACACATTGTTTAAGCCTCATTTAATATATCCAGAGCGGAAGCTTTCTAAAAAGCCACCTATACCGTGACATCCCAAATTGTCAGCTGTATTACAAAAGACATAACCTTTAAAAGTATCTGAAAATCCAAGAATAGATAAATCTTGACCATTTTGTAGTTTTTTTTAAGATCTTATATTAATGGTCCATCAACATTTTCATAACCAAAATATTTTAAGTCGCGGTAATTGACTTTGATTGCTTCCGTGTGCCGATATTAATATCCCTGCTCGCAAAACATTGGAGCAGTAAATCCCCTACTTAATAGGAACACGCAGTCTTATCCAGAGTATAATTATAATAAAGGGAACGATCGATAACTTTACTCCCAACTGAGGGAAAGGAATTGGTCATATTTTTACGCCATAAAACATGTAAATAATGCAGTAGACTAACTCGGAAAGGTTATTAATCATTATATGGACTCTAACATTCCAGCAATAAAGCGTAGTAATTCGAAAAATTTTTAGAAATACCCACTTGGTTTTCTCACGTATTGAAAAAGACCCTGAAACGGAAAAAATATTATCATAGAAAATAAAAAAAACCGAAAACAACACAAAGATGTGGTCAAACTTCGATACCTTCTTAAAGAGCAGGTCCGTCGAGAGACTTTGCGGGCCCCGGGAAAAATTCACCAACTCTTTGGGAGGGAAAATATCTGGGTTAGCAGTGGTGCGTCTGCCAAATTCAGCACTCCGTGCACTCGCGCACTCCAAATACTCTTTTCTCGTAACAACTTAGGCACTTTTAAGCCCTGGTAGTAGATAGGAAGTGTCACTTTGGGGCCACTGGCGTCAGACAGTGCCAGATGGCACCAATAAATATGGCGTCAATGGGCGCCCACAGCATTTTTCTTCTTATGGCGTCAGTGAATCAAGCATTTTTCCCCCAATATTGTTGTGACGTACATGACGTGTCTTCCTATGGCGTCAGTGAATCGATCATGGCGTCAATGTTAAGCTTTAGCGTCATAATCGACAACGTGGTAAATAACCCTTGTCATACACGCGGTTTAAACGCCATGTTCACTATAAGAACATGATTGGTCTAAAAAAGGCGCCATGTTTACATGGTCAGAAAGTCACGTGACATTAAAGTATAAAAGACGAGGACGGTTTAAAGATAAGGCATTCTACATCCTTCCTTGAAGTACCGATCCAGATCCGAAAAATGTAAGTATAAATTTCTTTAAATATAAGTTTACGGTAGTTAATTCCTCCCGCATTTTCGATATGGATTTAAGTATGCAACACCCCTTTACCTGGAGTCACCGGCTATGGGAAAAGTGTTTTCGTAGGAGAGTTAATTAGGCATAAGGATATTTGTATTTCGCCCACCCCCGAAAGAATAATTTGGTGTTACACGGAGTATCAGTCGAAACTATACGGTGCTATACTATCCCATTCTCCGATTGTAGAATTTCACGAGGGTTTATAAGATGTTAGCACCCTAGATGCTAGTGTGAGGAACTTCGTTATATTAGACGACTTACTATGTGAAATAGCGAATAATAAGGACGTGACGAATCTTTTCATTAGGGGCTCGCACCATAGGAATACCTCAGTTTTAATTTTGATGCAGAATCTTTATTATCCCGGAAAGGAAATTCGTACCTTAAATTTAAATGCCCATTACTTGGTTATATTTAAAACACCACGTGATCAGTCTGCCATTATCCATCTTGCGAAACAAATTTCGCCGGGAAATAGTAAACACGTGGTAGACTCCTTTAGACAGGCGACGTTGGAACCTTACGGCTATTAATTTGTAGACCTTAAGGCTAACACCGTAGATAACCAACCTCTAATAACAGGTATACTTCCAGGTCAACAAGCAGCACTGTTCATACCGAAATGACAGCCATCCTTGAAGCGAATTTTTTCCGGATTAAGGGGCAATGGATAATCAAGGAGCTGACGATGTACGTGAAGGAGACCGACGTCCACGAAGTCTGGATCTTCCAATCCCCATGCAAGTTCTCAGAGTTATCCGTCAAGGATAAAAGACATTGCAGGTGGCTCTCACGGAACACTTGCGATCTGGCATTCGAGGAAGGAGATTACCCATACGAGATGACACAGGAGGCCGCCGACTACATTCGAGCTAGAGCATCGTCATACATGACGAAAGGAGCGGAGAAGGCCGAAACCCTATCAAGGTTCTTGGGGTGCGAAGTTATCAACGCCGCGAAACCCCCTGGGTTTATACATTCCATAGGGACAGCAACAACTGTATCTTGGTGAAGACGTCCAAGCTAGCGTAATGGCTCCATCTAAACCAGTCAGCGATCATTTAAATTTTATAAAATATATTGCAAATTGTAACGCCTGCCAAAGAAATGCTGCAATAAAATTTGCCAATAAAGAAGCGATTTAATCTATTTTCGAGTGTTGTATAAATATCCTACGGGGCAATGTCCCTCTTTCAGAGGAAGAGAAGGAGCGGTTGAAGAAACATCGACACGTTATAAGAAAAGTTACGTCTAACATCCTCCCTTCAAAGAAAAGGAAACAAATAATTCAAAACGGAGGTTTCATCCCTTTACTTCTCGGACCGTTACTATCTATCATTAGTTCAGTAGCAGGTGCGGCTATAATTGGAGCTATAAAGTAAAAATGGCGCGAAAAATGTTATTAATTTCCGAAGAAACGTATAAAAGGTTAAATTCAATTAGTGGTTTAAAAGTCGACACTTCAATGGAGTTGGATAAGGAGGATAAGTTGAAATCCATCATAAACGATGCCAAATTAAACGATACCGATAAATTATTAAGATATAACCACGTACTTTCGAGGGAAATTAGTAAAACGGTGAAAAGGGCGAAAGTAAAACCAGCGAAAAACCGGAATTGCTGTTCTGAAATCGTCTCTTCGGTTCCTTCCTATAGCGCAGCTGATTGTTTGAACTTGTACAAATGGATTGACCATATATCAAAAATAAGATGGACACACGCTGGAGAGTTAATATATGAGAACCGTAAAATCATCGGTTCAAATATAATTGATTTTTTGGCTTATACTACGACGAATTCTAAAAAACAGTTGTCCGTCATTGGCGCCTCACAGTTTTACCAATTTTTGTATACGGCTAATGTACCAAGAAAATTAATTAAAATTAGAAAAACAGACCTACCCCCGCCTGAAAAAAGTGAAGCGAAGAAAGAAGAAGAAGTGAAGGAGGATTACTATTTCGCCGCTCAGACTGGTGAAGGATTCGGAACTTGTAGCACTTGTTTTTAATAAAATACGATTCATTTACATTCCACGTTTCATTCATTTTAAGTATTCCGATATGGAAGGTTTTGATAATCAGGGGTACGTTCAGTAACGAAAATCTCAAAGAAATCGCTGTTTTCTTGATGTTTGGTTGATGGGCTCGAGACGTCACAGTGACGTAAAAGGTTGTTGAACGGAAAAGTGACATTTTGAAGTTAGCGCTGTTTTCGAAAATGGAGTTGTGGAAACGTCTTACTGGCCCTCAAAACATATCGAAGCGCAAATGGCTCTTTTCAATAATTAACGAGCTCGCAAATAATGAAATAGTTTAAAAAAAGTATGGCTATTTGAATAGTAGTAGTTTTGAAAAAGAAAACTAATACAATTACTGTTGGAATAGCATTATTGGAATTTAATTTTTAAATCCCGCGTCAACAACAGTCAAGCGCTACGTCACGCCATCAAAAAAAACCATATCGATTAGATGGTTTTTTTGATGAGCAAGCGCTGAGCATCATGACGTCAAAACCGGAAACGCGAAAACGCGTACAGTAGTGAAAATTTGGTATCGCTTAGTAAGCGCTAACATCAAAGAGGGTTACTGAACGTACCCCAGGTGGGTACTTTTGTGGTGTTAGCCAACCTAGTAGACACATCTTTTAAATCTCCTAAAATTTTAACTGTGGTTTTAGTAATTGCCATATTCCTAATTATAGAGGTTAGCGATTTTCTCTTCAGGCATTATCATAGTGTAACCAACTGCATCCTTAATGGATAGACTAAAAGAGATTTATTCTAATGTTTATGACCCGGGTTCATATGGAAGTGTTCTCGGTAGGGTTGTAAGTCGGAAAATTTTCCGGAAAATGACCGAGCTATATTTTTCCGGAAAATTTTCCGTATTTTTCCGCTACCGGTTTTTCAATTAAAAAGTTAAAACTTTAAAATTTTTCAATTGCCTTTCTTTTCAAAACATTCATTATTTTGTTTTAGGTGAATTCGGAGGGGTAAAAAATTGTCCAAGGGCACAGAGTCTAGTGACCCCTATTCTCTATAGGAAAAGCTCACTCATTTGCTATCGCTTGCATGCATAGGGTTACTGTTTGCTCTTATGACGGTATAAGGCGTTAGAGAGTCGAGACCTAACCGTTAAGAGACCCAAGTGAAACTAAAATTATCAGGCATAAAGGATAGTGATCGTCTACGTCATTGTAAGGGAAACGAGGTGTTATGTTGTTAATATTATTAAGTTTGTTAACCCTGTTTAAAGTCACAAATTATGGGAAAATCAACCACTAATATTTGGTGGTACTTTAATAGATCTACTAAAGATGGCAAAATAACTGGAGAATGTTTAAATCTTTAAACGTTAGATAAATTGACTCAAAGCTCACATAATTGCTAGTTTTATATTTTTCCGATTAGCGGAAAATTTTCCGCGAAGAGGAATATTTTCCGGAAAAGTTTCCGGAAAATTTTCCGCGTTTTATTTTTCCGGAAAATTTACAACACTAGTTTTACAAGCAAAGGCCACGCCGATCAACAACTTCCGTCGTCGGAAGACTTCTGTACGGCATCCTTCCAAATCTCCCGAGAAGCGTAGAGCCCAGTCATCTCGAAGATCTTCGAAACCACCGCCATACCCCTGTTTTCGATGCGGAGAGATGCACTGGGTCAGGGAATGCACACACGCGAAGGCCGAATGCTATAAATGCTCTCGAATGAGTCACCTCGCTAGTCAATGCGAAAATCAGAAACGAGTATCCGGACACCGGAAACCAGACAGAAGCCAGATAAATACAGTCAGCCTGAATTCCATGCGACCTTCGAAACTCATAACTGGGGAATTCTTGGTTAACGACGTTCCCGTAGTTTTCTACTTGGACAGTGGAGCGGAAGGCAACATTATCAATGAGGCGACTTACGAAGGAATTGGTAAGCCGAAGTTAACCCCCTGCAGCGAGCAAGGAGTGCTATTTTATGGATGAAGCACTACATTCCTTGGGAAAGCAACGGCAAAATTTAAACTGGGACCAGCAGAAATTCAACACAGCTTCTACTTGGCAAAAGACGGATCCCTTAACCTACTGGGAGTGGAAACCCTGGATTTCTTCGATCTTCTGGATAGCTTACGACAATGCTCCCGACTCGGTGCTCAAGCCATTAATATCTGTACCGCCTCATCTGGAACGCCTCAAAGATTACGAGAAGCAGACTGCATCGCGAAACTGAAGGACGAGTTTCCGGATGTCTTTGAGGACGGCTTGGGGCTGTGTACTAAAGTGAGAGCTCGCCTTACTCTCAAACCCGGAAGCACTCCAGTATACCGTAGAGCTAGGCCAGTTCCGTTTGCCGCTCGCAAAACTATCGAAATGGGGATCAAACGCCTTGAACAGTCAAATGTCCTGAAAGCCGTCGAGCACATTGATTGGGCAGCACCGATCGTAAGCGTAAGAAAACCTAACGGCACTACCCGTCTTTGCGCAGATTTTTCCACCGGCCTGAATGAGACCATAGAACTCAACCAACACCCATTACCGTTGCCGGAAGACATATTTGCGACGCTCAACGGGGGAAAACTTTTCTCCCAATTGGATCTATCTGAAGCATACTTACAAGTAGAACTGGACGACGAATCTAAACCACTTTGTACCATTTCCACTCATCTGGGAAACTTCCCATATCAGAGACTTCCGTTTGAGGTGAAATCTGCTCCGGGGATTTTCCAAACAATAATGGACCAGATGCTTGCTGGACTTGAATTCGCAACCGCTTACCTCGATGATATAATCATTGTCAGCCGTAACTTCGAAGATCACCAGCGACACCTCAAAGAAGTACTCTCCCGCATTAAAGACTATGGATTCCGCCTTCGCCTCGAGAAATGCAAGCTATTCATGACACAAATAAAATATCTGGGATTCATCATTGATAGCGCTGGTCGACGACCCGACCCCGAGAAAATCAAGGCTATTGTCCACATGCCAGCACCAGTTGACCTGCCAACGTTACGTTCATTTTTGGGAATGGTAAACTATTACCAGGTCTTCGTTAATAATATGCGTTTCATGAGCCAACCACTGGACGAATTATTGGAATCCAAACGGACTTGGTCTTGAACACCTAAATGTCAGCACGCCTTCGAGGAACTGAAGATGACCCTTCAATCAGATCTCCTTTTAACGCATTATGATCCTACACTGGACATCATTGTCGCTGCTGATGCCTCCGATTATGGACTTGGGGCGGTCTTCCAACATCGCATGCCAGATGGGTCAATTCAAGCTGTAGCTCATGTATCACGGGCATTGACCCCTGCGGAAAAGAACTATAGCCAAATCGAGAAGGAAGGTCTCGCGCTTACCTTCGCGGTCAAGAAGTTCCACAAAATGCTCTATGGGCGCCGCTTTACTCTGCTCACGGACCATAAACCGCTGTTAGGAATCTTTGGAAACAAGAAAGGCGTACCGGTACATACTGCTAACCGTCTTCAACGCTGGCCACTCAGAAGGAAGGACCTGCTTACTATCGAGCAGGGTTGCGTGCTCCTACAAAATAGAGTAGTAATACCTTACCCATTACGAGCAACAGTTGTGAAAGTACTTCACCGAGGACATCCTGGAACCAGTAGGATGAAATCTTTGGCTCGCGCTCACGCCTACTGGCCTTTTCTGGACGCTCAAATTGAAGACTTCGTGAAGAAATGTTCCAAATGTCGCTCTGCAGCAAAGTTGCCTGTCAAGACTCTGTTGCATTCCTGGCCGAAAGCCGTGAAGGCCTGGCAGAGGATACACATCGACTACGCCGGTCCCCATAACGGCCACCAGTATCTCATAGTCGTCGATGCCTATAGCAAGTATCCCGAGATTTTCGACATGAAAACCACCACTTCATCCGCCATCATAACCTTCCTGAATACCATTTTCGCACGCTATGGTTATCCGGAAGTACTGGTGAGCGATAATGGAACCCAGTTTACTTCACAAGGCTTCGCCTCGTTCTGTTCCAGCAAAGGAATTCAGCATATCTTCTCCCCGCCCTACCATCCACAATCCAATGGGCAGGCGGAACGTTTCGTGGACACCTTCAAGAGGGCGCTAGAGAAACTCAAGGGCGAAGGAGATGTCCCGTATATGCTAGACGTCTTCCTGCTGTCCTATCGCTCAACCCCTAACTACAGTATAGACCAGAAAAGCCCTGCAGAACTGTTCTTGGGCCAAACACCCCGTACAGAGCTAGACCTTCTACATCCGCCGGTCTCACCGTCATCAGAACGCAATCTTACCATGGAACGGCAATTCAACCGTCATCATGGAGCTCAACGACGCACCTTCAAAGTCGGAGACCTAGTCTATGCTCGGCAACACCAATCAAAGATGTGGTATCCAGGGAGAATTCAAACGGTCCGAGGCGTGGTGTACGATGTTCTTATGGATGATGCCACCAATAAGAAGTTCCATTCCAATCAACTTTACCACCGTCTGAACAACGATCCAAAGGGCAATCCCTACTCTGTATTCATGGACACCTTCGATCTACCCATCCCAGACAGAAGAGTAGATCCCGACCGAGTTCCTGCTGGGACCACAGTGCCCGCTCCCGAACGCCATGTACGGTTCATCATACCAGACGTCGACTCCAAGGATGCGGAAGTACGGCGGTCAGGAAGAGTAAAGAAGATACCCGAGCGAATCATCATGGATCCCCGCCAGAAGTCCTACAATTTTACTTAAAAGGGGAGGTGTTGGAACTCCTCCAATAATGGAAAAAAATATCATCTACTAATATGTTATCGTTTTTAATAATAAAGTTGTTAATTTGTCATCCCTTGCGTTCTCTTTCCATGAACCGTTACAACACAAAGGTTTTCGGAATTGCGCTTTTTCCTTACTATTATAAGGGAAACGATTTCCATATATATACCAAAATTTTAAAAGAATCGGGTAAGGGGGTACGCTTCAATTTAAACGCCAATATTAGCAAAGTTTTAGAAGATAATAGGTATTACTTTATTTAAATCGATTTAACTAATATTAATGTTAATAATTGAAGATTAAAATAATTAAAAATAATTATATTTATTTAAATATTAAAGATAAACCTCTCGTGCAAAGAGAGAGATTATCATCGCCTCCTATATCTACCAAGGCCCATGCATGCGATATATTTCCTTCATTGCCTCCTATATCTATCAAGGCCCACGCATTGTGATATATTTCATTCATTGCCTCCTATATCTATCAAGGCCCGTGCATTGATATATATATTTTTCAAAACAACAACAAAAATGGGAAGCTCCTCTTAGAAACATAATAATTTCTTTTCTCTGTATATGAAATGAAATTATGGATAATATTGTGCTCCTTCTTTAATGGTATGAATCCATGCCTGTCTATTAAAATTTTACGTAGGAGTAGTACGTTTTTGGCGAAGTCTAGAGAGGATAAACATAAGCGAGATTGTATCGGAAAAAAAATACTGCTTCCACTAATGGGTTTATACTCCTTGTTACTGTTGTATAGAGTAATCATGATAAAAGCTTAAAAAAATTACGAGAGGACAGACCTTTTTATCCTCTTGTTTTATTCTAAATAAGAATATAAAACATTTATTTTGTATCAAAAAATATTTTTTGGTGCTAAGATTGCTTAAGAAAAATCCAAACGGTTAGGCATCGGTAAAAAAGACATGTGTTGTTTACATGCTTTAAATAAGACTGAAGCTTCCACTATCGTGTTTATGCTCCTTGTTTGTTTGACTGAAAACCATCTAGGTGTAGATAACAGTCAGACCAAAAATTTCAAAAATATATATTTTAAATCTAATCAGATACGCACACCTAGTCGAAATAGACCTTTTAAATTTGCGGGAGCCATTCTTAAGGATTTTTCTTTGCTTGTAGGTTGTTGTCCGTTTTCCCAACTTGTTTTTAACTGTTTGCTATCTGAACACACGGTTTTAAAATGATCGAACTACTCGTTCCTCACGAAGGCTTACCCTACTGTAATGCACGTTTTATGCATTAGTTTACATTAAAGGAAAATTTCAACAAACATGTATTTTCTTTTACTTTTTACATAAGCGGATAATAATAATAAGTTGGACAGTTCACATTATATCCATACAGCATCGTAATGAATGTCTGTTTTAAGACAGAAAAGACAAAAACGGACTGATCCAGGACCTTGTTGTTAGGTCTTATTAATACTTGGAATCTACAAGCTTACAAGCGTTATCTAATGGTTCACGTGACTTTATTTTCTATCCATTATATTGACCCTTATGTATATAGTACACCACTAAATTGCCAGAGCTTATTATTATAGCCGGTTGACTCCCTTTGCAGACTCGCGTTTAAGTTTTAAGTTTAACACGTATTAAACGTGATTAGTATACTGAAAACCGGTAAAAATATATCAAAATCTATTTTACGTACTGTAAGTAAAGACAATTTTAGTAAAGACTAGTGTTGTAAATTTTCCGGAAAAATAAAACGCGGAAAATTTTCCGGAAACTTTTCCGGAAAATATTCCTCTTCGCGGAAAATTTTCCGCTAATCGGAAAAATATAAAACTAGCAATTATGTGAGCTTTGAGTCAATTTATCTAACGTTTAAAGATTTAAACATTCTCCAGTTATTTTGCCATCTTTAGTAGATCTATTAAAGTACCACCAAATATTAGTGGTTGATTTTCCCATAATTTGTGACTTTAAGCAGGGTTAACAAACTTAATAATATTAACAACATAACACCTCGTTTCCCTTACAATGACGTAGACGATCACTATCCTTTATGCCTGATAATTTTAGTTTCACTTGGGTCTCTTAACGGTTAGGTCTCGACTCTCTAACGCCTTATACCGTCATAAGAGCAAACAGTAACCCTATGCATGCAAGCGATAGCAAATGAGTGAGCTTTTCCTATAGAGAATAGGGGTCATTAGACTCTGTGCCCTTGGACAATTTTTTACCCCTCCGAATTCACCTAAAACAAAATAATGAATGTTTTGAAAAGAAAGGCAATTGAAAAATTTTAAAGTTTTAACTTTTTAATTGAAAAACCGGTAGCGGAAAAATACGGAAAATTTTCCGACTTACAACCCTATGAAAAACCGTCTGTTCAGTCTTCGTAGCGACGATGGTCAGGGCTTCGTCAATTACATTCTTGAGTTCAATGTTGGCCTCGGTATTTAATCGTTGCAGGATTCTGGTTCGTATGGTTTCGTCTTCTGGTCGGGAGAGTCCACAGAGGGAAACCAGAATTCCGAATTGATCTTCGGTCAAATCGGAGAAATTGAAACGCTTTAGAAGTAGTTTAACGCGATTAAAATACGGGCCATAATCTTCATCCAAGTGACGCTGAATCCGCATTAGGTTGAATCTTTCTATGAAGAGTGTCTGTTTCTTCCCGAAAAGTTTCTTGAGGTTCTCTACTGTCGTTGCATACGGGTAGTCGGTTGGCTCTTTGGGCATACAGGACCGATAATACTCGCTGAAGACTTCGTTAGACAGTTTCGAGACCAAATACTTGACTTTGGCAACGTCGGTCAGATTTGGGACACTAATATCCACGAGATAGTCAAATCTCTTCAGCCATTGTTCCAATTTGTCGCCATCGTGTTCATCAGGCTCGAAGATTGGAATGTCAAGGCAAGCTATCGTGGATGTGGGTGCTGGAGTCGAGGTTGGCGGACCGGCGGGACCGGCGGTTCCTGTTGTCTGGAGTAGAAGGTCGATGATCCTTTGGTTCTGCTTCTGGGACGCTATTTGCTGCTGCATAAACGCGTTCAACACGTCTCCCAGAGCGGACGAGGAGGAGGCCTCGGAGGTTCCGCTTTCCTGCTTCGGCATGTTCTCGATATCAGTATCGCGTTTTTACCCGAAAGACCGTAACGCGACTATACCCGAAGACTGTAAAGCGACATCCCACTTCTGACACCACTGTTGTAACGGTTCATGGAAAGAGAACGCAAGAGATAACAAATAAACAACTTTATTATTAGACCGCCATCAGACCGAATGCCCTTTTACATTGTTAAGATTTGGTATACAGGGTGATTCTAAAATGGTGGTATAACCGAACTACTGCGTGTTCTATGAGCGATTTTAAGTCGAAAATGTTCTATGGCATTTTGTCATCCAGGCCACCGTTTAAAAGTTATGATAAGAATCATTTACGGATGACCCCTTAAAATTAATTAAATTAATCAAAAGCCCAGCGGGTTGAATACATTTTTTAAGGGGACTCACGTGTTTAGTAATCGCGCGCGCGATTTACTTCCCCATGAACTCCATAAAGAAGTCCTCCACCAATGTAAGCTTGAAAATGGGTTCAAATGGAAAGATTCATGCCGAATTGAGAAAGGGCTCAAGGGCGAAATTCAATTTTTTTCTCGGGCGGATAGATTAAAAATCAAAATTCACATCATGGACATTTAGAACATAACTACCAGTAACGTTATATGTCAAACGCGCCCCACTCGCGAGACATGATTGCGACGCAATCGCAGGTATCTTTTACGAGGCACATGCGGTTTCGTTTAAATGCTCCGAATTTCGGATGCCTTTATGACGCTCATCCTCAGCGATGGCATGACCAATTTCAGGAATTTTGTTTAACGGCATTCAGCTAGACCCACATTGTAAACAATGTCGACCTTGCAATATCTTTCTTTTCTAACTCTTAATTCTGTTTCATCTGCTCTACTGAGTGGAGCTTAGTATTTCAAACTCAACTTCTTCCACCAAAGAGGAGGATGGTTTTCAAATTTCCATCATATAACTGGATTTCTGGGAGAAATGATGAAGTGCCACATTTTTCCGTAATTGACAAAATGTTCGAACTGTTCACCTAAAACACGTATTCACCATTACTAAATATTAGAAGGCAAGTTTTGTTTCCTAGGCAGTTTTAACATCCTCTCAAAATTAACGACCAGAAAGCAATGCCATATATTAAACGTGTTCGATGTATGTAATATTAAACTTTTCCATAATATATAATAATTATTTTGCTAGTCTATTAATGAATTCATATAACTTAGAGTGCTGTTGAACATAAACATGTACAGGGCCTTAAAAATTTTAAATAACTTAGGACTTCAATAGCTTTAAATCCGTTGCTGCCATTGATAGTATTGGCAATGCATTATATTCAAGTTTGTCGGCTATTTTGATTGGTTGAAATATCTGTAGTCATAGATCGGTCATTTTTTTCTGATTCAATGCATCGATAATAGCCATTACAGAAATAATCTGTATCATTGACGCACGGGCCAAAAAAGGCTTGGCGGCATTCCAAATTAACGGAAATTTTCAATGTAGTACTTTTATCAAAAACAAAGCCGTTTCTAAAGTCGCATATAACCCTACGTTCAGTATCATCTAAAAGCCACTTGCTTGTTCCTTCCTTGGTATATTTGTACAAACATGGAACTTTTTAGAGATTTATTAAATGCACACCCTTTTTGCTTTAGCAAGTCGTTTTGAGGCTTATCTAGTGTTTCTTAATCGCGATACTTGCAATTCATTTTTAAATAACAAGTAAATGAATAGCTCCCATCTCTTAGGTAATTAGTTGGAGTACATTTTTTAAAGGCCGAAGATTTATCCGTTACACCTTTAATGCACCCTCTATGCAAAAATCTTTTGAGAAATTTATCAGCATACTCAACGAAAGTTTGTGACTACTTTTCTTGGAAATTTTTGTACACTGAGAGAAATTTATGTTATTTTTACAGAGAAAAATTACAGAAGCTATAATTTTATCTAATTTGCAGTATGTTCTGTAATTTTAAAATACAGATACAGTAGTTTTTTTGAACTGCTGAAAGGCTCTGTAACTTTCACATTAAATTTAGGGATTTTACAGTTTCAACTGAAAATTTTACAGGATCAATATAAAAATGAAATACAAACATTTCTGTTTTCTAAAATATCTTGTTTTATGTACTTCAAAAATACAGAATTTTTTTTTTAATCAAAAATTGCACTGGCTCTGTATTTTCCACGCAAAAGACCTAAAATTCTGGAACTGTCTGAAAAGTTTACAGTTAATTTTTAAAAAGTCGAAAACTAACCTTTTCTGCTTCCAATACTTAGAAACACAGAATTTTAACTTTTTCTTCAAAATTTATATATTTAGGAAAGTATCCATCGACTATAAGCTTCCTGGGCGGTAACTAGTCCTTCGTTTATTCAAATAATTCCGTACTTTTTAAGTTTTGCCGCTGTTTAGAGCTGGAAAACTTATTGTTTCGACCTCAGTTGGCTGGACGGCTGGCTGGATATGTTGTGACCTGATGAATTTTGTCATAAAGAATATTTCCAATTTTTAAATTTCTGGCGAATTTTGAACTCGAAACTCACCCGTAGTTCACGTTACACCTCATAGGTGGCGTAACGTATTTTATTTCAATTGAAATTATTTTCCTGTCGGTGCCGGGAGGCGACCCTGCGACGGCCCGATCCATACTATGACGCCAGTGAAGACGCCAGACACTCTACCAATCGACCCACGCACGCTTAGAATATATAGCGAGTTAAGTTAAGAGTCTAGAGAAGAGAGAGGTAGAAGAATGTGGTCATTTTATGTAAATAGATATAGTGCAATCCTACCGATATTAGCATGTCAAATTTTTCTGTTGACAAATGTACCCAGACACGACCAGAATTGAATGTAATGGACCGTAGGACCCAGTTTTATTTTAATGAATTACATTTAAGTTTCGGAAACTATTTTAATCAATACTTTCATAGCTTTTGTCGTCCATATCGGCAGAATTTATTAGAAGGATTTCTGAAAATATAACCCTTAAATGACGGCCAAAGCTGAACCTAACCAAACCAAACCTTAACCTTAACCTAACCTAGCCTGAACCTAATCAAAATTTTGGAAAAGGGGCAATATTATTTCGGAACTTAAATGAAGATAACAAAATACAATATTTTGGAAAAGGCATAATATTATTTGGTAAGTAAATGAAGATAAACAATATCTTGGAAAAGGCGTAATATTATTTGGGAAGTAAATGAAGAAAAACAACAATATTATGGAAAAGGTGTGATATTATTTGGAAAACTAAAATAATCTAACGGGGCGTACTATTAGCGTCGAAAAGATTAGCATCGAATGAGAATAGCGTCGAAAAGATTAGCATCGAATGAGAATAGCGTCGAAAATTTTATTTTGGAGCAATAGTACCGAATAGAAGTGAATCTAAAATCATACCATCGAATAGAATAGTGTCGAAAGGAATAGCATCGAGGGCGTCAAGCCCGCCATTGGAATAGTGTCGAAAATATTTTAGAAAATAGGATTAGTGGCGAATGGAATATCGTCGAATTTATGTGAATCAGATTAGTATCGAAAAGATTTGTGTTTAAATAAGCCAATACTTGACATTTCCTCATCAGTGAAAAGTAAGCTTTCACGACCACTGTCCGAATCAATTTTTCCAGCGTAAAAATCCCCTCTGTGCAGGGTTTTAGAATACCAATTAGTACCTCTTTGGTAGGATTTTAACCCAACGAACACTTGATTCTGATTAATTAGACCTTGGGGAGTTCGAAAAAATTGTGAAAATATTCTAAACCCTCCGCAAGTTGGTCAAAAATGTTTTGGAAAATTTGAAAATTGCATATTATTATTTAGACCGCTGACCGCCTAAACGCGTTCTGCACCCAATCTTGAAAACTTTCTTGGGAAAAAACATAATAGCAAGGGCTCGAGACGGAAATATAGCTATGAAATTTTAAACACCCGCTGAATCCTTTACAATTCTCATATCAGGATAGAAAAATATTTGAAGAAAGCTCCACTTTTAAAAGTAAACAATATTTTGGAAAAGGCGTAATATTATTTGGGAAATATATGAAGATAAACAGCAATATTTTGGAAAAGGTGTAATATTATTTGGGAAACTAAATAAATGAATAAATCAAAATTTTGGAAAAGGTATAACAATATTTGGGAAGTAAATGAAGATAAACAACAAAATTTTGGAAAAGGCGTAATATTATTTCGAAACGTACATGAAGATAAACAACAATATTTTGGAAAAGGCGTAACATAATTTGGGAAGTAAATTAAGGTAAACAATATTTTGGAAAAGGCGTAATGTTATTTGAGAAATATTTCAAAATAAACAACAATATTTTGGAAAAGGCGTAATATTATTTGGGAAATATATGAAGATAAACAACAATATTGTGCAAAAGGCGTATTATTATTTGATAAATATTTGAAAATAAACACAATATTTTGCAAAAGGCGTAATATTATTTAGGAAACTAAATAAATGAAAATATCAAATTTTGGAAAAGGTATAATATTATATGGGAAGTAAATGAAGATAACAAACAAAATTTTGGAAAAGGTATTGGTAAGGTAAGGTATGGGAAGTAAATGAAGATAACAAACAAAATTTTGCAAAAGGCGTAATATTATTTCGAAACGTACATGAAGATAAACAACAATATTTTGGAATAGGCGAAACATAATTTGGGAACTAAATTAAGATAAACCTCAATATTTTGGAAAAGGCATAATATTGTTTGGGAAGTAAATGAAACATTTTTCTGAAATATTTTTCCCAAATAAAATTAACCTTTTTCAAAATTTTGTGGTTTATCTTAAAAATCTTCCGAAATAATTTACGCAGGTGTTTAAAATTTCATAGTTTTATTTCCGTCTTGAGTCTTTTGTTATTATGTTTACCCCCTAGTAATTTTTCAAGATTGAGTTCAGAACGCGTTTAGGCGCTCAGCAGCCTTAATGCAATTTTGAAATTTTCAAAACGTTTTTGATCAACTTTCTGGTCGGTTTAGAATTTGTTCACTACGTTTTTCGAACTCCTCGTGGTCTAATTAATCAGAATGAAGTAAAATCCTACCAATTCTTGGTCTAATTACGTCACTTTTTAAGGTAATTTAGGCAAGCTTTCATTTGTTTAATGAGGACTCAACGTCATATAAGCGACGTTGTTGTTATCCATCCTATTACATAATTATAAATAACCTGAACCTAACCTCACCTCATCTGAAACTAACCGAACCAAGCCTAACCTCAACCTAACCAAACCTAATCCGCCACTAACCCATAACAAACTATGTTTCGACACTAATGACGTTCGACATAGTTCCGTGTCGACCGTATTCCGATTTTGTTATTTTCATCCTCATTCCATTCGATACTAATCAAATTTGTCAAAATGTGGTTCCCTGCTAATCCTTAGGAAGCGAATTTTTCGACTTTAAGGACGTTCGATACAATTCCTTTCGACTCTAGGTTAAATTAGTAAATTGAGGGAGCAACTCTCTATTCGACATTAATCCATTCGATACTATTATGCGACCCCAATCTAACCAAACCCAACCTATAATATGAAGGGTAAAATATTAAAAAACATGGAAAATATATATTTTAATTAGTTTCCGCGCCTTAATTTTAACAAATTAGCCTATTATTAACCTTGAATAAATGATATTTATTGAAAAAAGTTAAAAAACTGTATTTAAAATGCGCGTGCTAAAGTAAAGTTTAGCCCCATACTCACCCAGACTGGTTTCCAACCCCAGAACGTATCAAACAAAAAATATTTAATTATAATTCGGAGTTTCAATTTTAATGAAACCTAGTTTTTAAAATACCCATTGAGAGTCTGTAACTAAACGTTAACGACCTCTAGTCTCTGCCAAGTGATTAAATTTCAGACCTCTGTGGGGAAGGGGGAATTCAATTTGCTAGATCTACTAAGCTTTGTCTATGAAGGGTTTTCCACACTAAGCCTGTGGCTTGTTTACAGGTGGGTCCGTTTACAATGCATAGAGGGGTGGTGGCTAGCCCCTATGCCACAGATAACCTACAGCGCCCTATACTAACTATTACCGTTAACCTCTGCAAGTTTTGATGGAAAGGAGAAACCGGGTTAGACCGCGGAGGAAAACTCCTTTAACAAGCGGGGAGAGAATTTGCAAACTCTACGCAGAAGGATTTGTCCCGAGATTCTCATCCGGTGCCACAGTCCAGGATCGAACCCGGGATCCTCTTGCTGCAAGGCGAAAGCGCTAACCGCTACGCCACCCCACCTCTTCAAACTGACATCACATTTAAATTAAGTTATCATTCTAAAAACTTAGTTACTCAACTATAAATAAAAGTGTACTGAAGGTTAAAATAACGTTACTATGAATAAATCAAATAAAAAATCTACAACTTAAGCTCCTCAAAAAAAATGAACATTAAGATAATTAAGAAGAATACATAGATTACAGACGAGTAGGATTCATACTATTTACACAAGGAGGCCTGACTCACTGGGTGAGTTTAAAGCTGGGTCTCCTCGCGTAAATGGTATGAATCCTCCTAGTCTGTAAACTATGCAACCTCAGCAAGATCAAATTTTCAAATCTAGCTATATAGCCAGCCATCTATCTATTTTTAGCATTATAATTTAAATTAATTGATCGTGATGATTTAAAGTTAAATAATTATATATTGCTAATGTATTTATTATTTAAGTAATTTTATTTAATTTAAATAGTAAATTTAATGATGGTAATACTAATTAAGGGTTCCACGAGAGGGTAGAATTTTTTTAAAAATTCAGTAATGTTTTCACGCTTAGAGGATAGGAAACTCCCTATCTCCGACGGCAGCTTTGTGCGTGCAGACAACAGACAAAGGAAATACTGATTTACATTATTTAAAACCTCGACATTTTAAATCCTGAAGATGAGTATTTTTTTTTGTCTGTTGTCTCGAAATATTTCTTTCGTATGTTGTCAGCACGCAGAACCAAAGCTGTAACACATTAAATATCGAATAAGCTGCCGTCGAAGATAGGGAGTTGCCTATCCTCTAAGCGTGAAAAAAAATTTCCTAACGCGCTTCCTTTATCCAGGTTTTTACTTTTGCGTGTTTTAGAGGTTCTGCAAAATATAGGTCCGACCCTGGCTGGCTGGCTGAGCGTCCCTTCAACCCCATTTTTAATTCTAAAATTGTTTTAAACCAAAAAAGATAAATACTTTTATGCATATCAAATAGTTGTTAAATTAACTTTTTTGGCACAAATATTAGTGCCAAATATTATGAGATTTTTGTAAGGTTTAGGCCGGGGTCACCTTACAATAAATTTAGCTAGCCTTGGCAAAACGTTTTCTGGCCGTGGCCATCTTGTGTTTATGTGTAAAGAAGTCCTACTAAACCTTAATATTCCATTTTTCCATAATATAAAGTGAATATGTGGAAATCTTTTTCGTAATTTCGATGCTTTTAGTAGTCTTCTTTAAGTTGCGTATATTTTTTACATTAGAATATTTTCGTTAATTTTAGACCTATGTATTTAATTATTTTTTGGGATTATTTAATTTTTATTTTTCATGGATGAAATTTCTAAAAACTATTCAAAACTTTTTCGGCGCGACATTCGTAACAAAAACTAAGCGATGATAAGTTTTTTTTCTTCAGGTAAATGATATTTTATAATCATGCCTTCAAAACTGAAAATTTTAATATCTGTGACTACAGCGAATCAATTTTTTATACTTTTATTTCGTGGCTTTGTCTACAAAAGCAGTTTTTATTAATACTATATTAATAGGTCAACTCCGTAAAGTTATATGCTCTAAGTTAGATTGTATTGGATAGGGTGTGGCGACAGTTTAAGTAAAAGGGTCAGGAATACAAATTTAGAATTCCGTGTATGAACGATTCGCTTTACGCGGTTTGCGTGACTTTTGCCCGTAGTTCTTCCTTGGAATAAGGAGATATAGAAACTGCGCAATTTTTCTATAATAACCGTCACCTGCATGTGAGATGGGAACATAGTGGCTTACATAAAAATCGGCTATTAAAAATGACTATTACACCATGTTCGTTAGTTATATCCACGCGGCTAAGACAGTAAAAGAAGAAATTTTCCTATTTTGTGTGATTATTAGAAAAATATTTTGCCACTTTTATGTAGAGAAAGTGGTCTTCGCTTTGTTTCGTTTCTATGTAGGTTAGTCGGTTTATGTTCAAGTCGTGCGGCACTTTCGTCTATATTCCGACTCTGATACAAGTCCAGCTACTTACACTGGTTTAATGTCGGCGGTGATGACCAACAATAGGAAAGGGATGATAGTACATTTAGAACTGGGCTGACCATATCAACATAAGTCTATTATATAAGGTCCCCTTACATAATAGACCTATGATATCAAAGATCCTTTGGGCGTTTAGACTCCTTACCATCTGAGGCGTGGTATGTTCGAAGCGAATTCCAACTACCTACCGACCACTTGGAATAGCTATGATCTCGATTTCTGATCATATCGGCCCTTATGACTTCATTCCTATATTCTATAGTGTGTTTTACAACTTCGATTTAAAATTGGCTACGAGGATTTAAATATTGAAATGTCATTGACCGATTGAGTTAATAAATTAACCGGGGAGATTTTTCAATGTTTAAGATGCATTGTAATTGTATAATAGTACATGGAGTTTAATCCTTCTAATAAAGATACTTTTCTATGGTTAGACTTATAAATTAAAAATTAGCGAGTTTTAAGCCGTTTTAAGAATGTTATTGGCTTGTAGGTTCAAAACTAACTAGCGACTCTGAGTCACGTTAAAAAGTCTCTTTGGCAAGCCTACTATCAAAAGATTGCTAGGACCACCATTAAGTGATCGGTAAAATCGCTCAAAAAAGCTAGCCGGCCACAAGACACATTCATCGGTAAGCGACTCATTATACAGCGTGTAAGTCAGCCCTTCATCATGATGTAAGAAACTTAATAACACATCCAAACAAACGAGGAAACCGAGTCTCAATAGTTGACTAAACCGTCTTTTAAATGCTTCAAAAATGAACCTTTAATCTCGGTTTTATCGACTTTCAAAGATCGGTTTCGTCGATATTTAAAGAAATCTCCGCTTTGGATTAGCTTAAAGTTTTGCCACTAGATGCACACATAATCGAGGGGTGGAGTTGACTGGCCCTCTAAGCTTAGCGAAGACTAGTTTCAGCTCAGCCCTCATGGTCGAGTTCTGATTGCCTCCTTCCTTATTTGGCAAAGTAAAATTTGTCTGTAAAGTTCAGCCAGAATGTTAAGGGTGCAACAAGAACCGACATTGGTTTAAACTTTTATTTAACCTATCTTTAAAAGTCGATGAAATAGACCTATGTAAGTCAATGAAATAGACCTATGTAAGTCAATGAAACAGACCTATGTAAGTCAATGAAACCACATCTAAAAATTTAAAAGCCGACTCAAGATGAAGATTTAAAAAGCGTTTTCTCAGTTACTTTTCAAAGTCGGTATCACTGTCAGCAAACTTTACAATTGGGTCGAAGCTTTTATGGCTAGGACATTTCAGCGGTCTAATGGAAATCCCAAGACGCTTTTTCGTCAAGTGTCGGTTGGACCTCGAAAGAACTACGTCGTCCGAAAGTCGACTGTGCTCAACTCACTAAAACTGTGATTTTAATAGAAGAGATTAACAGTACCTGAAGTTAAAGCTGTTGGACAGTTTATCCATAATGTAATCCTGAATGTAAAAGTTTTGTCTATCATTCCAAAATGTTTTGGTTTTCCTACTTTTATCGTAATACTAAAGTTGTAAAAGAAATAAAAAACTCTTGAATGGGAACAACAACGCTTTTACTTCATACAGGAACATATAGTTTTCTTCAACTTGGAATTTTTAAAGAGTCCATTTTATGGGCCTTCGTGCTTCAATAAAAGGGGAAAAGGTGTAGAAACCGTCACTCTTGACGTCATGCATAATCTTATAAACCACTAGACATAGACGTATCTTGCGAACTGCGCCGCGACTCCCGCGAACTATGGGCGCCAAACCCGAATGTAAAGAAAATGCGTCGTCTAAACGAGTAGACCTAGGGTTAAGCTCCTAAAGAAAATTCCGTGGATTCTTGGAACGATGGAAGTGGAAATGTAATGCGACACTCTATAATTTTAGTAGCTAGATTTGCCCTTGATGTTTTTTAATTTTAAATCTGAAAAGTCAGATACAAAGACTAAAAGTAAGTTTTTAAAAGAAGTTAAAGAAAAGTTGAAAAATGTAGAGTTGGAAATATGCAGTTTTTTGGAAAATGGAATATTTAAACTGAAAGCAGGTCTTAAGCAAATCCTTTTTCTATTAAAACAAGGCTATCAGATAACTACTTCGGAAAGCGCTTTTGAATAAAACCATATACGATTTTTACCATCACAACTCTAAGTCCACGTTACTTCATGAGTGGTACATGACCAATTATTCCATGAGACAGAGGAAATTCGAGTATCAATCGGGGGACCAGAAATGTTTATGATTTTTAGTTAGGTGGTCACGTGGGGATGGTGAAAACGCGTGATAGCAATCTCGGTCGCCCAGCTATACAAGATGGCGGACGATCCAAGATGGCGTCGCGCGCCTTTCTTTAAACGGCTATTACGTTTGACCTATTGATCCGATTACAATGAAACTAATTTTATTCGATAGATTATATTTATCGCAAAAATTCAGGGTCTAAGAGAATTTAGAGATGACCAATCAAAATGAGAAGTCTTTCGTTTTCAATGAATTGAAAACGAAGTTTCTGGTTAATATTTGGCTTGTTAAAACACAGTTTGTTGAGAGTTTGGTTCTAATGCTCTGTCTTCAAACCCCAGTGTACAAAAACTTAGATAGCCGTTTAATCCTAGCCTTGTCCCGGACCCAGAGCAAAAAAAATCTCCGTTGGAGAAGGTGGACTTCGTCTTAAAGTTTGAAACTCAGATAAATCAATCAACTAAAAAAGATGCCCATAGTCATACTTGATCTCATCAAGAAAGTTTACATAAAACCTCAAGACAAGAAACGATATTTGTCACAAGATCTGATGTGTAGAGACGAAGGATTCTTATATTTTCTCGAGAAATGTTTTTACATTTGTTAGATTGTCTGGTTAAGCATAATTTTTATCTCTAATTAAAAAAAAATAAAACATTACGGTTGCATTGTCAAAATAACTTTGAGGGCTGAATTGTGGTTAGGGGGCTAGTCAGTCTGGTAAGTTTGAGTATACGCAGTACTTTAAACTTTACTAAAGGTATTCTTCGAATTATTTAGTGAAAATATATAACTAGTAATAGTTGTATGGGTAATTTGAGAGTGATCAGCCTGTTGGTTGCAATACTAAGCGAGCGGTTAGTCACTCGAATAATCAGGTGTTCAAAACGGCAGAAATCAATTTATTTTTAGAATTTTTAGAAAATCATCAGTAATCACATTCATTTTTGTAGGTAATAATCACTGGAAAATCACGTGAAATCTTGAGAATATCATAAATAATCACATGATTTACTGGTCATTTTTTTGAAAACACCTCGGCAATCACATATTCTTTGAAATAATCACACAAAATCAATCTAAGAACTCGAAAATCCAAAATAAAAATCGTAATCGGATGAAATAGAAATAAGCACTACATTCATCCTAATTCACGAAGAACCCTGTGGTAATCATGGCATTCACCAAAAAATGACAGCTAAAAAGGTCGTGATCTCGACAGTGACCTACAAATTCGAACACTAATGAGACGCGACGAAGGAGGAGCAAGTGGTTTAAGAAAGTTTTTGGTGCTTCCCCCTTACAGTAAATCACATATTTGTATGGGTTCTATGGCCTCTTAAAGATACCAAGTTGAAGAAATTTTTGTATAATCCTGCTTCATAAAAAAATGCTCGAACTAGGGTTGTGCTGGTAAGCGAAACTATTCAAGTACCCGTTTAGAGCGCAGATCGAACACCCACTCCCATACCTGAAATTGACTTTTCCAATTACTCGAAACCGCCCAGGCAGAAAACTGTTTGGTTACAAGTTTATACTGGGTGTCAGGTTATGTAAGGAAACCGACGGATTTTATTAGGTTTTAAACACCCATATCGCTAAGATCTTAAATTCCGAAGAATTGAATGGTAGATTAATTTCACTTTTAACATAGTTTAAGATATATATTGTTTCAACTTCAAAAGTAATATTTAATAATATTTTTTATTTTTAATGAGACATTTTTAAGACCTTTCTATTAAGCCGTAACTTTTGAATGATACTTTCTATAATGCACCCAAATGGTAAAGATAACAAACGCAAAATCCAGTAAAACCCGGTGCTAGTGCGAAAGCAAGTTAGCCTTTCCAGTATCTCTGACGCGGCTGGGTCGTTAAAATGTTTAAACGAGATTTTTGTGGTTGAAAATGATTAGTTCTAGGCTTGTTAACTTTTAATTTCATCGCTAAGGTTCTTTGTCACACTATATAAACTACAAACGTCTTCGTTTGTCACGTAAGGTTTGAATTTTGTTATTGAATTATCAATTTATCTAAGCATAAGCCTTTGCTTTTTACCTAGCTTCTCATATGCTGGGAACCACACCCCTATAAAGTGAAACCAAAACTTAAACGTTTATGTATACCTTCAGTTTCTTTGTTTGAATATAAAAGAAGCAAGTGTTTTGGGGCGCTTGGAGTTCAAAAACCTTATATATTAAGTATTTAAGAGATTTTTGGTTGTGAAAATAATACTGAATTCCAAAATAGATCTCAATTTGTTTTAGTTACAGAATTTTAATGCGGTTTCAAACATTTTAAGAGAAAAATGTGTGAATTTAGAATTGTATATTCTTCTTTTTCCCTTCTTTTTCCTTAAAAAAATCTGTAAGTGTATATTTTTGATTAAGATTTTTGTAATTTAAGAGAAAGTAACTGGCCACATCGAAGATATTAACAATGAATATTAATAAATGCATTAATTGATGTAAATATTATACTCGCCCGGGCTCACAAAATATCCATAATCTGTTGATCCCGAGACCGGGCTCACGAAATAATCTTAATCTATTGAGACCGAGCCCGGGCTCACTAAACTTGTATTATTTGTACCTACGTACTATACTAAGTAATGAGCTAAGGCTCTTCCATTTTGGAAATTCATAAACAGAGTGAAACAATATTTAAGCTTTCCATATATACCATAGATGGCAGGAAATTCCACTTCGTTAGTAGATTGGAGTACTTGTTACTCTTTCGTCCAAGAAAAATTTTGTCAATTTTTTGGAGTAAGAAGTTAATGTAAGAACTTAAGATGGATGTTTTAAAATGCGAAAGCTAGTCTAATAAGAGAAGAAAAATTTGACTGAGCTGAATCCACAATGAGTTTTAGGAGCCGAGACCGACGTGAGCTCGAAGTTAAATATTGAGCCCTACTTGAGCTCGAAGGTAAATTTTGAGCTCTGCTTGAGCTCGAAGTTAAATATTGAGCCCTGCTTGAGCTTGAACTTTATAAAGCGATGAGCCCGAGCCTGAGCTGAGCCCCGTTATTTATATTTTAAAATTTGAGTCCGAGCCGAGCTCAAACCTTATATATAGCGATGAGCCCGAGCCTGAACTGAGCCCCGTTATTTAAGTTATAAAATTTGAGCCCGAGCTGAGATCTCATTAGAAAGTGAAAATGTCGTGAGCCCGAGGTGAGGTAGGGGTCCCTCTTTATAAAGAAACGCGAGCTGAGCTGAGCTTTATCCTTGGCGCTCAGCTATGGGCAGTGCTACTAGGGCACAGGTAAGACGGCAGGTTCACTTGGTAATGGGATATCTGATTTAATGACTTCAGTGTATATATTTTCACAACCACTTTCTTGTTCAATGTATATATTTTCACAACCACTTTCTTGTTCAATGTATATATTTTCACAACCACTTTCTTGTGAGTGATGGACAAAATCAATATCATTTTCATTTCATCAAGCGGTGTTAGGTCTTTTTCGACGTTTGTGAAAGAAAGATCAATTATTCTGAAACTTTCAAATTCATTAACAGTATTTTGCTCCATACAAGTAGAGTCAGGTGCTGCACTAAATGAATAGTCATAATCTTCCTTCTAGGTTTTTTCCGACCACTTGGGATATTTGGTTTTAGTAGAGCTGTGGAATTAATTGATTCGTTTCTCACTTCACCAAGTAATCGCTTTACAGCAAATGTATCGAAACAGCCTTTTAATCCACATTTGCAAGAATCTTTTCCTAATTCCGCCGCGTGGAAAACCTTCTCATAAGGGTTTCTAACAATGTGACACTTGCTTTTTGGTTAATATGTAATTAACTCTTTTTCTAAGCACAATGATGCCAACGCGTTATATATAATATTTGTTGTTTCACACATTTTCCTTTTTCTAGTGTCATTATCTCGATTCATTCTTAATTTGTCAATTACATCTTTGTTGGTCCAATGATTTTTTTGGCAATATTTGTAAATCGGGGTTTTGGTTACCTTCTAGTTGTGGGTTTCTAAAATTACTTTTTAAACAATATGAACCAATATTTGAATATGCTCGATTAGCCTCTTTCAATTTTGATAGTTGATAATTGATGATAGCGACAACAACTTCGTTAACACTTAATTGTTTATTGTCAATAAATGCTTTGAAGTCTGCGATAAGACATTCACTCACGTTATTTGTTGGAGCGGAATTTCTGAAGGCAGCAAATCTCTTTGTTACAGCTTTTATGCAACCTTTCCGCAAAGCCGTCTTAATGTGCTTGTCGGCGTATGTCACAAATTCTTTACTCCAAGTCACATTATATGTTTCATATAATTTATCAAATTCTTCTACAGTCTCGCAATTTATCAAGTCATTTATAAACTTCGCATACGCCTTTTTATCTTCAGCACTGGCATTCGTCTTAGAAAGCCAATCAGTAACATTTCTCTTTAAATGGTTATGGCAAAACAGAAGGTTTTTCTGGCCTATTTCGCAACTTCTTGAAATGGCATGTATCAAACCAGCTTCTCGGTCACATACAATAGGTACATTTTGACCAAATTCATTCAACTCAAATAAAGGAGCTACAAAATCCTTGAAAAAGTGACTGTGCGTTGCCATGAATTTCTGATCATGAACCATAGCAAAGACAGGTATTAAAGGATTTCCATCAATTTTTGTCGAAAAGTACCTTTTTCATTAACCCTTGTCTTATGGTTTTGCTGATAGTATGAATCAGGTTCATCTGATGATGAACCTGATTCATTTAAGGTCCCTTTTTTGGCTTTATTTTGCAACTTTGAGGTTTTGGGTCGTTTATTGTTTCGCATTTTGTGACTGCCCAGTTTTTCTGGACCATCTATTTCTTTTGAGTAACCCATTTTTTGAATGGGTTCTTGAGAATTTAAGACAATGGCCTTTATAATGTTTCTTGGAGTGGTTTATTTTACTGAACCATCCATTTGATTTGCAGTCCTTTACAATTTGAGTCAGTCAGCTCAGAAATCTTTTGTGTAGAGGTTTGTTGAACATTCACACTTTTCGTGTCACTCACTTCATAAAAGAGTCCTTGAGATTTTGCCATTTTATCAAGAACTTTCTCGCTTTTTCGGTTTTTTAAAAACAAAAACACCTAGGAAACAAAAGGAAAAATACCATTAGCGAAAATTAAATAAAAGAAAAAAATTTGCTTTTATGTCACATGTCACATGTCGATGGACACATGGAGGATTCATACCATTTAATCCAAGAGGTAAACCAAAGAGTGTATAAATAAAGACCAGGAGTAGTAGCTAATAAAGGCGACTACCATATGTTCGCAGGTGGTTGTGACTAATCACCAATCCCCCACAATACAAACCATAAATACTTTTACACCGCTAATCACATAATTATTTAACTTATAAATTTATTCACTTAATTCTGTTTATAATAATAATAGCAAACTGGCCTTGTCTCTTAGCATAGCCCACTCGATCCGCGCTCCCGGACGCTGCGCTGCTCGCGCTATAGCTAGAGCAGCTTTCGTCGTGATGCGCGTGATCGAGTGGGCTATGTTCTTAGGCAGCAAAGCGCGGGTCCAATGGAACCCTTCGTACATGCTGACTTTCCTTACGTACTCCAGTTTTGGCATGGCGAAGGCAGGAGGCATTTGTGGGCGAGATTTATAAGTGCACTTATAAATCCTGCCCACTAGCCTTTGCCAAGCCAAACCCGGACTACAGGAGGAAACTCAACTTGTAGGGATTCACCGGACACGCGCTTTGCTAAAACCTTTACGGCACAGTCCCTATTCATAGCCAACTCGATCACGATATGTTCACCACATCCTCTCACCACCGGGAACATTAAAGTGTCGTAAACGAACGGCACGTGAAACTTTATGTAAATACATAATTCATGTGTTAAAACAACGATAACAATTCATTTTTAATTTCCTTTTATTACCATAAGTTGGCCAAAATAGAAATGGTCCTCAAGCGACCTGCATTTACATGCCAACTATTGTCATCATATACAAAATTGTGCTTATTTGTATTGAACTAAATAATTTGACACCTTCAAAATTCTCATTAATTTCTTCTCTATTAAATAACTTATACAAAATTATTACATTTAAAAATAAAACACTTATCTACTTATGTCTAGCCCCACATAAAGCCCCGTTGCTTGAATTGCCAATGCCTGGAATGCCAACTTTTCGTTGAGAGTTAATCTAACCGTTAACCTGTTAAGACGTGTCGTCAAGTTGTCTTTAATTGAAACAAAGCATCTATTCTAACCTTATCATGGCTAGGTTTTTTCAAAACAAAAAAAGAAAATTTCAATATCGCGATACTAGAGATCAACAAAATTATGAAAAAGGTAATGTTACATTTGTTTTAAAGTATTAGCAATAAGAGAAGTCGACAAGTCCCTTAGCATACGAGCGGTAAATAGTGCGCCACTTTGTTATCGACAAAATAAATTGGCGCCTATTTTCCATAATACAATAAATTTAATTGGTTTTTAAACCAAAATATTTTAATCTTTTCAAAATTATCTTGTTTATTGCCACCTTTCCCACATTATTCCGAATTAGCATGTTTATTTTTGTTTCGTTTTAGTTTCGTTTTAGGGCGTGGCCAATCGAGATAGTTAAACGTTAACGATGTTAAAAACCGCCATTACACTACTCTTTGCACCCGTTTGAATGTTTTTTAAACTTCATTCTTAAACATAAATTATTTTTATAACAAAATGCAATAATTTCTTCACTAACGTTGTTTTATTTTTTTATTCCTCTCTTTCTTTTCAGCGCTTACTGAGAACAAGGCTGAAGCTGAAACTGGACGACATGGAGACAAAATGTAAATAATGCCTTTTCATATTTTTACGATGTTCAGCTTAATGAGTTATAGATTTGACACAATCGTGATGAAATACAGCCATAAGGCCTATATTCAATAACTTTACTACGCTTATGTCAATCCACGTACAAAGACACTAGAGTGATGTCACATCATAAGTTTATTATACCGCTTCCAATAATGAAGGCCTGTGCCCGCAGTTTCAAAGAGGGCGGCTTTTAAGAAACGCGACTTCTTATTTTTTCTCTATTTTACCGCGACATGACATTGCTAGGTGGACCGAAACGCGCGCCAAATTAATATTTCAAAAACAAAGCGCGCGAAAATGAACATTAAAACTTGCAAGCTTAATAAAATGAATATTTAAAATTCCCTAAGTCCAGTATTTCGTCAACTTAAATTGTCAAACGATAAATAAAAATCGGCATCGCGCGCAGGACTTGATTTACGTTGGCAACGATTTCACGAAAAAAATTTCTCCTGAGAAAATCTATTTTCACGCTATAGGATTTGCAACTCCCTAAAATATCGAGATTTTAGGTTCTGTATTTCTTTCGTCAGTTGTCTGCAGGCGTAAAGCTAAGTTACAGATGAACGCTAACCCGTTACAACATTGAGAACTAGCTTTGCGCTTGTTGACAACCGAAGCTGGAACATTTTATACAGAATAAGCTGCCGTCGGAGAGAGGAAGTGTCCAATCATATATCGTGAAAACAAATTTTCTGAGGCGCATGCTTTACCCATCGCCTTACCCTAGCTTCCAAGATCAGTTAATGTAAAAACTAAACCAGTTTTAACATATTCCTCTACCGTTTTGTTCCAAATTCCCTGTTGTCGACAAAATGCTTCTTCAATGCTCATGAAATTGTTATGGGTTAAATTATTTTTCATATTTCTGTGCTTAATTTCAAGTTACTTTTGTCCTTTGGAGAAACATGGAAACAGAATTTAGCTTTTTAAAAGTTTTTCTTTAATTTTCACTGGTTTAAAGGGGCCGACCCCTCTTCTTTTTTACGCACACGCTACGCTAAGCTCTATGTCGAAGCATGGAAAAAATAGGCGAGTCTTCCTTGGTCGAAGATCGTCGTTGTCCCACTGTCCGACCAGCCCCTTTAAACAACGAAAAACAAAAAACACCTTTCCTCCCATAGAAAGGCAAATAAGTTTTAATTAAAAAGTCAATGTCGGAAACTTATTCAACTTTCCACTTTAAATGAAACATTATGCACTTTTGATTTAAAGGTTTTTCTGAATTAGAAATAATTTTTGACAGAAAAATGAGGTTTCTCACATTGACAAGCATATATTGAAACTCAGAAACTGGCTGCCTTCGATTTTCATACCGATAACGCGGGATACACGCTCATATATATTGTTTGGGCATGATCTAGGCGGCTGGGATCTTAATGATAGGGCTTTTATTTTTCAACTCCCGCGGTTACAATTCATAATGGCATTAACGCATTGATATTTTTGACACAATTTACGTTGGCACTGACGTCACAACTGAGATATCTCTATTCAAGACTCACAATAATGAGACATATATTCTAAATTATGTGAGAAAAACTAACCAATTTAGTCCACTTATGCCATTCGACGCTCAAAGATACTATATAGTGTCATACAAGTTTATAAATTTTTTATTTAATTCTATAAGTTGCACACTTCCTACAATTTATAATGCTAGAGCCTTACTGATACTAAAGAAACTATTCGTTTCGGTTGAAAATCCATTAACTCGTGTTCCAGGTTTTACTCGTAAACAAACCACAATTTACTAAGCGTTTTCATTGTCATAGCTCTGACTCTTGCGATAGTAATCATCAGTTATAATACATACTACAGCTGACACAAACTACTTTTAGGTTTAAAGCCAAATTTTTTGGGTTACCCCATCTTTGGGGACATGATCGGGATTGAGTTCCTTACGTCGTTAGGATATCCCAAAAGTATGTAAAATGTTTCACCAAAAGTATAAAAAATTTAGGAATACATTTCCAGTTTTCCATGAACATTCCCACAGTGATGATTATGTTATATTTTTTAATAGGTTTCAGCCACCAAGTGATCTTCGTGGGCGGATGCAAGTCAGACTCAAAAATAAAATATTTGTTAAGATATTTAGAGGATGAAAATCCTGAAAAAAGGGATTTATTTTATTGGAAACACGGAAACGAATGCGGTTAGTACTAGATATATTCCTTCGCATTTTTACACTTTAAAAGGCACAATGAAGTAATCGAATATATCTTGAAAGTTTCATTTTATCAATGTTTTACTTTTTAATAAGCGTTGTGTTATAATTTTATTCTCGCTTTAACAAACGCTCAAAATTAATACATGACATAGTTATCTGCGAGTTTTGGTTTTTGACTTCGGTACAAATAAGATTAGAAACATTAAATTTATTTTCGGACACACCTTTTAAAAATCAGACTGAATTAATCATCTCAATTATTTCTAGTTTGACCGTTATAAAAATAAAAAGATACATACGGATCTACAAATGGACTTGGTGCCATTGGTGCGTTTTTTGAAAGAAAAGGAGGAGGTAATTTTAGTGACGCCTCTGAGGGATGAGGGTACAATTTCCCTGTTGGAGAAGTCTCCAAGTGCACACGTAACTTAAACCTTTTGAAACTTATACTTTTGTGAAAATGAGTATCTCTATTTAAATTTTTTTACAATTTAGACATTGACGTCATTTACTTGTCGGAAGAATTTCTGAAAAAGTAAAAAAATTATTGTTATTCTCCACCAGCGGTGCCGCCAGGTGTTGCTTAACTTACAGGGGTATATATGAGGCAGCCGTATTTAGGTTTGAAAATGGGGGAGTGGGACTAGATTGGTCCTCGAGGAAATCGCTTTTTACATTTCAAAATGGAATAATTTGCCGGCCCCCACCCCCCTGAAAATTTGAAGGTTCTCAAATATTTTGCAACGATTTTCAAGCAAAAAGAGCCAGAGACTATTGGCCCCTATATTTTATACAAAATTCCTTTAATTTCAATGTTATTAAATTATGATGCCACATCCACTAGACACTTTAAATCTAGGCCAAAATAGATTAGATAGAAACCTTTCTTAAAGGGGACGGCAAATCTGCCTTGGCCAATGTGACAAAAAAAACCTGGCTGCGCCACTTAAACTCGAAATTACGTTTACTTTTTGTTATAAGAAAATTATTCTCTAGTGACCGTGCAGCTGATATGGAAAATTTGAAAATGAAATTATTGAAAACCCTAAGTGCAAAGGGAAACTTGCCAAATTTATATGAAATTGTGAATCCTGAAAACGATTTTATACCAATAACTTTATGGACCAAAAACGTGATTGATAATTTACACCCGAACAAATTGGTTGAATATGCGGATGAAAAAATTATTCCAGAAGTAATTGTTTTACTAATTTTTTCTCTTACATTCGTCCCGTAGAGCCATCAGAAAACCTCGGAAATTAAATCGCGTTTACACTAAGCACTTTGAAACCTCCTTCAGCCTTTTTTGGAAAGGTTCATTATTGGCATTTAAAATTGTTGTCAAATCCACAAGAGTACTTTAAAAAAATAACTGGTATTTTCATAAACGAATTGGCATTTCATAAATATTCAAAACAGATTGAAAGTGTACACGCATCTTAAAACCATATAATCATTTATGTCCTCATTGTTAATTTTATGTATATAATATATATATATATATACATACATAAAATTATATATATATTATTGTATAATATATTCTGTCTATTATTATTTTAACAGGAACGGCTATCCTGGCATTTAAGGTTTTCAACACACCTCAATTTAAAAAAATATCATTCATTTCTTTACTTGAAAAAACCAAAAAGGTTTATTTACTATGAAAAAAAAGTTATGAAGAAAAAATTTTTTTATTTCATTTCGCTATATGTCAAAAAAAGTTTCATTTGAACATGTGATTTAAAAAAAAGGTTAAAAAAATTTTTTTAGTTCATTTCGCGATTTCTTTAAAAAAATTCATTTGAAGATGTGTTAAAAAAATGGTTGTGAAGAAAAAAATTTTTTTTACTTAATTTCGCGATATGTCAAAAAAAATTTCATTTGAACATGTGATTTAAAAAAAACGTTAAAAAACTTTTTTTAGTTCATTTCGCGATTTGTTTAAAAAAATTCATTTGAAGATGTGTTAAAAAAAAAGGTTAGGAAGAAAAAATTTTTTTTTCTTAATTTCGCGATATGTCAAAAAAAATTTCATTTGAACATGTGATTTAAAAAAATCGTTAAAAAAATTTTAGTTCATTTCGCGATTTGTTTAAAAAAATTCATTTGAAGATGTGTTAAAAAAAAGGTTATGAAGAAAATTTTTTTTTCTTAATTTCGCGATATGTCAAAAAAATTTCATTTGAACATGTGATTTAAAAAAAAACGTTAAAAAACTTTTTTTAGTTCATTTCGCGATTTGTTTAAAAAATTCATTTGAAAATGTGTTAAAAAAAAGGTTATGAAGAAAAAATTTTTTTTACTTAATTTCGCGATATGTCAAAAAAAATTTCATTTGAACATGTGATTTAAAAAAAACGTTACAAAAATTTTTTAGTTCATTTCGCGATTTGTTTAAAAAAATTCATTTGAAGGTGTGTTAAAAAAAAGGTTATGAAGAAAAATATTTTTTTTACTTAATTTCGCGATATGTCAAAAAAAATTTCATTTGAACATGTGATTTAAAAAAAACGTTACAAAAATTTTTTTAGTTCATTTCGCGATTTGTTTAAAAAAATTCATTTGAAGGTGTGTTAAAAAAAGGTTATGAAGAAAAATATTTTTTTTACTTAATTTCGCGATATGTCAAAAAAATTTCATTTGAACATGTGATTTAAAAAAAACGTTATGAAGAAAAAAAAGTTTTGAAGAAAAATAATAAAAAGGAAATGTTTTTTGTCTTACCCGTTCATTTGTAGTTTTTGATAAAAAATATGGCGCAATTCTTATGTTCGAAAAATTATAACAGCATTCACTTTTCCTCGTAAATCAAAATAATAAAAATCAACAATGAAAGAAAATCTTCCTTAGTGAATCGCCCCTCGACGCGTTGCCTTCAACAGTGCTAGGATCATTACCCGTAACCTATAAGTATACCTTACTCCTAAGGCACATTAAAATAGACTAGTTTCTAGTGAATAGCACAGTTCTAACTTATTTCACATTCACCACATATTTTTTGACTCTATCCGCAGATCATACTAGCGCTAAAAACATACCGAGGTCCACAGGTTCATTCAAGAAAGTCACGGATTACGTCTTGATTAAGTCCTTTGGTTGATAACGCTATTCTTAGTTTTACTGTTCGATAAACCATTACTAAGTTAATTATACCCGAATTTTGGGTAATTGATACTTTAATATGAATTAAAATGTAGAAATAAAATGCTACATGTTTAATAACAGTTCAAAATTATTTACACCCCTGATTAAATTAAGAGCTAGTTATAAGAAAATCAGTGAATGTTTTTCAAGAAGCATGAGATCTATTATTTTTTTAATTTGTTTAAAAATAATGTCGTTTTCTAGCCCTTTTAGCCACACCCCATCGTATACGATGTGTCTATTAGTTATTTGACTAGTACTCTCTCTATAGTCGTTCATAAAATTACTAATTTTAATTAGGTTTACTTGAAGTTAGTACTTTCTCTAACTAGATATACAGACTAAATACCCCCAAGACAAAAGACCCCCGGTCATAATCACCCATTTTTGAAAACGTACAAAATCCCCTCTCTCTCAAGACAAAATCCCCCGCTCATTTTCCCTCCATCGAAGGAAAGAGTACAAAAACGACAGACACAGTAAAAATAACAAGACGGCCCAAGGGCTCGTAATAGCAGCCCGAGGGGCAGCAGCCACATCGCACCCTACTTAACAGGCGTACAAAAAATTATGTGAATAGCCCCTCTATGCGCTACTTTTAACTGTGCTAAAATTAATACCCGTAATCCTTATTTCAATAAATTTATTTATGTTATAATTGTAATAGTGCGACACAAAGAGAAATTTTGAGTGAGCAGCCCCTCGATGCGCTACACATAACATTGCTAAAATGATTACCCGTAAGACGATTCTAAAAACAACAATGCTAAATGATTACACACAAGTAACCCTTAATATCAGAACAGAAAATTTTAGTGATTACCCCCTGGATGATCGAGTTACCTTTAACAGTGCTAAACTGATTACATACTTAACGCTCGATTAATACACGTACAGAAAGTTTTAGTTTACAACATAGACTTATGCCGACGCATACTTTTTGCATCTTATAAAATTCTAACATGAACTTATGGCCCAGATATCCCTTCAATGACGAACGAAAAATGTTTCACTACAACAACACCGCCCACCGCCACCGATAACAACAACATCAAGAACAACAACAGGGCAGGTCAAACTTAGACCCACATCGTAGATGTTCATCATACGATGTGGCTAAAATGATGGTAAAAAATACAATATCAATTATTTCAGAAGTAAAATGAGACTAGAAGTACTGAGCTAAATTGTCATGTGGTTGGGGGGAATTTGTCTTGTGGTTGGGGGTGTTTTGTCATTGACTATTAGCCGGGGGATTATGTCTCATACGGCAGGGGATTATGTCCTTTTTTCCCTCTGATGGCGGAATTGTGACCACGGAATAACCTAGTTAAATTCTCGTTTAGCCAAAAGCGTAATCGGGTCTGCTGTTGTTGAAGACGCGGGAGTCGGGACACGGAACTGTATTGTAGAAGGAGTAGAGACTAGGCCTCTAGGGCCTAGACATAAGCGTACTAGTGCTCCGCGCACAATTTTCGCGCATACCGAGCCTATGTAAACAATCTCTGACGTCATGTGTTTTAAAGAAGGCGTCGTTTTCTTCTTTCCCGGCTTAATTATTTGAATATTTTCCATATTATAGTTAATATAAATTGAAATAATAGTAAAAATAAAAATTTAAATAAGATTTGCCAACGCTTGAGAAACTCCCGTCACCCGGACTCGATACACAAAAGACCGAGGCTTAACCCTCCTGAACGTTCGTAGCTCGCGGCCAACTTTATTGTTTACATGGGCTCGCCTAGGTTTGGAGGGAGGGTCAAAATTCATACCCCCTTTTTATGGACAAATAAGGTGTAGCTTTTTTTTTTAATAGTGGGGAAGCTACGAGTCTCTACTCCTTCTACAATACAGCTCCGTGGTTGGGACGCCTCCCTTATCCCTGCCATTATTTACTCCCTGTCTTGAACTCTTGATTCATAGCCCACTCGATACACGCTTGGAAGAGGGAGTTACTTCCCTCTTCCAAGATCCACGCTCCCGGACGCTGCGCTGCTCGCGGGCAAGCAGCTTGCGTCGTTACGCGCGTGATCGAGTGGGCTATGCTTGATTAGAGCACGCCGCTGGTTTGAGTAGTTTCTGCTTTGTGTTTTCTTAACCGTCTTTTAGTCTTGTAAAGAAAGGTTTAACATTCTTGGTAAACAGAATTTGCTGTGATACGCTGTTACGCTTATTACCTCCTGTTTATGAAATTATTCTTTTTTTCCAAATAATTTTTTTTTTTGGGATTTTCAGTGTTTGTTACGAAACAACCAGAAATACCAGAGATCGTTTAATAATCCGGTTATATTCACTATATGGCGGGTGTACCAAAGGTAACCACTCTTGTGAAAAAACTTGTAGACAGTGACAAGCTGGGTACCAAAAAAACCATGGATGGTCTAGGAAATCTAACCACTCCACAAAAAATTTCTGTGCCCTCTGAATCTCAAGGACCCATTAAAAAAATGGGTACCTCAAATGGCAATAAAGTCCTGGATGGTAAAGAAAAATTAACCACTCCTGTCCAAAAAATTGGACCCAGTGACAAGCTGGGTACCAAAAAAACCATGGATGGTCTAGGAAATCTAACCACTCCACCAAAAATTTCTGTGCCATCTGAATCTCAAGGACCCATTAAAAAAATGGGTACCTCAAATGGCAATAAAGTCCTGGATGGCAAAGAAAAATTAACCACTCCAGTCCAAAAAATTGGACCCAGTGACAAGCTGGGCACCAAAAAAATAATAGATGGTCTAGAAAGTCTATCCACAAAACCGAAAATGAAAAATAGGAGAGATATTATCTGGAAAGTTAGTAGAACCCCATACGCCCATGTAGGGAAATCTGTCGATGATGAAGAGTCATCCATCGTGATAGACCTTAGATATAAACTAAAACCAATGCATTTTCAAATACCACTGGACTTCGCAAGGAACAATATTCCAGACATGGATGACTTCATTAAACGGCTCTTTGATCTTGACGTCAACCTCTTTTTAAACGCTTATGGGAATGCAATTTATAACTCATTGAATCCTAAATTTACACCACCTCCAGATCCAAACCACATAATGTATTCTATCGCTGGAGTTGACCCAAAGGTTGCTATGATAATGGCTTTTATTTTTTCCGAAATGAAAGAACCATTTCATGCAAGCACTAATGTGCTGTTAGATGGCAATCATTTCAAACTCTTTGTGAACCATAAAACATTGATTTCAATTTTTGAAATGTATGTACAAAATCATGAGATGTACGCTTCCGATGAAGATTACTTTAACATGGAGGTTCATAAGAATAAATTGTTAGAAGAAATGCACAAAAATGCTGTTACAGTGCGGCGGGAAACACATTCTAAAAACATTTCTTCGGTAAATTTAGTCTCATCTGATGTGAGGTTGAATTCCTGCCAAAAAAGACAGGGACCAAAATTACAAATTATTTCCCAAAGATTAAAAGTTTACCAAAGGTTTCTGCCAGCAAATGCACAGATTCTGAAGAGGAACAAAGTGATCTTGGTAAAATCGAGGTTTCGCAAAAACAAGTACATCAATGCCAAAGCATAAAACCTGTTGAATCTGTTTGTGAAGGTGATAGAGTAAAACACGCTAGCATAGACAAAGAGCTTAATGAAATGGAAGCTTTGGATGAACCATCAGTGCCAAAGCAAAGCGTTGTAAATAAGGTGATGGTTTTGAAAAAAAGAAATGCTTCGATCAATAACCCTGGTCCTTATAAAAAACATTTTTCTGGTAAACTGCTGAGTGAGGATGTAAAAACAATTCTAGAGTCTACTCTAAATGAAGAATTAGAGAACTACGTTTACACAACTTCGTTGCCAGAAAATGTTGAACCAAAAGTATTACGGTCAGATAGGATTTTTTGGAAAAAGGTTTCAAAACCTAAAGGAAACCAAGATGGTATTAAAAAAGGGTATTATTATCTCAGGCCTGGCAAAGATCATAAGTATGATGGAAGGTTCAAGAAAATAACTTATGAGCTAATCAATCATGTTAAAAATGTAGTGGCAATCGCTGTAGAATACTATGGAGACGAGAAATTAGTTACACGAAAAAAACCGAAAAGGACAGTCACTGAAAACATTTTGGTCCCTCAATCAACAACAAAAAAGACTCAGTTGCCGGAGAATGATACTGATGTCGTAGTAAAGGAAAAAACAATCCAGAAAATACAAAGTGAAGTAAATGAAAGTAATGAATTTTTTCAACAGGAAAAGCATGCCCAAGCGTTGTTTCTGGCAACTATCTAGGAAATGTATTTGGCTTAGCATTGGGACCTCTAAAAGACTATATTAAAGAGGTTACCTATTTTGAAGGACAGCTTATGGTAATTTTTGGTTTTTCCCGAGAGTCTTGTAAAAGCAAAAACATTGCTTAGAATTGCAAGTTCTTCTATTACAACTCCATTATTGCTAAGTGCAATGTGTGAGATGGAAGATTTCGTTATTTCTGGTGTTTCTATGAGAAACACAGAATTGCCAATTAACCCTCTGTTCCCAGTGTTGTTTCTGATGCATGAAAGGTCATGTGTCGAGGCTGACAAACATTTTTTAGAACATCACTCGATATAATTACGCCCAAGATTCGCATGGTGTAAACTTGAGTTGGCGGCAACGAATTTAAAGTATAACTGGCGTGATCAGTGCATTGACGTCTGGTTAACACAAGAAAGGTACACTTCCTAACGTTGAGTTCTAAGTTGTTTAAGAGACACCAATCAGAAACTCTGTTGATATTATCCTGCAATGTCATACTGTCGGCGTTTGAGCGAATGGGGATAGAGATGTAGGAGTCATCGGCGTACTGGGACATCGTACAACCTCCCGTAAGGACCGAAGGCAGATCAGCCACGAAGATATTGAAAAGCAAAGGTCCCAAAATCGAACCTTGTGGTACGCCCGAGGTCACTGCCAAGAAATTGCTATACTCCCCACGATACACCACTCGTTGCAAGCGCTGCGCTAGAAAATCTTTGAGCCACAGAAGAATAGCACCGGAAACACCCACGTTCTGAAGCTTGAATAAAAGTCTCTTATGGCACACGGAATCGAACGCTTTAGACCAGTCGAAACCAACCACATGAACATCCGGAGGTTCACGTTCATCTAAGAGGGTTGCCCAGTAGTGGAATGATTGTAGTAGCTGATGTGTACAAGATCGATGACGGCGAAAACCAAACTGAGAAGGCGGAAGAACATCATTCTCTTCGAGTAAATCTGTCAATTTCTCTGAGATTATGGACTCCAAAAGCTTGCCAACCACAGACGTCAGAGAGATGGGTCGGTAATTCGAAATATTGTTCTTTTTCCCACTGTTTTTGTAAACAGGAACTACGTTAGCCAATTTCCAGGCCGATGGCAAAGATGACGTAGCGAGTGAAAGATTGAACAGACGTACAAGTGGGTCTATAATGGCTGGGGCCATGGCTAATAGTAGTCTCGGAGTAATACCATCTGGTCCACATGCTGACCCCGGTTTGAGGCGCTTTAAAGCAATTTCCACATCTAAACGAGTGACATAATCCATGGAAAAGTGAGGTCCCTGAGCATCCAAAGTCGGAAAAGTTAGATCTGGATCCGGGATACTGAAGCATTTATAAAAGTCGCCAAACACACGCGCCACCATGGAAGGACAGGAGACTTCGCCAAAATCTCCCGTAAAGGAGGACGGTGGCGGTAGTTGATTCTTAGAGCGTATAAAGGTCCGAAAACGTTTAGGGTACATTGCGAGGGTTTCATGAAGACCCGCTACATAATGGTTGTAAGCGATACGCGTTCTACGCGTACGTCGTACACCATTGCTAAATACTTTGTAAGCGCTCCAATCCGACTCACGTTGTCTTCGTTTGGCTTTATTAAATAGAGAGTTCTTCACATGACTTTGATGCACGAGGTCACCAGTGATCCAAGGTAATCGTTTATTGCCTCGTAGCGTAGTGCTTGGAATATTGTCCTTAACAAGAGCCCAAAAAAGGTCCAGGAAAAGGTCCCATGTTTCATTGATGTTTGTCGAGAACGCCAACTCCCATGGAGCATATCTGACTGAGTCTTGTAGATCTGCCGAAACGATGTAGTTTAGTATAGTTCTGTTGACACGCTGAACGAAGTTACGGGGAAGGTCCAATACACCAGTGACAGCGAGATGATCACAGCCAGGAAGGTTGTCACGGACCAACGTCTCGCCCAAAAATCTAATGTCGTTAACAAAGCCAAGGTCAAGCCTGCTAGAGCCACGAGTTGGTGCTATTACAGTTTCCTGAAGACCCAAGTCAGTGATCGTGTCGAAGAAAAACTGTTCAGCAGCGGATTTCGGAGAAGGGTGTAACCAATCAATATCCATGTTAAAGTCTCTCATCAAAACGAAGAGATCACGTGGAGGTAGAGTTTCATGGAGCTGACCAAGTAGGTCACACATCGTAAGTAGGGTAGACATAGAAGATCTAGGAGGTCTATATAGGCATCCAACAACAGCAGAACGAGTCCCACAACGAAATGACGCAAAAACACCCTCGATGGGCGTACCATCTTCCGCTATTAAAAGTTCCTCAGGAATCTCGATCGGTAACGGACATAAAGAATCATGTAGGGTAAGCAGTACACCACAACCTCTAGTGGGTCGATCCCGACGAAAGATAACATAGTTTTGGGGGAAAATTTCCGAGTCTAAAATGGAGTCGTCTAACCACGTCTCAGTGAAAGCGTAGATATCAGTGGGAGTTGAACACAGTTGTAATGAAATGTCCACAAGCTTGTTCCGAACACTTCGCACATTTGAAAGAACAAATGTAATTTTCTTAGAACGAGATGTCCCCACAGCGTGTGGTAAGCTGTCATCACTGGATGAATCCGGCACAGCAAAAACGAATCACTAAAGGCCGGAAGTGAACATGTTGGGCAAGTGTTAGGTTCATCCGAAGAGCTTAAACGAAGGTATTCATTCTTGCACATATTAACGCACTTCGCGTGGAACCATCTGTGGCAGTGTGGTGCTTCGCAAAAGATACCCATCTGGCTATCCCGTACCGTCTTATCGCAACGCCCACATTTGACAGTCATACTGGACCAGGATTAGATTCCACGTCCCCGCATCTATCTAGGCCATTAAAACGTACTGCCAAAATTGGAAAATCATCGTGATGCACATCCAAAATAGATTTTAGTGAAAGCGAACGAAAGCGACGTCTATGTCCAATCTTATCGTCGAAAAGTGAAGGGGAGTATTTTTCCAATGGAGCATAGTAATGGGCAAGATCTTGAAGATGCACGCTAGAGCGCTGTAACCGTGTTTCCTTGCAAATACAAAACCCGTGGACGAGGTAAAGAACGATGAGAACCCGAAGAAAACCGCGAGTAAAAGAGAAAAACCTGGTACTGGAAAGTGATGCCTCTAAGCCCCACGCCAATTTGGGGGCCGCATTTCAACTAACCCAGTCCACTCAGCTAATTTAGGCAAACTAAAAGTCTAAAGTTATGAAAAATACTAAAATTTAGAGCTAAGCCTAACAAAAAATTGAAAAAGTTTTTGAAAAGTAAAATTTAAAAACGAGCGCGAGCGAAAAACATGCGACCACGCGGCACGAGACTTAAGACAACGTAGTTTATGGACGGTTCCTACGATGGATTATATCAAAACATAGACTGTGTTACGAGTTACAGTTTTACTACGTTTTTAATTACAAAAATAAGTCCGATTTAAAGAAATCAGATATTTTCTTTGAAATAGTGCAATCGAGGTAGTAATATTTAACCCGACCCAGCTCTTTTAAATACCTTCATTTGATCATTATTAGTTGCTTTCGGTTCACAAGATTTAAGATATCTAGGCACTTTTTCACTTATAGTCTGTCAAACGAAAGAAGAGCCCTGAGAAATTTGTCCAAATTGGTGTAGCCACCATCGACCCCATAGTACTTTATCAACTTGTTTTTTTTGTCAATAGTCGTCTGTAATATAGTCTGCTATAAACAGATAGGCTTAATCGCAATAGAACCAATACATTTTGCTATATATATTTAATATGTTTATGTTTCATGATTTTTTACGATCATCGAGTATTAAAGAATAAAAAACAAAATTAACGTCAAGACACCTGTTTTATCTTTGTTGAACTAGCTTTGCAATATATTTTTATGACATAAGTTAAAGTACTTGTCCATAAGTAGTTCAGCATCAAACCGTCTTCAGTCCACGTTTTCATCAGAGTCTTCGCTGTCTTCTTGCATATTAATTTTAAGAGGTTCAATTGTGGTTTCGATGATGGGATCTTTTTCCCAATACTCATGCATTATATTCTCGACGTGCTCTATTGCCCTACGCCAATTCTATGGTGTCACACGTTCAATGGCCCTCAATGTTGCATCTTTGACCGTCGAGCGTTTGAAACCAGAATTCTGCTTCGCAACGTCGTTCTTCACTTGTGCCCATATTAGTTCAATCGGGTTAAACTGGCAATGGTACGGTAGAATCCTCACTACCGTGTGACCTCTACTTTTAGCAACCTCGTCAATTTCGTACTTCAGGGTTCTGGTCTGGACTTGTGACGCTTTATTATTTCATAAAGTTCACGTCGAGAATATAATGCACGAGTATTTGGAAAAAGATTCCATCATCGAAACCACAATTGAACCTCTTAAAATTAATAGGCAAGAATATGATGAAGATGTGGACTGAAGACGCTTTGATGCTGAACTACTTACTACTTAGACTCATGGACAAGTACTTTAACTTATGCCATTAAAATATATTGCAATGCTAGTTCAACAAAGATAAAACTGGTGTCTTGTCGTTTATTTTTTTTATATTCTTTAATACTCGATGATCGTAAAAAACCATGAAACATAAACATATTAAATATATATAGCAAAATTTATTGGTTCTATTGCGATTAAGCCTATCTGTTTATAGCAGACTATATTACAGACGACTATTGACAAAACAAAACAAGTTGACAAAGTACTATGGGGTCGATGGTGGCGACACCAATTTGGACAAATTTCTCAGGGCTCTTCTTTCGTTTGACAGACTATAGTTGTAACTAGTATACTGTAACGACGACCTCCACGTTCCTCCAAAGTCGTCTGCTTCATCTATTTTTTTAGTTACATTTATCTCACAAGTGGCGCCTTAAGCGCCACTAGCTCTTGTAAAGATAAAAAACTAAATGTTGGCGGGGATAAAAACCCCCGCCGCCGCCTACTAAAAGGCAGTCAATTTTTGTAAACGCAACAAGCACAGACGTGTTTATTGTATTAATAAATTCAAGTATCTTTTTTGGTATACAACTGCGTTATTATTCTTATCAACGATGGACTACTTGGTAATTATAAAGTCATGGTCAATAAGACCTTTAAACGGGTATCCTGGGAACTTCTATATTGCTAGTTTTTTTATTTAATTATCTTTGTGAGCCGTGAAATTAGGCCCCCTTTCCTAGTTTTAAATTTTACGGTTACATAAAGTGGCGAGCTTGCCAGGACTCGTTGAGACTAACATTACCAATTGTACTTACACGCGTACTTGTGCGAATTACTTGTGCCTTTGCTTGAACTAATTAACTGTCGCGTCATGAATCCTGCCGATCCGCAAGCTTTGATCGCCGCGATAAACGCGCAGGTACCGGGATCTTATACTCCCCCGAGGAGGAACACTCCTCCTCCAAGCCTCGGTACTAGACCTTCGCAAGGACAAGCGGCTGGAGGACTCCAACCTCCGCCGCCGCCACCGCAAGGTGCAGCGCCAAATGTTTTGGTTCAAACTATTCAAACACTTGCAGCTACGTTAGCGAACATAGGCACTAGACCAGCTGCGAAAAATAGGCCAAAACCACCCCCTCACTTAATATTTAGTGGTGTTGAAGGTGAAAGCGCGCCGGAATTCCTTCGGACTTTGACGGAATTCGCTGAATATCATAGCATGACTGGCAATGACATTATCGCGCTTCTACCCCAAATATTAAGGGGCCGTGCATTAATTTGGCTTAGAGACATGAATAGGAAAATCAAGTACTAACGTGGCGTACAGTAAAAGGCGCGTTTAGAGACTATTTCTTTTCGGTTAGAGCGGAGGAATCCCTCCTTCTTGAAATAGCGCAGTTTATACAACCCGCCGGTGTGTCTTTTGACGCGTACATCGCGAGTATCACCGCGATGAATCACAACCTACGCGTTCCGTATACTGACTCTGAACTGGTCGGTATTTGCAAGAGAAATATCCTCCCCGAAATACGCATCCATGTCGTCCACGATAGCATAAGGACAATGCGGAGTTCCATAGAGAAGGGCCGCGTAACCGAAGAAATTTTACGGGCGACCCCTTCTAGCACATTGTATCCTAAAGACAGTGCAAAGTCTACCCCGCGTAAATTCAGTGGGAGAAGAAATTCTCCCACCGCCGCGGTTTTAACAAAACCGCCGGGGGGAGGTGCGACATCAAAGGTTGCGACACCAACCGCAAGAAATACCAATAGACCTACACCGGCTAAGACAGAGCAAAACGACTTAAGTCACATAGAATGCTATAAGTGCGGATGCTTAGGGCATTATGCTACCGCCTGTCGGAGCAAACAAGAAGTCGCGCCGCAGCACGCTTCGGGAAACGCGAAAGCGGGAAGACCAAAAGGGGATCGTCTTCCCGCCGCGCGAAGACCAAAAGGGGATCGTCTTCCCGCCGCGCGAAGACCAAAAGGGGATCGTCTTCCCGCCGCGCGAAGACCAAAAGGGGATCGTCTTCCCGCCGCGCGAAGACCAAAAGGGGATCGTCTTCCCGCCGCGCGAAGACCAAAAGGGGATCGTCTTCCCGCCGCGCGAAGACCAAAAGGGGATCGTCTTCCCGCCGCGCGAAGACCAAAAGGGGATCGTCTTCCCGCCGCGCGAAGACCAAAAGGGGATCGTCTTCCCGCCGCGCGAAGACCAAAAGGGGATCGTCTTCCCGCCGCGCGAAGAAAGTAAAGCCCCCTATGGAAATTGGCTCTAAGGATGTGCGTCGCTGTGAGGTTGATCCTCCCGTGGCCATAGGTGCCGTATATTCGCATGGGACTTTCGCGACCAGACTAGATTCAGGCGCTGATGCTGGTTTTATCAGCCAGACTTGGAGCTTTCCTGTCACAAATCCAAGATGACGTCGAGGTACCTATTGCCTATGCCAGTAAGCAACTGACCGACGTCCAGAGGCGATATACCACCACGGAAAAGGAATGTCTTGCAATCTATTGGGGAGTTGGAAAGTTCCGGCCTTACTTGGAGAACATACCGTTCACTGTGATCACCGATCACAAACCTCTCCAGTGGTTGTTCACACTGAAAGAACCAAACTCTCGACTTGTTCGTTGGGCGATGTACTTGCAGACGTATGACTTCAAGATCATACACAAGAAGGGAGTTGAGAACAAGGTTGCGGACGCATTATCAAGAGCGCCTGTCTCGCTACTAGCCATGTCGTTGGAAGACACGACTTCACCGTCATCGTCAGCAGATTCCAGTCCAGCGGAATCCTCTTCAATGACGTCGACTTCGTCCTCAACCAGTAGCGGATTAGCTCCTCCCGCCAATCACGCATTGTACCACTCTTTCACGCTGGAAGAAGTACGAGCGGCCCAACATGATGAACAAGTCACCAATGACATCATAGTCCAGTTACCAGGAGATAATCCTGAAAGACATCGGTACTACGAACTAAAGAACGATGTCTTGTATCGAAAGGCCTATGGTAGACAACCACTGAAAATCTATTTGCCACAGCGGTTCCGGCGGGACGCCATCCGCTTATTCCATGACCACCCTCTATCTGGACATCGAGGTCGAGATCGAACTTTCGACAAAGTACGAGCCAGATACTGGTGGCCATCGTTCCGGCAGGACGTTACTGAGTACGTCCGCGGATGTCCTTTGTGTCAGATGCACAAGGCCTGCAATAGAAAACGTCCAGGTCTCATGCAACCTACGGCCATTACTGAGCCTTTTGATTTTCTGGGAGTGGACATAATTTGACCTCTACCGAGAAGCCGTCACCACCACAAGTACCTCCTGGTTTTCACGGACTATGCCACCAAATTTGTCGAACTATACCCGATGAAGAACATCACCGCCAGAACGTGTGCGAAGAAACTCGTCTCCCCCAGTAGCACAAGCCACCCGCATAACAGTCGGTTAAAGGTCGAATAGTCGGTTTACGGTCCAGTCAGCTGTACCATGCTTATTTCGATACATTTCCGACTCATGAAGCCGACTACTTCTTTTAGTTGGCAATGCCGACATCTATCTGTCAGTTGGAACAGAGATGGTTTAAAGTAGGCTTGCCTACCGTCTTGAAAATTCCAACTTATTTTTTGCCAATTGATTACCGACTTTCTCGCGCTAGTCGGTATGGTGACGTTTAAGAAGGGTAAATTTAAAAGTAAAGTTATTCTTAGGCCGTTTAGTAACCGACATTTATCCGACAGTTGGAACTGTGGTGGTTTGAAGTAGGCTTGCCTACCGTCTAGAAATTTCCAACACATGTTTTGCCAATTGATTGTTGGTTAGGCCGTTTAGTAACCGACATTTATCCGACAGTTGGAACTGTGGTGGTTTGAAGTAGGCTTGCCTACCGTCTAGAAATTTCCAACACATGTTTTGCCAATTGATTGTTGGTGGTCCTTCTTTTTCCGTGGGACGGTTTTTTTGACTTTTACTATTCCGCATATGCCTCCAAAATTTTTTTTGTTATATATTTAACTTATACTATATTTCGACTCACAAGCAGAAGTTGATAATACTATATTTTTGGCAACACTAGAAACATAACGTTACAAAAAACTGCAAAGCAAGAAAACACATCTGATTTTCTAGTTTGAATTTTCCCTCCTGTAATTTCTCGGGTCAGGTGACACGCCTCTGTTCTATTGGCGTAACTAAGGTAACGCCATGCACGTCATTATCGAAGAGGGCGCTGCTAGTGCGAAAGAAAGTCAGCCTTTCCAGTATCTCTGACGCGGCTGGGTCGTTAGAATGTATAAGCGATATTTTTGTGGTTGAAAATGATTAGTTCTAGGCTTGCTAACTTTTAATTTCATCGCTAAGGTTCTTTGTCACACTATATAATCTAGAAACGTCTTCGTTTGTCACGTAAGGTGTGAATTTTGTTATTGAATTATCAATTTATCTACCTCTTAGATTCAGTTTTATGCATAAGCCTATGCTTTTTACCTAGCTTCTCATCTGCTGGGAACCACACCCCTATAAAGTGAAACCAAAACTTAAACGTTTTCGTATACCTTCAGTTTCTTTGTTTTAATACAACAGAAGCAAGTGTTTTGGGGCGCTTGGAGTTCAAAAACCTTATATATTAAGTATTTTAAAGATTTTTGGTTGTGAAAATTATACTGAATTCCAAAATAGATCTCAATATGTTTTAGTTACAGAATTTTAATGCGGTTTCAAACATTTTAAGAGAAAAATGTGTGAAATAATACCCTTTAGAATTGTATGTTTTCTTTTTTCTTAAAAAAATGTGTAAGTGTATATTTTTCATTAAGATTTTTGTAATTTAATAGATAGCAACTGACCACATCGAAGATATTAACAATGAATAATAATAAATGCTTTAATTGATATAAATATTATACTCGCCCTGAAAAATTTTACTTTTTGTTAAAACCAATTAGCTAGGCAGCTAATATTTCCATTCGACTAGTCGTGTAATATCGAATACATTGTTTAATATTTGAAATTGTTATAATTGATGCTCAACCTGTATGTTACTTGAAATATTCAAAGTACAAATTCTAAAGCGATTTTCATTGAAAATGTAATAAAGAAATTTCAATACTAGGTATCAGTATCCTTTACTATAAGCGAATGAAGCCTCGAGTTAAGGTTTGATCATCGCAATAGCGTCGGACCTCTTGCTGACAGGCGGTTAAGTCGACTCTCAAACGTGTTGGATGAGAGTCGTATTTCATTCGTGTCGTGTAAACCAGTGGACCGTCGTCCCACCGGGCGGACATTTCGATTCTCAAACCCTTACTCTACCTGCCCTTTACCGACGATTTACCGTTCCTATTCTAAAAAGCCGCGAAATCGTCGGATTGAGCGCGGCTTTTGGTAAGCATAATGACGCCGACATATAGTCGGCCAACAGTCGTTATATAGTCGCTTCATAACAGTCGGAAAACCGGCGGGCCGTCGTCCCGCCGGGCGGACATTTCGACTCTCAAACCCTTACTCTACCAGCCCTTTACCGACGATTTACCGTTCCTATACTAAAAAGCCGCGAAATCGTCGGATTGAGCGCGGTTTTAGGTAGGCATAATGACGCCGACATATAGACGGCCAACAGTCGTTTTATAGTAGCCTCAAAACAGTAGGAAAACCGGCGGGCCGTCGTCCCTCCAGGCGGACATTTCGACTTTCAAACCATTACTCTCCCGACTTATTAGTGACTTTTTACCAACTCGTCGGTAACAGACAAAGCCGACCATGTAGGCCCTACGTCGGCAGTGCTACTAGGGTCCATGATAGTTCGCTACGAATGTCCGAAAGCCATCGTAAGCCACAATGGAACTCAATTCGTTTCTCAGCTTTGGAAGGACATTCTTAAGATGTTCAAAGTAAAGCCACGATACATCACTCCGTATCATCCTCAGAGTAACATCGTGGAGCGCACAAACCGCGTTCTGGGCGAAATCATTTCAATGTTCGTTGGTCGAGATCACCGAAGATGGGATGAGATCTTACCGTTCATTCAGTCCGCCATCAACTCGACTACTCACACCACAACAGGAAGAACTCCTTTCTACCTGAACATGCATGGAACCGAGATTTCCCTGGGACTTAGACGTGGGTATGCCAGTAGCGGACTTTGTTGAAAGGTCCGCCTCACTCTCAGCTTTAGCGAAGCAACTTGCTTTGTCTAAGGAGCTTGCCAAGAAAGCGCAAGCACACCAGAAGCGCTACTACGATCAAAGGCGGGAAGGAATTGAATTTCCCGTTGGTGCGCTTGTCTGGAAGGAGACGCATCCCTTGTCTCAAGCGGCAACCAATATCGCCGCTAATCTATGTCCCAACTGGGATGGTCCCTACAAGATCTCAAAGAAACTAGACCGATTGCGATACAATTTAGAAGACCCAGAAACTGGAGAAAGCAAAGGAATCGAGAATATCGCGCACTCAAAGCTATATTGGTCGAATAAAGATGTCTGCCAACCGGACGGAAGTCAGTCATCCTCAACGTCACGGAGCTCATCTTCAAGTTCTACCTCGTCACGCTCCGTACCTATACTTCAGGACGCTGGAGTCAGTACTGGTGACGAACGTCGTGAGACTCGGCGAGAACGAAGACAACGACTGTTGAGAGATCAAGAAGCGCAGACCGAGTCGTCTGGTGAAGAAGCGAGGAGAAATCAATCCTCCTCTTCGTCCACAAACGGGTCCTCTTCTTCCCCATCGGAAGAAGTTCCAGAGCCTTTCCCAGAAGTCTCTGATCTACCTGAGGAATCTGAGCCAGACGCATTCGCCTTATTCTCAGATCCTCCCGCGGTCTTCCGAGTGAATCGGATGCCGCCAGACCTTTCTCCACTTTCCTCTCCTGATAGGAGCTCGAGGGAGAAGTCTCTCCCTCCAACCTCTCCATCTACCTCTCCTGATAGGAGCTCGAGGGAGAAGTCTCTCCCTCCACCCTCTCCTTAATCTCACCCTGACGATTCCAGTTCTTCCTCCGAATCTGAGGAAGACGAAATGGAATTATCCAACCATGTTCCCATCAATCCCATGAGATTCGTAAACCCTTTTCGGAAGGGATGGAGACGTGAGATAGTGCTGAAGAAGAATCCCAAGCCTGGAGGTCTGGAAATGGACATTTACTATCACCCTCCAGAACAATATCCGCATAAGACTCTTAGGTCTCGCCCGGATGTTGCGAACTATTTACGCGTGCATGGTATCACCGATGTGACTTCGCGTGATTTTAACTTTTCGCGGCAAGCGATATCAAGCGAGCCGTGGGAAACTGTTCGAACCGCGAACTAATAACTTTTGACGCCTTCCAGGGACCGATGGGAACCTTCGTAATCAAGATCGAGACGAATGACGCCCCATATTATGCCAGCCAGGTTCCGGCAACCGTAATGTTGTCGGCACCTTTTTCCCTCGTTTCTCACGGGGCACTGCGGCTGCTAAGGCGCCGCCAAGTCATCCGCCTAACAACTTGGCAACTGCAAGCGTTTCGCCAACGTTGGCCATTCGCCCCCGCCGACCTCCTCATCGCACAATCCCCGGTACTCAGGATTTCGCGCGTGGAAGAGGACACCTCCGCTGTGCTGTCACCTATCGTATTTCAGGAGGAGCGGTCTCTGTTAATTTTGGATATCGCCGGTCTACGCCTGCTTAGAGCAATGATCTGCCCTTGCCTACGGTGCTAGGGTCTACTGTTCGCGCCGTGCGTAGCCCGTGCCCTGGACGCCCCTCCTCGAGGTTCTATCATCGCGGCGGCAGATACTGCCGCCGCAGAGGTCCAGACCGACCCCATTCCTCATCACCACCAAGAGGTCCAAGCCAACCTAGTCCATCAAAGAGAGGTCCTCGAACAGTACGAGGCGGCCCGGAACTGGCTGCCTCCCGCACATCTCGCGGCGGCCTTCATGGCAGCCGCCGCACCAGCTCAGGCTACCGCCGCACCTCCACCAGGTGCCGCCGCTCCTGCCGTTCCCGAACTACGGGTCCGCCCATCCCATTTTGGTCGGGTGTCGCCGGTGACAGACATCTTGTCCGCCTCTCATCCTGGTCAGGGACGAGGTCGAGGGAGGCGACCCGACGCGATGCCACCACTTGGACGAGGCCGTGGTCGAGGGCTCGGTTCCCTTCTTGCCCGTCCTGTTATAGTCACGAATGTTCGGGCGACCACCACTCCTGATAGCGGCCAGGGAACTTCCACGGCGACACCACCACCACCACCCGCGCGTTCCACGAGCCGCCCAACCAGCGCCGCGCCACCAAATATGATCCCGGACGAGCGATACACCCTGTGTCGCCGTTGCCAGGTGGGACGACACCACGAAAAGAACTGCTATAAGCCACGGTCCAAGCGGAGCGAGGCCTATCAGGCCCGCCGCCGCCAGCGGACCAAGATGGAAAGCGCGGCCTCAGCCGCCAGAAGATCGCCGGAGCAGCGAGACGCGCCATAATCCGACTCTCATAAAGCAGACGACTTTTTCCGGGGGGAGGATGTAACGACGACCTCCACGTTCCTCCGAAGTCGTCTGCTTCATCTATTTTTTTAGTTACATTTATCTCACAAGTGGCGCCTTAAGCGCCACAAGCTCTTGTAAAGAATAAAAACTAAATGTTGGCGGGGATAAAAACCCCCGCCGCCGCCTACTAAAAGGCAGTCAATTTTTGTAAACGCAACAAGCACAGACGTGTTTATTGTATTAATAAATTCAAGTATCTTTTTTTGGTATACAACTGCGTTATTCTTCTTATCAACGATGAACTACTTGGTAATTATAAAGTCATGGTCAATAAGACCTTTAAACGGGTAACCTGGGAACTTCTATATTGCTAGTTTTTATTTAATTATCTTTTTGAGCCGTGAAATTAGGCCCCCTTTCCTAGTTTTAAATTTTACGGTTACAATACTATTACCAGGCATGCGAAATACCCTATAATTTCGAAAAATTCATATAATAATTAGTTTCAAAATTCATATGTTCGCCATGTAAGTTATTGTAAATGGTCACGCAAATTTGTGGACTAAAATCAGGGAAAACTTGGGAAAGTCAAGAAAATTAATTTCAAAAATGTTTTACGAGCCCTTTATCGTGATACTACATTACTACGGGTCGTTTTTCAAATTTTGGTTTCTATTTGGCATAATTGAGTGGGCTGCCTCCAAATCAGAGTCCCTTCGAAACGCACCTGCATTGTAGGGAGCCAATATATAACAACGCTGGATTATAAGTTAAGCGAAACGAGCGGGTTGCAACATCTCCTTGGAATTTGAAGCAAAATATACACTCTATTGTAGTCTCAATATTGTTCCAATACAAAAAACGATATAGGTTTTTAGATGTTTATATAGGGTCCACTTTCAAGAAGGCATCTTTGTGATCACAAAGAACTAAATCATAATGGCATGTGGGGTACAAAAAGTGTAAGGCGATAAGTAAGGTTAAAAATTTCCGTGGTCATAACAATTCCCCGCCTAGTATATTGTTGGATATTTTTTAAGGTCTAATGCTTTAAGAAACAGATAGCGCTACCGACTAATGTTAATGTAATTTAATTCATCGAATTAGGGAATTTACTACATAATGATTAGATTTGAAATTAATGAAAAAGTGTACTAATTACAATAGAATGTAGGACTTAACAGTTTTCGAAGAAACAGGAAGTCATCTCCCAGAGAAGTTTGTAAAACGTTGTCAGTTTTGATCGAAGCATCGTTTTGGTGTGGTCTTCAAGAAGCGATACTAAAGCCACCGTCACGATAGACGCGATCACAATAAGCCAGACAGTTGCATCGAAGCCTTGATTCAATAGACGTTCTACATCGTGGTTTTTAACAGCATTTACGGTCGTTATGATATGCGTTTCTGCAGTACTTGCGGGAGGTGATGTGTGGACCTCTTTGCTATTGTGTTTCCTAGGGACGTAATAGCAGAAAGAAAAGTCGGCAACCTGTGGTTAAAAATTCCAAGTGTCAGTTTTTAAAATAATAATAATATTAATGTTTATGTCCTGCATATAAACGGTACATGGATTAGACCAGCAACTATTTCCACAGGGAGGAAGTAATGGTTTAAGATGAGAAGTAGTTTCTGGTGAAAATTCAAATAGTTCTAAAAATACTCGATAAGTGTAAATTTAACTTTTATGAAGCAGAGTGGTGAATTTCAATCTTTGGCGATTCTGAGATTTAATACTAGCTTTTTAATTACAACCTGCCTAGGTATTTACCGTATTTTTAATTTGTGCGATTTTTTTTTCATCAAAAACTACTCTAATAGTTTGGTCGCTAAGTTTTACTTTTTTTGTGAATGACATATTTTCTGGATACACAAATTATTAACATTTAGGAGATATGCTTCAAATTTTTGCAATTTGACTCGGTCGTTAAGAAGTTACCATGTTGATTATCATAAGGAAATTAGAAGATTTCCAAATATTTAACAAAAGCGGGTAGGTCAGCTTTAGAGATACTATATACCCGTGAGGCCAGTGAGGACCCCTGTAAAATGCCACATGCTACTTTGCATGTGACAATGGTTTCGGGTCATTAACGACTTTCAATTGCGATTTTGTAATTTTTTTCCGACTTTAGTCGCATTTGTTTTATTTTATTTCACTTTTAGTCGCAATTTTGTCACTTTATATTAGTCGCATTTTTGTCACTTAACAACATTTTTATATAAAGTTTGGCCTTTTATTTCTTTAAGACAGGGAACTAGTTGATTTTCTACTACCATAATTCAAATTCATCACTAAACAACCTTAATGTATCGATTTTCATTTATTCAACGCTTGAAAAAGTTGATTGTTTTCACTAAAACTGGAGAAGCTTAATTTGTGATTTTCAGTTCTTCAACACTTGAAGTAGAAGTAAATCTTCCGTTTTAAATCCAATATTTTGGTCCATCATTAGATGTAGCTAAAAATATAAAAACCCTTTGAGGAATAAACGCCCATGCTTGTCAACGTACTTCACTTTTAGTTACTACTCTGATTTTCTATGGCTTAGGATCGACCTTATGACTATTGGGGGGTCGTCACTTTTAAAATGGGTCCGGAAATGTAATATAAAATGTCCCAACGGGCTGAAGGGAAACGCTATGTGTCTTTACTACTAGTAGATTTATGTAGTTGGTCAATTTGTCGTCTTATTTGTTTGGTTTGGAGAATGTTTTCTTGGGTTAGATATTGTTAGGTTTCGAAGAAAAATCTTGCCCCAAGTTCTAAAGCTCCATATAATATATGTTCACTGTACTCCATATCTACGCAATGAACGTCATATAGAATCCTTTTCACTTCTGCATACTTCAAGAATTCCAAACTGAAAATATTATATACCAGAAGCATTAGTAACGTAGCAACAATAAGTACGACAATCAACGAGGGGTGTTTCCAAAAAATGACCCTATTTTCCGCCAACCAATTGCTAATGACTAAACCCCTTTTGCTAGGAAAGATGAACAGATTTACTAGTTTTTGTGAAAACAAGGGTTTATGATAAGCATTGTGTTTAATTTTACGTTATAATCAAATTTTCCTTATAAAATTAAAAAAACTTTATTACTTTTATGATAAATTGTTTCTAACATTTATAAAGGTTTATGATATACAGTTTGTAATATTTAAGGGGGATGACAACTGAAGACTAATCAAAATAGCCCGTTTTAGTTCGAGTCCAGTCCCCAAAATAATAGCCCTATACGGATAAAATTTTACTGACTTATAGTTCAAACTTTCTTCTAACGATTAAAATAGTTTTCATTATTTTTAACTCAATATTCAAGTCAGAATTTTTTTTCCCGCCGGTGAAGTTTTGGTTGTAGTTATTCGAGTCCAACTCTTACAATTCAATACCTAATGTTTTGTCCAATATGTCATTCGAAAGACAATTTTGAGCTGTATCGATTAACATAATTTTCAATTAAATCCGTCCACTAATAAAAGAGCTGCACCAGAAAAACTTCAAATTTAGACAGCTTCAATACTTAATTCCTAGAGGGCACCCTATCTGGGTATAGGCTAAACTCTGAACTTCTCATACTATGTAGAAGTTTTCCTTCTATGCTGGTATAAAGACTGCCGGAACGACGGGAAAAGGTAAAACTAGTCGGCTGGCCCCCGCAGCGAGATTTTGAAGTTCTTTTGTTGTACAGAACTACCGAGGGGAGGGGTTAATACGGGAGACTGTGATTGCGATTTTGAAAGGCTTCATTCGCTTCGTCAAAGAATTTTGCTGCTCGTGGATTTTGGGGCTATTCCCGCTTATCACCAACAAAATTCTAGTTTATCCTTCTTGAATTTAGGCCCCACCGACCCTCTCCCGGGTGTTCAAATAAAATTTACTTTACTAAATGATTTTTAATAATTAAAGGGAGTCAGAAATGGTCATACAACCAGTTTTAATCGATTTAGATTAATTTAAAGTAATTTTTATGTTATTTTATTATTCTAAATATCGATAGCTTCCACTAAAAGGGCTAGAGATATTTCCTCCCCCTCTCTCAGCTTTAACTGCAGTGCAGTGTTGTCAGGCCCTCTGAAATTAGCCGAGTTAGTCAAGTAACGAGTGAAACTGAACTGCTAGCCTTCCTCTCTACATTTTGTTTGGCTCACAAACGGTCTGGCGTCGAAAAGAGATGTGGTCGTTGTCTGATACTTGGTATTGCCGTAAATAATTCTTCCTATAATGTCGATGGTGCTTTTTGCGACTAAGAACTTTACTTGGTGGTCTTTTTCTTTTCGATTACCATGATTTTTTCTTAGGGGTGATTAAGGAAGACTTAACTCTGTTGCCATATACATTTTAATTTCGAAGTTGGTTAGCGATATAAAGTCTTAGGAAAAGTTTTGCTGCTAAATAAATTAAAACTGATCTCACTACTGTATTAAAATGATGCAAAGGTTCACTAACCGTAAACTACGTGTACATTTAAGGAGCAAGACTCACACCTTATCTGACGCTCAAATTATCCCTTCTTTCGAATAGCGCTACATTTATTGTGCATTAGGCTTAGTTCAGACCCTCTTAAATGTCACCATGTTTCAGATGAATACTTCAGGGCCTTCAAAGCTATTCTAAATGTACTTTCAATAGGGAAGAGAAGTACAGCTCTAGTTTTATAGGTATTGTAGTTTCAATATTACAAGCGTTTCTATTGAAAAAGGGGTAACGGTGTCACGCGAGGGGCAAACCACTCGCGTAATGGTGGTCAATGAAAGAAATTGTGCTATCCAAAGATAAAATTCCCGTAACATTCTATGGTGTTCGCGGTTCAGGTGGACGGATTTAAGTGAAAATTATTATAATCGATACAGCTCAAAATTGTCTTTCGAATGACATATTAGGCAAAAAATTAGGTATTGAATTGTAAGAGCTGATCTTGAATAACTACAGCCAAAACTTTACCAGCGGGAAAAAATATTCTGACTTAAATATTGAGTTAAAAATAATGAAAACCATTTTAATCGCTAGGATAGGGTTTAAACTATTAGTGAGTAAAATTTTATCCGTATGGGGCTATTATTTTGAACACTGGACTCGAACTATTTTGGGTTGCCTTCAGTGGTCTTCCCCCTTAATGAAAAATGTCGAGGTGAATATCCCCTCTTGTGCTGGTCGCTATCTATCCCTGATCAGTAACGCACGCCCTTTCGCTTTCACTGGTAATCTTAACCGCGCTTGGAAAAAAAAAATTCCCCATTTTCAAAGATGCGAGATCAGGTTCGTCTCACCTAATGTTCAATTCTGAGAGAGCGGTAGCTCTCTTAGATATGACTTCATACTGCTCTTAATGTAAAGGAGGGTTTTTTGTTTGGATGTAGATTTTTGGTATTGCATTAACTGTTTTTAAAAAATTCCACAGAACTACAATTATGGGTACTTGTGGGTGCTTGTGGGTGCTTGTGGGTACTTGTAGGTACTTGTGGGTGCTTGTAGGTACTTGTCGGTGCTTGTAGGTACTTGTGGGTGCTTGTAGGTACTTGTGGGTGCTTGTAGGTACTTGTGGGTGCTTGTAGGTACTTGTGGGTGCTTGTAGGTACTTGTGGGTGCTTGTGGGTGCTTGTAGGTGCTTGTGGGTGCTTGTAGGTACTTGTGGGTGCTTGTAGGTACTTGTGGGTACTTGTGGGTACTTGTAGGTACTTGTGGGTGATTGTGGGTGCTTGTGGGTGCTTCTGGGTGCTTGTAGGTACTTGTGGGTGCTTTTGGGTACTTGTGGGTGCTTGTAGGTACTTGTGGGTACTTGTGGGTGCTTGTGGGTGCTTGTGGGTGCTTGTAGGTGCTTGTGGGTACTTGTGGGTGCTTGTGGGTACTTGTGGGTACTTGTGGGTGCTTGTGGGTACTTGTGGGTGCTTGTAGGTACTTAGGGTGCTTGTGGGTACTTGTGGGTGCTTGTGGGTACTTGTGGGTGCTTGTAGGTACTTGTGGGTGCTTGTAGGTACTTGTGGGTGCTTGTAGGTACTTGTGGGTGCTTGTAGGTACTTGTGGGTGCTTGTAGGCCAATGAAGTTAGAGAACCTTGGGAGGTTATAACTCTCGATCTAAAGGGTGCATTTGTTCGCAGTAAGCGAGGTTAGAAATATATTTTAGTCGTGTTCGATTATTTAACTAAGTGGGTCGAAATTTTCCCCCTTAGAAATGCTACTGCTAAACCAATAATTAAACATTTAATAGGTGACGTTTTTAGCCGATTTGGCTTACCAGCTTATTGCGTCTCAGATAATGGGAAGCAATTTATTTCAATAATATTCAAAAAGGTTTTTGACACCCTCGGCATTAGAAGCCGTTTGACATCCTTGTATAGACCCTCCAGTAATATCACCGAACGTTATAATCTCACAATCGGTACTATGATTGCGTCCTTTGTTGAGAACAATCAAATGGACTGGGATTTGGGTCTACAGCAGTACGCCATGGCGATTCGTAGCGCTGTACAGGGAAGCACCGGTTTTAGTCCGGCTGAGTTAATGTTTGACAGAGAGTTAAAGACTGTCGCACATGTATTGTCGGGCAAGGACCCCGATGACTACTTAAATGAGGAAACTAGAAAAATTTATGGGCTGAGAGTGATTCCAAAGGTTCAGAAAACCTTGGACGAAGCTCGTATCAATATTGATAAAACCCAGGCGAGGCAGAAGGCTTATTATGATCGGCATCACCGAGATTTGGAGCTCGAAGAAGGAGATCTGGTTTATAAAACAACCCACTACCTTTCTAATGCCGCCGAAAATATTTCGGCTTATGCCTAAATTTGAAGGTCTCTATAAAGTTTCGAAGAAATTAAGTGCGCGAAGTTATAAGCTTGAGAACTTGAACAAGACGGTATTATATGGCACGTATCATATATCGCAACTAAAACCCCACGTGCCGCGTGAGGCTTTTAACCTCACTGACGCTGACTTTTGTCAAGATGCCATAGGCAAAGACGATGATGTTGATAATGCTAGGGGCATGCCAGTCCAAAATTATGGCGGTCGCGTGTTGCGACCCCGAGATCCCCTAACTGGCAAAGTCAAACCCTTATGTGGTTAGCCTTTTATGCATACCTTTATACTTTTTTTGTTTTGATTTGTTTTGTATTTATTTTTGGCCAAATTATATCAAGTGCACTTGTAGATACTGAGACTTGTTTTTGTTTGCATTTGTGGCCTCCGAGGTCGTCGACGCTAGTCCTGGGGGAGTTTGTAGCGCGAAATATGTGGGATTCAAACATTTAGCCCTTTTATTTGTTTAACATCTTTCAATCGAAAAAGGAAATACATTTAGGCGCCAACTTCTTTGGAGCTGATCTCTACTGTGGTGGTCGCTAGAAATTTTTTTCCTGGTGTTTGGTGACTTGGTAACTGGCGCCGTTACTCTTTCCCATCTACCCATCTTAGGCTTACTATGAACTAGGTTGGGTTTTGTCAAATATTCAGGTAGTCATTCTTTTAGTAAATAGTAAAACTTGTAACTTTAGTGTATGTACATGTTTAAAAATATTCGGGGTACGTCATCGAAGATGAGGTGAAGGACGCTCTCTGAGAGTGAAATGAAATAGAAAGAACGAAAAGTTGTTGGGTTCTGAACTCTGCACGAGCAGGATGTCCTTTTGAGACCCGGCTAATCGAGGCAACGAAAGTACGAACGCATTATGGATTTCGGGCAATTTTATTATTGCAGTACGGACTAAGTCCTGGGGGTATACCCCGTTTTGAGAAAAGTTCGGCCTCGGTCTAAAACGCGGTAAATAGATACGGCGAGACCAGAAAGAAATGAATGCGAGCATTTTGTGCGCGATCGCAAATTTGTATGGTTTCCAAGCCTTCAAGCCTACCAAAGCCTTCCTTTCGTGCAGGCACCGCGCGGTGTGCAAAGGTCTTCTGCAAAGAACATGTAAAGAAGTATTGGCGTACCCATTTTGATGTTCTTTTTGTACATATTGATAATAGTATTTCATGAGTATTACCATTTTGTTTAATTATTTTAACTTTTATAATTATTTTTTTACTTTTAACTAATAAGATTATGATTAAATGAATAATAACGATGTTGCATGTGGGCCCACAAACTTTTGTAACTTTTGTTTTATTTGCTTTTTAATTATTATTTGTTTTAAATATTAAATGAGATATTTGGCAACACCCAATAAGGCCCTGCCTTTATTTTATTAAGCTTATAACCCCTAGACAACTTATATTTAATTAGTATTCTTTTAAATCCGCTCACCCCAATAGTGAAAGTGACGCGAGCCAAAATTTTTAAAATTTTTAAATTGTAGTAAATAATCATTTTATTTATCAATTTTTGCTACACCCCGTTTTCCGGTCCATTTAGAGATCCAGCGTTCATGGGCTGAAGAAGTCGCGCCCCGCTCTCGTGAAGAAAGACTTCCAAGAGAGGAGCTCGAGATTTCTAACAGGGCTGGGAAAAGGGGGAAAACTAACCCCCATCCATGGAGTTTAAAGAAGCTCTTACCCCAGCAGAGACGTACGCTATACCAGCTATTGTAATTGTTATTTCCTACGATAATTTAATGGACTTCAGCGATTAATTAATTTTAAGTCATGTCAGCGCAAACTCGTAGATATTTTAGCTACTGTTTAAAGCTTTATATTGTCATCATTATATTTAGCGATGGGGTAAATACTTCTATTATATCCCTTTGGATATGAAGGGAAAGTATATAAATTCGAATTCGATCGAGTTACTTTGGAATGATTTAATCGAAAAAAATTCCTAGGTCTGAGTTTGTATTTCTGCTTGTATGTATCATCCGGGCCTGTAGTTGGATTCATCTTCTTTACGTCACGTTCGACCAAGAGAGCAATCACACTCAACATGTACAGAACAATTAGACTGGCGAAAGCCGGAGCCAAAGTTTTCAGGTTAGAGGTCGAATTCTTGATGATTTGATCTTTGTTGCTTTCATTCTCAAGGCAAAAATTGGTCAACCATACGAATTCGCTACGAATATCATGACCAGTTTCCAGAAAAGTTTGCAATCTCTCAGTAATTAATTAACTATTTTAAGAGCTAATGAGTTAATTAGATTTTCATCAATTAGGGTATGTCTTAATTATATTTTATGTAACCAAAAAAAAGCGTATGTATGAAAAAAGCGTTCAACGGGTATTCAATCTTTAACGCAGTTGTTCATTCTTGAATAATTTGGAAATATTAGGCGTTCAATCGTGAAAGATGTGCTGGATTATCCAAAATGACATTGAAGGTGTTCAATCCTGTCAGTTTGCCTAAGACGTTATGAGGTTTATTTACAAAACGTTCATTAAAAATACAATAATATCCGATAATATCTCAACAATTTACTGTAACAAGCTTATTTACCCCAAATTAAATATAAATTGGTCTTTACAAACATCATTTTACAATAATATCAAATTAAATGTCACGGATTATTGTCTATTTCACCTTTCCCTTATATTTACATAAAACTTCAAATCGTTCGAAAGTTTTATTCTTTGCAACGCCATCACTATCGTAGAAAATGACAATGTTCATATTTGTTAAGTGCAGTCCACGATGGCTGTTTACCACTTTTCGTAAACCACCCAAGGTTCCGGAGTTCGATCTTATCGAATCTCCCCATTTTGGTTCCGGTCAAATGGGAATTCCGTCCATTGGAAAGGACAACACAAATATCGTAGGTTGGCATTATGAGAAATATACTGGTCCGCTAAACTATTCAAAACTGCCACCTTAATTATGCCTATTTATTACTTAAGCCATTCAAAACTGCAACTGTAAGCTTTCCAAAGTGTCATTTCTACCATTCAAAATTGACACATTAGGTGTGCCAAATTGTCAACTATACCGTTCAATTTTGCATCCTTAAGAAGAAATCCTTCCACACACAGTGTTCAACAATGATCATGATAAAGCTCAACCTAGCACACTATTTTGGTGTTCAATTTTGGTACCTGTATTTACTGTTCAAAATTGAACGCAAAAGTGTGCTCAGAGTGTGTTGAGACTTTGCACAATTATTTGTTCAGGTTGGAACAAATATTTCTTAGAGTGCACAAGGGTCTTGTTTTGGTACCTTTGAACGAATATTTCTCTGCCTTCCAAGGATGCGTTTTGCGAAAATAGATAGGAGAAGGGTTGTTCCATGAAAATCTCCCCGTAGTTGACTCCCTCTAGGTGTTTATACCAGAAACAGTGACGTCGTATTACCGTAGAATAGGCTATAAACGCTATATTTTCGTTCGCTTTCAATACTTCCTTTTCATTAAACCCAGACTCTTTCAGTTTCATAACCCTTTCCAGATAACCGTCGTAAAAATCATGGAAATATTTCTGGAAATGCATAAAATTTATGATTCGACTTTTTCTAAAGGAAAGTGTCAAAAGTGATCGGTGATCTGCATCGTAATTATTATTAATATTTGCCTGTCTTAAGAAATTTTAGTGGGATTAAAACGTCTGAAAAGAAGAGATCATGTAGAAAGGGAAAACATAATAGTAGAGAGATGCTACAATCATCTAAATAGTCGATTAGTTGGAAGTAATCAGCATCTCTAAAAATTTCGTCAATTAAACGCTCAAAGGAGCTAGGGGCATTACAGAGCCCAAAAGGGAGTACGATAAACTCGTACTTTCCCATATGAGTCACGAAAGCAGTTTTTGGTCTACTCTTAGGGTGTATTTCCACTTGCCAATACCCGGATTTAAGGTCAAAGGAGATAATGAATTTTAGTCTTCCCACCCTAGCTTACATGTCCTCTATATTGGGCAAAGGATAAGGGTCCTTGATGGTAACACTGTTTAGTTTTCTATAATCAATACAAAACCTATAGGGTTTACCCCGGTTTTGTTTGATCAACTGAAACTACGAGCGAAGCCCAAGGAGATACAGAGAATCTAATGATCCCGTCATCCAACATTTCCCTAACATGTTCTATTATTTTCTTTTTCTGATCATTTACACGATAAGGCTGAGATTTTATGGTCGGACTATTTCCCGTATGAATCTCATGGTAGACTAGTCCGGTTCTTCCTACTTTATCCGAAAATAATTCAGGGAATTTCAATAAAAGGGATTCTAATTGATGACGTTGTTCATCAGAGATAGAGGCTGCGTAAACCGCGTCCCTAATACTATTTACAATCTCCTTTTCTGTTGGATCCTTTTCAGATGGAATTGAAAAAGGGATCTTTAAATTACCCACTAAACATAGTTACGATTCAAAATCTAATTTGACCCTATTTTCTTCAAGAAAATCATGTCCCAATATAAAATCGCTAGTCAGGGAAGGAACTATATAAAATTGAAATTTAAATAGTTTTTCAAGTCCATTGGACTTAAGAGAGAACTCTAATTCATGAGAACCTTTCGTAAAAGTATAACGGCCATCGCCTCAAACTATACAATCTAACTGATCATCTTCAGGTAATTCTGAATAGTTTCTAAATTAACAAATTTTTTGCCATTGATCTTGACTAATAATAGAAGCATATGCCCCACTATCTAACTTAGCGTGAACTGTCACGTGTTCGAAAGGAACGGGGATAATAACCCTTTTATAACTTGAACCTTTTCTAACTGATTCAATCCTCAGGGGGAACGCGACACGCTTCTTGATAGGGGTATTTACTGGGCGCCGGGAGAGGGACCTCTCCCGCTTTGGCTTCCCCCGACTTGCTAATCTTTTTGTCTGGACAGTCGGGTGCAAGATGACCTGGCTTCGGACAAGTATAACACGTAATAGTACGTGTAGAAGGGTAAGACAAGGCCAATTGACGACCAGGGGACTTAGATCTCTGGTTAAAGTTTCTAGTGTAGGTTCTCTGACTATCTGAAGTATTTTGAACTCTAGCTATCGATCTAGAGTCTAAGGGTTTTAAGGGATATTCCCATTTAGGATGTGGAGGAGAAGTAGGGGGATCATACGGGCTTTGCCACTGCCCAGGGGAACATTGACTATGAGAGGACCCCAATTTGCAGGGCAAGATGATACAGCCATGGTTATGGTCTTAGGTTTTGGGGGAGATTTCCTCTTTTCCCTTTTCTCGGCATTCCTCTTCCTTACTTCGATATCCTTTTCGATTATCTTACAGGAATTCCTTATTTGTTCCATTGTGGTAAATTGCAAAAAGAGGAGAGGAGTTCTTAGTTCATCGTTTAAATTACTTTTAATAATAGGAACTAACTCCTTTTCGGAAAGAGGATGGGTCATCCCTAAGTTTAATTTCATAACATCCCCGAAGAAATCCTCAACTGATTCCTTATCCTTCTGACTTCTTTGGGAAATCTCTATTTTAAGCTTCGAGTCAGCTTCAGAATCTCTAAATTGAGCCTTAAAATGGCTAAATTAGAATGATTAGGGTTTGAGCTACAAATAGCGTCATACTGAGGGATTAAATCTCTGTACCAGTATAAAGCATGCCCTTGTAAAAGAAGAGGAAATGCTGCTATCCTATCTTCATTCGAAAGCTTGTGAAATTTAGCATATTCCTCAAAAGCAGCTAAGAATTCTGAGGCATTATCACTAGAGGAACCCATAAATGCTAACCTTTCCGGAGGTTCAAGAGGGACTTTTCCATCTGAACTACTTGAGGATTTGTACATCTATTTATTAATGTAGGTAAATCCCTAACTAATTTATCCAAACTAGTAGCTATTGCAGTATTTATTGCTATATTTTGAGCTACGGCATTAGCCTGAGTGGTAGAATTATCTGCAAAAGTTTGGAGTAAGGCAGTATAAAGGATCTTAAATCTTCATCAGTAGTATCTGGTCCAATTTGAAAATGTTGTCTATTGGAATCTGTATCTCTAATGGGACGAGAGGGAGACCTATGGGCTCCGGTAGTTCTAATTCTGGGATTAGGTAACGTCTTTGCAAAACTAACTTTTGGCTTAACACTTTTTGAGGGAGGAACAAGGGTATCAAACCCAGTTTGAGGAGGGATATTTGAAGGAGTTGAACTTCCCTGGGGAGCAGGAATGCTCTTATGAGGGAATAATTGATAGGGAGAAAATCCCGAAACTGAAGAGGCTGCAGTCCTCTTTTTCTTATCGGTATCTTCTTCGTCCTTATCTTCTTCGAAGCGAAGAATACTGTTAAAGGTCTCTAAAGGATCATCCATTTCAGGCGGTGCTAGCGTGTCGCCATCATCCCCCACAGAGCAAAAAGATCTTCCTTTGAATTGTCTTTAGCTCTATGTAGTTTTGATTCATCCTCCTCATCCTCAGTATCTTGATGAGATCTCCATTGTTTGTTATCCGAATAGGCCATTATTTTACTTAAATAAGTTTTACAATAATCAAGTAGAGTTAAATAGGTTAAGTTTTGTACAAAATAAACAAGTAATTTATCTCAATTCAATATATTAAAATTAGGGATAATTTTATTTCTAGTTTATTATTAAAATTAATTATGATTAATTAAGATTTAATTACTTAACATAATTAGTTACCAACGTGGAAGCCGAGGCTTACCGTCACGTGGGGGGCGTATATACCAACGATGACAAACAGTATTTTATTACGGGACTTACCGAGGCTTAAGGCCTAGTCGCTTCGAGTCCCTGTTCGGGCGCCATTTATGTAACCCTCAATAGTTATTTAACCAAAAAGGGAGCTTCTCCCGAGTGCCATAAAAATAAATCAAAGATAACTTACAGTTTTAATCCAAATTTTGAAGAATAATCTTCTTAACTTTTATTGTACTAATTGAAAAAGGGATAAACCCGAAATATACCCGTACACTTTACGGTTTCTTTAATAACAAACAGTTCTCTCTGAGAGACGACTACCGACTGACTTGAGATCGTAGTAAAATCACAAAATTTGAAATAAGAGGAGGAGCATGTAACATGGAGGCATATATACCCTGCCAGATCCAAGGAGTAGAAACTCTAAAGAATCTGGCAGCCATGTTACAATACTATTATTATCATTTGAAATTAAAAGTTGTTAAATATTTATTAATAAAGCAATACTAACTGGCAACACTAGTGCCTTTCCATAGTCGTTTTATATAAGAGCTACTTAAGAAAACAAGTATTCATGTGCTTATCTTTTCAAAATAAAGAAAAGGTGCGTTTGTGTTTAATTTTTATGATCTTTGATTAAATACCGCTTTTATGGGACCTTCACTCATACCGGAAGTACTAGTGTGTGTTGTCTAGTTCTTGCGAGGACCGATAAGGGGGCGCTATTATCAGTCCGTATGTATCACAAAATCGGCAATGTGTAATTTTCCGCCTTTGTGGGGACCACCTTTAAAGCTAATTTTAAGCTATTAAAATAAAAAAATAATTCATTTGAGCATTTGTTTTTTTGGGTTAAATGGGGACCGGGGTGTGCGTCTTCATAAGTGACTACGGTCCCCACAGTATTGGTGTGTTTTCTCGTCGCAGTCCTCATAAGTATAGTAATGCAAACGCACAAAACTATCAGAAAGCAAGGTCTGGTTCCATAAACACCTACCAAAAATGTAAGCGACATTTAAAAATGTTATGAAGGTAATGAATTTAAAAGGTTAAGTTAAATTGTTTTTCTAAACTATAAATGTAATGCTCTACAGAAGAAATGTTTCATTAAACTAAACATTAAGGACATAAAATGTAAACAAACTTTTAAAATGTTTTCAATTTAATTAAGTTAAAAGGTTTTGTGCGAGCTTAATATGAATTGTTTATCTCTATTATAAATGTAATGCTCTTCAGAATTAATGTATCATTAAACTAAACATTAAGGACATATAATGAAAGCTTGTTGCGGATTATGGTAAGGCTGGTTTTCACTGGCCGAAAACGCGGGAAAGAATCAATCTTTCTTCAGAGGTATCTTAACGCAAATTATCTCGTTTTCAGGTTGGTAAGCGCGGAATTGGTTTTCTATTTTTTAAGAAAATTTTACTGAAATTTATGCGGTGGATAATAGGAAGAGACGAATTCTTAACGACATAGACGTGGTTTTTGGTCAGCACCCCAGAAGTGCTTTTTGTGCCATTGTTACCTCTCCGAGTGAAGGTGACGTCACAGAGAGGTATTACACTGAACGTGTCTGTGTGTGTCTGTCACCGCGTTCGCAGAAAGCAATATAAGCTTCTACTCCATTATCATCGTTAGGGCTATAATTTACGTGGCGATCGGCTAGAGTTACGAGAAACGTCTAGCCTCCCAATGGCAGGGCTTCCACCAAAGGTTCACGCAATTGCGGGTTTTTATGTCATTTATAGTGTATGAATCGCCTTATATAACCGAAACTTCCAAAAACTAGTACGCTTGAATTGAAACGTCAACAATATCTATGTTTAAAATAATTTTAGGAATAAAATTTCTTAAAACGATTTAACTACAATTAAGCTAAGGTATCGACGATTAAAATAATTGGTATCATTTATATTTATTTATTTATTTATTTAACGAAAACCTCTTAATTGCGTCTCGACTCGGAAAGGTTTGTTTTGGTTTCCCCGGCTCCAGAACTTGTATTGAAGTGAAGGCGTTTGGATTGTCGAGTTTAATTTTTAACTATAGTTAAGTTCCGCTTCGTCGTTATTCATATGATAAAACTGTGACTTTTCGCAAAATTAATGACTTGCTAATAGTACAATTTACAACATTTAAGCTAAGCCATGGCCTCCACAATGCAGCTCGCGCTAATATTTTCAACGAAAACAAAAAAATGGTGAAAATTTCTTTTGGTTCATTGAAACTTTGGTCGGTGAAAACAAGGCTTAAAACCTATTTTCACCGACCATGGTAGATTCAGCTTTAATGCGGTTCGTCTTGATTATATAGATATGGATTATATACTTAAGTTATTTTCATGAAGTAATCAGAGCGCAACGTCGATTTAACAAGCAAATAATATCACAATAACAGTAAATATGACCCTTTCAATAGAACATTTCCAATACCTTAGTATTGTTACTTTCCAACTGTCTATCTTACATGCTTGTTAGTCTTGCGTGAATGCAAAATGAAGAAGTGCAACTTCAAAGCCATATTACTCGTTGGTGTATTTAACAGTTGGCTCTGCTTTGCAATTGGTCACTTCTAAGAAATATGTGACAATGATATTCACGTTTTGTTTGGAAACACGGCTACAATACCTTATTTGATTATCATATTTAGTCTTGTTAAGTTACTTATGGCTCTACTAACGGATTGTTTCAAGGGGTGGAAAATAAATTTCCTCAAATTTGTAGAAATAATTCTAGTGAAGAATGCTAACAATTAGACTGATTTACTTAAGTTGGGATTAAATTCACTGAACCTGATTTCTTTTTAAATGGTTATCAGACTTGAAATGTAGACTTTTACTATTAGTTCATTTAAGAGCAGTTTTAAAAACGAAATTAATTGGAAATGATTATTAGTGCACCATACTCTTTGGCAAGTTAAAACAAATAATAATACTTTTCTATGAAATTACGTAATGATTTTCACGTTTTAGGTTCTCAAAAAATTTTCACTTCCATGTGTCAATTACGCCAGCGATAGGTACTCAATTTCTACTGAATTATGGGCACTTATTTCTTAATTTCATAATACTAAAATTCTGATCCATGGTTTTATCAAAAATAATTTTTCAAAATGAATACTGCTACAGCATGAAATTTTTAAATGGTTTTATTTAAATTTAAACTTTCGGACCGTGGTCCCTCTTCAGCCGTTTTTCCGTTCACGATGATTAATTTGCATTCGTAGTACTAATTTTATATTTAGAAATATAATATTTCTTGTGGTTTGTTTATACCAGAAATAAAGAGTTTAATGGATCGTTAATTACGTTGTTAACCCACGAGGTAAGTATTTTCTTAACCTTTTATTACTTCACGTAGATCATAGATTTCGCAAGAAATGTTTTTCAATTATGTAAAATCCATATATCCCCGGTACGAGTAATCCTGTAAAACAGGAGCGTAGGAACGTTTCGAATTTGGGGGGGGGGGTACAGTCTAAATATGGAAAATAAGAAAAATGTCCAAAAATATATTGAATAAGATTGAAACATAGTATTTTAATTGCAGTGAAAAGTGAAATGGCGAATTCAAAAACTGGTGTCCGATAGGTGTTGGTTGTTGAAATCGTTTTGCACAAGAAATTTTTAATAATCGTCTCTGGATATGTTTAGTTCATTGCTAAACGATTTAGTCTTTTTTGAGTCATTGTTGCCCTAAGTTAGGGCACCAACTCTTTTAAAGAAGTTTATATAATAAAACAGGATTGTTTTTGCAAAATATAAGATTTTATAGGACCGGATTCACAAAATTAGAGGATTATATTGGACTCATAAATGATAAGACCTAGAGTGTGGATTATTATATTTAATTGGGAATGTAAGATGTCATAAAGAGCGTTATAGCACCTAGATCTAATCAAATACTGAAGGGCTCACACAGAAGACACACATTCAGATTTACTAGGAAATTGACTTATAATTAAAAAAAACAATATGCAAAAAAAGACTAAAAAGTGATTGAAAAAGTTACCAAATCAAACTATTTAAAAGGGTCAGGTAGGAAATGTATTTTTCAGTGAAAACCCAATTTATAAAATTTCTTTTTTATAATTAAATTTCTGTGCTAAAATTGAGCTCATTCTTTGAGCTTAGACAATTCAGATGAAAGGCCTTAGGTGAAATTGAATTGGCACGAACCACAGAATGCAAAGTAATTGCTTTAATTTCAAATAAAAACGAAAAAACTCAACTTCAATTAAGAGAAAATTGAAGGTAAAAATATCCTGAGCTAGCCAAGCAAGCTCAGGGATTGTTTTGTCTGACCAAATGATACCTTGGCTAATTCTTAGTTTAAAACGTCATACAGCTGGGACTATAAATAATTATATCAAAATACCAAAAATAGGACTTTATAGAACTATTTGTGAAATAATAGGATACTATCTAAAATATAGGATTTTATGGGAATTATAGGACTTCTGGGACCTTGCTGTTAGTACGTTTTTAAAAGGGTCAATTTAGAGAAACTTCTTTCTGCTGAATTGTAAGTGGCAGGCACAACAAGGAGACGAATTAAGTTGCAAACAGAAAAAGACTGGGTTTCGTCGTCCAACTTTCCTTCAGCCATTGCCTTTGAAACAGGTTTTCTCCTAGTGCGCTTTATTTTCACAGAAGACCATTTCGGTATTAATCTCTGCGAAGGCGCGAACGGTCTTCAGCGCCCCAATTTGTGAGGCTGTCATTGATAAGCTGAATAAGCCTTTTTATGCCTTACAAAAGACGGGCTCTTAGCTTCACCACTAGGTCGGGAAACGGCACTGTTCGTAATACCGAAATGGTCTATTCACAACTTGTTTTATTTCAATATCATTTTGGCGCCCTTTCAGACCTATTTAAGCGCCCTAATAAAATTTAAGGGGGGTACAATGTACTCCACTGCCTGCCAAAACCCGTTTTCATCCTTTAGCGAAATTTTAATAAGAATCCCGACATGTTGCTGTCCTTAAGTTTCTAGAGCGTTTATTTGACATTTTTAAATTTAAATATTTCAGGGCGGTTTTGTTGACGACATTGGAGGAAGAGACGATATATTTCATTACTTAACCAAAAAGTAAGATACACCTGTCGTTATCTACAAGTAGGACTTAAAGAGAAAGGCTATTGCTATATTACTGTCCGAGTTCTTAAAATATGTTTTCAGGGGTTGTGTTTAAGTTTCAATATTCTTCGCTTATAGTATAGGCATATGAACCGGTAAAATATTAAATTCAAATCCGAATATACTTGGCAATGTTTTTTTAAACTTAGATGGAACGCAGATAATTATCACGATGCCAGGTTGATACTGTAGCCCGAGTTAACTGGAGTATATCGAAAAACTTAGTACTCAGTGAAAACGGAGAGAACGTTTGTTGCTGCTTTTCTTTACTCCTGGCATTAGGACCATTAACAAAAATTAGTAAAATAGGTGTAATAAAAGAACGTTACAGCCACTTAGTATTTAATCACTCTAAATAAAGTATGGTTAGAATTAGGAAGTACAGACAATAATAAAAAACGGTTTTAAATCTCACTATCTAAATGAATAATAAGACTTTTAGAGCTTAATAAAATACATTTACTAGTTATTGAGTAAACTAAGGTAGATGATTCTTTGAAGGGAGAAAATAATGTAAAAGGATTCATATTATCAGAAGTGAGATGAGACCAGAAGTAAACTCCTTTAGTTTTTTAGCACAGTCACAACTGCTGACCGAGTCTTTGGTATCGTTCTTTACAACATCTATTACGCCTATTACGCCATTAGTATCTTTAACGATTAGGTGCAAATAATCAACGTTGCGATTAGTATTATCATCATCAATTCCATCTTCAACAGCATCATTTAATCATTCAACACTCTCAATGACATCTGACAGCTTCTTTTACGATAGTTTGACTATGTTTTTCATTTTCATCAATATTATTATTTAATGAACCGTTTGTAAAGTTCCACTCAAATATTGATGGCACTGCCCCATTTTTCAAGTGACGAGGGCTTTGGAAATCAGATGTTTCGAAATGATTTGAGCATACAAGAATGTGTTTCTTTACATTGTAGATATAATCGTGACAACGAATTCGTTTTAACAAGAAAATTAATACATTTTTTGCGTTCTCACTCTGCTTGCACTTTAAAACAACGCACCTTTTTTACCTCTCCGAGTGACGATGACGTCACGGAGAGGTATTGCACTGGACGTGTGTGTGTCTGTGTGTGTGTGTGTCTGTTGTTACACCCACGTGACCGCGTTCGCAGTTTCCAAATCGGAGCAAACGTGTTCGCCATTTCCGAACTGCTTTCACAGTCACGGAAATGGCTCCTCTTTTTGAATTCTCACACCACTATCTTCTGGTTTTTGTCCATCCCACATGGACACCAGTCTGTACTTACTGGCTTCTAATCACCACCATCTTCTGGTCTTCGTCCATCCCACATGGACACCAGTCTGAACATACTGGCTTCTAATCACCACCATCTTCTGGTCTTCGTCCATTCCACTTGGACACCAGTCTGTACATACTGGCTTCTAATCACCACCATCTTCTGGTCTTCGTCCATTCCACTTGGACACCAGTCTGTACATACTGGCTTCTAATCACCACCATCTTCTGGTCTTTGTTTTGGTCCATTCCACTTGGACACCAGTCTGTACATACTGGCTTCTAACACCACCATCTTCTGGTCATTGTCCATCCCACATGGACACCAGTCTGTACACCTGGCTTCTACACCACCATCTTCTGGTCTTTGTTTTTGTCCATCCCACATGGACACCAGTCTGTACACCTGGCTTCTACACCACCATCTTCTGGTCTTTGTTTTTGTCCATCCCACATGGACACCAGTCTGCACACCTGGCTTCTACTCCATCGTCATCGTTGGGTTTAAGACATTCGCGGCGATCAGCTAGGGTTACGAGAAACGTCTAGCCTCCCTAGGGTGGGTTGTCCACGATAGGTTTTCGCAATTGCGGTTGTTCTTGCTTTTAGCTGTAGTTCGACACCCTTATATACTACCTATTTGAGTAAAGCGAAGAAACCGGCGTATGCTTCATTTCAAACGCCAATATTAGTCAAGTCTCTCAAGAATGTTTAATTGTTCTCTTTTAAAACGATGTAACGTTCAATAAGGCGAATAACTAACGAAGAAAATATTAAATATTAATTATATTTATTTTAATATTTAAGATCATCTTGTTTCTCAATTCAAAATTAATACGGAAAGAGTTAAAAAGCAGTCTATGTTTTTGTCTGTGTGTGTCCGTCCGTTGTTACAGTAGTGCGCTGCGTTAGAAGTTCGTTCTGTTTTGATGTGTAAAGAAATCATACAGAACCTTAATATTCCCTTTTTCCATAATATTAAGTGAATATGTGGAAGTATTTTTCGTAATTATGATGCATTTAGTACTTTTGTAGCTTTAAAGCTCTGTTTCATTTTGATATTCCGAAGATTATTTTTTAATATTGTTATTTGAAATGGCTGTTTATATATTACTTAAGCTATACTACATCTGCATATAGAATAATCCTTGGTTTAGTGATTTCATGAAGAAAAACTAAGACCTAGACTCCGGCGGGTATATTGAGTATCATCCGCAATAGGTTTAGTGAAAAAAAGAGTAAATAATTGAGGCCTGAGGTGAAGTAAACTTTGGGCTTTGATTTTCGTGTCTGAAATGAAGAGACATCAACGGTTCAGAGTGAGCCGAAAGTTAAATACACTATTAAATAATCAGGTAAAGGTTTTATAATAGAAGAAAAGATCATGGTGGCAATTCGAATAGTAAAAGGACTAATGGTAAACCGGTAGTAACTACAGACCTTTTATTCTCTTTATGGTGCGCACTGACTATTAGTGCGTCTAGCTACAATTTAGCTTTGGTGTTATTTAACGTTAACATTCATGTTGGCAAACTAAGAATATTGTTGAGGTGAGACGAGACGATAGTGTTTACACTGCAAACCAGTTGTGAATGTATCTGTCAGAATATACGGTAAACAGCTGAAGCGTAGACTTCATTTCCTGTTCTTTTAGCCATTAACTAATTTCCATGTGTCCAAGATTTGGATGTAAAATGTCGTCTGCTTTACTGTATATTCGCTATGCTTGGAATACTGCTTCAATATTTCGCAAATTTTTACTTCAAAAAAGAGAAATAATTCCATATCTAGGTGAATAACTTTGTAGTAGTAGACCTCTTGACTCGGAGAGGTAATATTTTGGTTTTCCCAACTTGTTAACTCTTTCGGTATTAATTTTGAGTTGAGAAACAAGATTATCTTAAATATTAAAATAAATATGATTAATATTAAATATTTTCTTCGTTAGTTGTTCGCCTAATTGAGCGTTACATCGTTTAGATAAAGAACAATTAAATATTCTTGAGAGACTTGACTAATATTGGCGATTGAAATGAAGCATACGCCGGTTGCTTCGCTCTACTCAAATAGGTAGTATATAACGGCGTCGAACTACAGTTAAAAGCAAGAACAAACGCAATTGCGAAAACCTTTGGTGGACAACCCACCCTAGGGAGGCTAGACGTTTCTCGTAACCTAGCTGATCGCCGCGAATGTCTTAAACCTAACGATGACGATGGAGTTAGAAGCCAATGGGACAGATTGGTGTCTATGTGGAATAGACGGAAGACCAGTAGATGGTGGGGTTTAGAAGCCAGTATGTAAAGACTGGTGTCCAAGTGGAATGGACGAAGACCAAAAGATGGTGGTGATTAGAAGCCAGTAAGTACAGACTGGTGTCCGTGTGGAATGGAAAAAGACCAGATGATGTTGGTGTGAGAACTCTTGTAGAGAAGCCATTTCCGTGGCTGTGAATGCAGTTCGGAAATGGCGAACACATTTGCTCCGATTTGGAAACTGCGAACGCGGTCACGTGGGTGTAACAACAGACACACACGATCGTTACAGAACCTCTCCGTGACATACGTCACTCGGAGAGGTAAAAATTTGGGAGTTATTCTAGAGTAGTACGTTTCAGTCTGATAATTTGACCATTTCGGAAATTACATACTGAGAAACCAACACACAGGGGTGAGGCCGCCATTGTGGTATTCTCCATCTCGCCAAGAAGCACAGATAGAGGTAGTGCTAGCTCTGATATGTAGTGAACTTTGGCTGCGTGTGGCGTTCCTTCTTGGAGCGAGGGAGAAATTGGAGAATACCCCAATGGAGGCCTCATCCCTGTGTGTTGGTTTCTCTGTATATAATTTCCGAAATGGTCTGTATATGTTTTTGTTGACTGTCGTTCAATTCGTTTTGGTTTGCTTTGCTATTCTGATTTTGTTGGACGCCTTACGATTACCTAAATTGATGATTTATATTCCTCTTTATTTTTTCTATACATTACCGAGGGATATTTTCGTTATTTTAATTAGCGGTTTATTTGACTGCGGGTCGATTCGTGTTGCTTTGCTCTTGCGTTTCGGGTTTTGTTACTTGCTCTCTGATAATAAATTAAACAAAGAATACTCATTTCACACGAAGGTAGTTTCTAAATAAAACTTAAATTCTAATATTTTATTGAAAACGAAACCATTTTAATTTGAAACATTTTTACCACTTTGTTTCAATAAAGGCTGAGAAATCCTGAAGGTGCAGGAGACCACTATTTTGCCTAATCCCATTTTGTGGGAACTTTGTCAATGTAGTGGTAATTTTATTTTAAGAACTGTAGCGAGCAATCGCGTATTGAGCAGCGCGTGGGGGTAAATTGTCGTAAGGCTAAAAAAATTGAGAACAACCGCACGTTGAGTATAAAGAAACATAATATTTATTTTCATGTGCAATCTAAAAAAACATTTGATCCTCTCTCAACCTTATCTTGGTTAGAAGTCTGTCCTTTCTACCTTTCCTCTCCCTCAACCCCGGCTCTTAACGCCTCTCGCGGACAAAAGGGATTTTTCGGGAGAACCAAAGGTAAAAACTTTCCACCGTGGCCACCGCGCTTCGGGTTTTTTGAGATGAGTAAGAGGTATTTTTCCTTGGTGAAAGATACCGTTTCAATCCTTTTACATTGCTTGGGGAGGGGAGCCAAATACGGGTGTTACAGAACACGAACTGATCTAAGAATAAAGCCTAGATTTGAAACCATAAGACTAAAAATTATTTTCACACTATTTCAGAATTTTAAGGTTTGAAGAGTTGGGACTACGCATGCCAAAGAAAAGATATGGAGCGTGGATTAACAGAAAAATTATGTGTAATGAAATGTCGCAAATTCAGGAGGTTGGACCACTGTCTGTTGAATTTCTGTCCAGAGTTTTTATGATCATTCTATGGGGACTCACTTTGTCATCGGTCGTGTTATTTTGCGAAATTTTCATCACCTGTCTTAAGCCCAAGAAAAGAACCCCACGACTTTTCGAACGTCGATGCAAATTCTGATTTTCTTACCAAAAAAGAAAAAAAATTCCAGGTTCAGCTAGCTAGCTAATTCGACCAAGTCATCTTGCGACTTATTGCCACGTTCAACACAATGTCACAATTAATGGAACATTCCACCTTTTTTCCTGAACCAGAATCAAATTTTGCACTCTAAATTGGTCCGTATGTTTTACGATAAATATCTCACCTGGGTTTCATTATTTTCCCTCTAGAAACTTTAATTTTAATATTTTTCTACCTAAGCATTAAAATATATATTGTACATGCAATTATATTTCACTAACGCTAATTGTAGTACGGACATATTTAGATTGAAATTGACCTCTTTCAATTCCGTCTTGACCCATGGACTTCAAGTTTTATAGTGCTTTCACGAAACTTCAATTTGTAGTAAACATTATCTTCTACTAAAACGTGCACAACCCTACATCGACGAGATACAAAACAGCAATTAAACTGTACCGACATAATTGAATTATCTTTTGCAAAAGATGCAAGTGGTACGAAACTTTACGCTATTTTCCTTTAGTTCATCTCTTCATTTTATTGTTTTGGAAAAATACCTCAGTGAGCAGGGCCGGATTAAGCAATTTTGCACCCGGGGGCCGAGATAGTGTGCGCCCCCTTAAGTGGGAAAAAACGGAACAGCAAATGTCGCTAAGGGGGAATAGTTCAACTCAATGCGCCCCCAACAAGCCTTGCGCCCGGGGACCAGTTCCCCCTCGCCCCCCCCCTTTAATCCGGCCCTGTCAGTGAGCTTCGGAAATATTTCAGATATTTTTATATGACAGTGCTCTCTCGTAACTTAATTAAATACTAAACAACTCCTAAATTGTATAATCCTATTTCATTGGCAATTCCTAGATGTTGTATTTGCATATCGCACGATTAGCAAAGATTTAGAGGCTATATTGATGACGTTATTGAAAAACTTCACATTTACTATGAAGTCTCAAATCGCAGTATTTTTGAATTTCCAAGATCGAAAATTGGAGAAGGGAAATTATACACCTTTTCGTTCCAAACTCGTCTATATTCTGACGACCACTGACCCCGGGAATCTATATAAATTAGCAATTTTAAGACCATTGTATTTGAACTCTCTTAATTAAGGGCCATAAAAAAACAGTATTTATATATAAAATTATATTCTCACTATTCATAATTATAGGTAACTTTAAAATACTTATCAAATAATCTATTTGAATGCATTTTTTAAACAATTTTAACAATCAATTAAAATAGGTTTATAGACGCCCAAGTTCAGTAACTTTAATAAATATTTGTAAATAAAAAGAACACTATAGGTTAGTGTTGCAACACATTTTTTGAAACGCTTTTAATAATTCAAATGTATAAAATATATTCATGTTACAATTTTTGGTTTTTACGAAACCAATATTATCCTTCATGAAGGATTAACATTAGTATTTCTCCTGTATATCACCATCACAAATATCTAATTATAGAATTATAGTATATTGAACATTGTGCAGCTATTGCTGATGAATGTAAAATAACCTCGACATTTTTTAGAGGTTCAAATATTGCACACTTCTGTTCTTATTCAGAAAAGAATACTAATATACGAGATTGTTTCGAGTTGCATAACCTTATTAGTGAATTGTCTTGACGACAATAGCTGTCACATATTAGCGAGTCGTCTGAACGATAAGAGTTGACACTTATTAGTGAGCTTGTCTTGAAATTCAGAGAATTGATCATTGGAGTTTTTATTCAAATTGTAGTCCAAACAAATTTGGTTTCTTAATACCAAAAACAGAAATATTTCCATTTATATAAAATTTATCAATAATAACATTTTAAATAAGAAGTCGATATAGACCAATCCATTAATTACTTGCAGAGAAACAAAGACACAGGCTATCCTTTGAGGTTATTTCCCTGGCGTCATGAGGCAACGCGAGACGAAGCCCGACTTCACTGCACGCGGAAGAAGGCTAGCCAACTCGCGCTACCTCTAGCGGTGCTTCTTGACGCGAGGGGAATAACCTTCTTAGGAAGTCGGGCCCCACCCCTGTGCGATTTGCTTCTCTTCAGGAATTAATGGAATGGTCTATAACGTAGTCACCCAAATGGAATCACAAAATTTCTGTAACTGTTTCCAAAGACATCACGATTTTTGAAAAAATAAAACATTTTCACGATTGTCTTTGATGTCTTATTCGTGTGAGCAATTGCAATAATTGTTTAAGAAGACGCCATATTAATTCTCAACTTTAATTTGCTATTTGGGTTTGTTTGTTCAACTTATCTAAAGTAAAAGTGAAATACTACACAATTTAAATTTTTATTTCATTTTCAGATTCGAAGAACGATAGTAGGCCTAAAACCAGAAAACAATTAAAGAAATATATTTTCTATGAGTGCTGAAAAAGAAAATTCTATGAGGAGAGGACAAAATTTTTTGTACAAGTCCTCAATGTGATGGGGGGAAATTTTGAAGTTAAACGGATTCTATGTCGTTATGCAGTATTTTCTTCTTCAACTTTTTGAGTGAGAGGGAAAATCTTTTTTGTTCTCTCAGCGCTTGGGCGAAATTTCAAATATAAACCATTTTTCCGATATTACTAGAGAAATATTACAGTACGAAGTTAACGTTCGGCTGCACGTGAAAGCAGAAGTTTCACGCAAACTAAACATGCTTAATATTTTTAAGGACAATTGCAGACTTTAAGCGTTTAAAGCAGGTCAAGCCTTGAGTTTAAAGGGAGAATCGGAGGCGTTCATTACTTATAGAATTTTTTTAGATGAAGCTACCCTTTTTGAGACCAACAACCGTTGTCAGCTTATGCGTAGGTAAAATACAGAAACGGCAAAGGATGGCATTTTGAACATATGACAAACCTTATCATTTTGAACACGCTATTAAACTTAATACGGATAAATACAATATGAATTTTACCATCATTTCAAAAATTTACCTTGTAGGACGTTAGATTTACCAAATAGAAATTTTATCCCATCAGAACAAAATTTTCGTGCTGCCGGAAGTTGTTGTTAGTTCCCTGTGACGTAGAAGGTGAAAAGTATAAAAGAACTAATGCTTTTGCTAAGCCTAGTTGGAGACTTTGAATTGAAGCGCGGCTCGCTAGTGAACCAACATATTACGTCATGATGACGTAGAAGGGGGAATAAAAATATTTCGGGCATTTCGGATATCACAATCGATTCTCGGGTTTTTAGATTATTTCGAAATATTGTATCCTAACCGATTTTAATAACAAGTTGGGAAAACCAAAATATTACCTCTCCGTGTCAAGAAGATTATATAAACTTAAGTATCCAATAAAAACGTTATTATGTTTCTGAGTTGGGGTTTCCCATTTTTGTTGTTGTTTTGAAAAATATATCGCAATGCACGGGCCTTGATAGATATAGGAGGCAATGAATGAAATATATCACAATGCACGGGCCTTGATAGATATAGGAGGCAATGAATGAAATATATCACAATGCACGGGCCTTGGTAGATATAGGAGGCAATGATAATCTCTCTCTTTGCACGAGAGGTTTATCTTTAATATTTAAATAAATATAATTATTTTTCATTATTTTAATCTTCAATAATTACCATTAATAATAGTTATATTTTTCATTATTTTAATCTTCAATAATTAACATTAATAATAGTTAAATCGTTTAAAATAAAGTTATACCTATTATCTTCTCAAACTTTGCTAATATTGACGTTTAAAGTGAAGGGTACCCCTCTTGCCCGCTTTTTTCAAATTTGGGGTATATATACGATTCGTTTCCATTATAATAGTAAGGAAAAAGCGCAATTGCGAAAACCTTTGGTGGCGATCCCACCTTAGGGAGGCTAGACGTTTCTCGTAACCCTAGCTGATCGCCGCGTATATCCTAAAACCAAACGATGATAATGGAGTAGAAGCCAATGATACAGATTGGTGTCTATGTGGAATAGACGGAAGACCAGTGGATGGTGGTTGTTAGAAGCCAGTGTAAGTGCAGACTGGTGTCAATGTTGGGATTGACAAAGAACAGAAGATGGTGGTGATTAGAAGCCAGTAAGAACAGACTGGTGTCCGTGTGGGATGGACGAAGACCAGAAGATGGTGGTGTGAGAACTCAAGTAGAGGAGCCATTTCCGTGACTGTGAAAGCAGTTCGGAAATGGCGAACACGTTTGCTCCGATACGCAAACTGCGAACGCGGTCACGTGGGTGTAACAACGGACAGACAGACACACACACAGACAGACACACAGACAGACACGGCCGTTACAGAACCTCTCCTGGACTACGTCACACGGAGAGGTAAAAATTGTCTAAAAGAGAAAAATAGTCCCTACCTCACTAAATTGGATTTAAAAAATGCATTATAAATGAGAAAACAAAAAGTACATTTGGTCACGGTGGATTATTCCATGCCCAGAGAAGTTAATTTAAAGTTTGCGAAAATTCAGGTAATTGAAATGGTTCTGGTTCCTGGACTCGATTTTATGTGCTTAACCAAAAGTATATTATAGTTAAGATGCAGTTTAAGTTTAATCGGACACGAAACCTAAAATTTCAATCAGCATATAACTACACTTATTATTAGGGAAACAATCATAGAACTCACGCTTAAAACGCAAGTCAAGCCTTAAATTTAAAATTTTATTAGCAACGACTTGAAGTTTCCTCGGAGAAGTACATTAAACATTTCCAAAACTGGCACGAATTCGTGCTGTTCCGACTCTTGAAATCAAATTGATTTCTTAATTTTATATCGCAGAAAGACTACAAAAAGGATTTGAGTGCATTAAATTTCCCCTAACTGCGACATAAAAATTATAGAGGAAATGGATTTATAGAACTCAGGCTTGAAAGCAGTAGCAGCTCTATTTTTCATAGTGTGCGCTCAGAAAAGATAGAAAGCACAGTTTATTCGTGATTTCGCTTACTGGACGTACTGTCGTTTAACTATTCCTGCTGACCACCGCAAAGTGTAATTTAAAGGTTAGTTATTTTCAGTAATTATTACACGTCATAATTTTATCCCCATTAATAGACGTCACATTAGCTTGAAAAATTATAGAGCCCAGCGAATCCTATAATTCCTATAAAATCCTATATTATCCTTTAATTTCATGAAAGGTCCTATAATATCCTATATTTTTCGTTTAGTTTAGCATTAAATTAATCGAAATGTAGCTCTTTTATCAAAATGACATTTGACTAGACACCAAAATTGCGAGCTCGCTTTATATATTATAATAAGGAGATTATCTCTCTCTCTAAGTGCCCAAGCGCATCTATTAGAAAAAACATCTAGTTCTGCTAGATGTGACGTAGATTTTGTATAGGGGCTCCTTCCGAATTTTTCGTCAAATTTGCGGGAGAGAAAAATAATTTTCAAAATCAGCCACGACCGATATCCTAAGCCGGTCGTGGTCTAGAGGCGAGCTCTGAGATAACGCGGTTGGGGAGTGGCGAGACGCAAGAGAGGAAGGACTGAGGGGAAAATAAAATTAGAGAATTTCCAGAAATCCCCAGCTCTCTCAGACACAAGAGGTAAATTCGCGCTTAGTAAAAATCACGAAGAGCTGTCGTGAGAAATCTTTGAAGGAGGGTAAAATGTTCAATGCCGGGTTACTCTGCAGCGAATGCGCTCGGCCTCTGTTTAGGCTATACAATTATTATACCACTTGAGATGAGACGGATGGCTGACCAAATCGGACATACATAGATTTCAACCGTAACATAGAATCTTGGGCCCTTAGAGAGAGAGATAATGTCCTTATGATATTATATTTTAATTTAGTTCTTTTCTTTCTAAGTAAAAAAATCCAGTTTGTTATTTTTATTGAGATTTTCTACATAGTTTAAACCATAATAGTATTATATACATGCCTATTCATTCCTATATTTTCCTATAAAAACACATTTTTTCTCCTATAAAATCCAACAATTCCGGAATAATATTGCTATTTCTCCTATAAGGGATTGAAATTTTCTAAACAAGATAAGTAGGCTGATGTGTTTTACTTCACATTTTTTTCAATTCTTTTGTTTTAGGGGCTCGTTTTAGACCCCATGTTGTTTTTTACAGTCAGTCTAACCCAAAGGACACACCCTTTACTTTACTACATACATATCAGAAACACCCTGTATACTGTATAAATTTTGTGCTTAATTTTAATAAAATTACTAAATTCTTTACAGAAAGATGCAATTTAGGATTTTATTTAAAGAAGTAAGTAAAATTTAAAATTCAAGTTTACAAGTAATATTAAAAGGAGAATGAAGTCGAAGAACTGGATTATTTTTATTTCGATTCAGTGTCGTTAAAATAAATTAGTTTAAAAGTTAGCATTTTTAAACCTGTAAAATACTATTTTATAAAAAACTTGGCTTTTTTATTATAAAACTCGACTGACAATTTAGTCCAATATAGCCGATATGCAATAACTAAACTAAAGCTTGTTCTCGGACATAATTGAAAGGAGAAAAAACAATTTTTTGGTTTTGGAATATCGAAAAAGCTTAAAAATACAGTCAGCTATTTTTAATATGATTGTATACCAAAATCTCCCAGCCAAAATCCCCCCCCTTTAGCCAAATGCGACAAAATCCCCCCAAATCATTTTAACAAGACAAAATCCCCACAAATCATTATAACAAGACAAAGTCCCCCCATATCATTATAACAAGACAAAGTCCCCCCATATCATTAAAACAAGACAAAATCCCCCCAAATCATTATAACAAGACAAAATCCCCCCAAATCATTATAACAAGACAAAATCCCCCCAAATCATTATAACAAGACAAAATCCCCCCATATCATTATAACAAGACAAAGTCCCCCCAAATCATTATAACAAGACAAAATCCTCCAACGAAAATCCTCTGAGAAATAAATAACATTAGTTTCAAGTATTAGTTTGTTCTATTTCACATTTCACATTTTTTGGCGACACAGCTTAGAAAATTTTCCAAACTTACAAGCCCTTTATCATATTTTACGCACATATTTTTTAGAATTTTTTGCTTTTCGAAATATTTTTTACAATTTTTGGCTTTAATTTCAACGCCATTTTGTTCGTCATGTAACAGACCCAAGGCAATAGCAACGTCCAAGCGTAAACCCTCAATAAAAGACCAAATATTAATTTTATTCCCCTTAAGTAGGAAAGAAAATTTTCTGTTCCATCCCTCAGAAATATTATTCGTTCTTGATCCGTCATTGAGGGTTACATCATGAACGTTCCAGGTCTCGGGTTCAAATTGCGGACTTGACCGTTTTAATTTTAGGCCACTAGCCGTAACTTTCTTTTTAAATGGGCCTCTTACATAGACAGCATCGAAATAGTCAAGCAGCTCCATACCTGACTTATATACACGATCTGTTGGCAAGAATGCCAAAGCAACTACTGAATGAACAAAGTTACGAAAGTTTCTGTCATGTCTATATTTAACAATAAACCCAAGCTCCTGAACCTTACGTAAAACACTCTGAGATAAATGAAAGAAACAATATCGTACTTTCACATGATAACCAAATACCTCTTTTAAGGCCGAAAATACAGCTTTCTCAAAATCAATTACAACGGTTTGGGGAGCAAGAATTATATTACGATCCCGGCAAATTTTATCTAAGGCAACGAACAATTCACAATATGTTTTAGCATTTTTTTCTCTAATAAGGCCTACACCGCGTCTATTGATCTACCTCCCAATCTTACATGAATAACATAAATTTGCAAAAAACCATCCGGGACTTTTTTAAATGTACCATCCATAAACCATTCCGAACAATCACTTAAGTACTTTAAACATTCAGGGACCGCAAAAATTAAAATTCTTGAAGAGTCGTTACCCAAACTTGAATGATTGTCATATTGCAAGAATTCTCTCGCCCCTTCGCTTCCAGTAATCATGGTCCAGTCCCCTTCGATTCGTAGATCAGCAAGGCTTTTTGGAACGGCTGGGCGCAGTGATAATCTGGATCTTATGATGGTCTTTCTGATAGCTTCTGGAGTGGGAATGTACGACTTCACATCAGACGAAACCGTGGCAAGCGCAGCACCATAAACTGCCAACGTCGAATCACTTGATGAAACACTTTGTTCCTTGAGTGAAGTACGAAACTTGGTAACTTCAGACGCGAGCACATTGGACAAGTGATTATGAGCGGACAATTTAATTACATCCTGCATATCCTCGTCAGTTGTCAAACTTCCACGGCATCCTAATTTCCTACTGACGCACTCCCATTTTATCAACGCGTTACTAAGGGTCTTTTGTTTAACATACAAAAAACCTTCCCGTAGTATTTTAATACCGCCTTTATTCGACACGAGCTTCTCCATTTCTATGCAATATGTGGAGAAACATCCGACTTATATACCTCCCAACGAGCCAAAGTTCACAACATTAAAAAATAAAATAGCCCAAAAATTTTTCAGACCAACATCAAAGAGAATATAACAAGAGCAGTAGAAACTTAAAAGCAGATATTGTTCTCAAATCACGGAGGCAGTTCCATCTTGCAACATTTAATAAGCCTAAAAGACCTGACCTGACCTAACCTAACCTAACCTAACCTAACCTAACCTAACCTAACCTAACCAAACCAAACCAAACCAAACCAAACCAAACCAAACCTAACCGTTAAATATAATTTGAAGAGATTTTGTCGATTAAATATGATTTTGGGGGGATTTTGTCCATTAAATATGATTTTGGGGGGATTTTGTCCATTTAATATGATTTTGGGGGGATTTTGTCCATTAAATATGATTTTGGGGGGATTTTGTCCATCTAGTAGGAGTTTTGGGGGGATTTTGTCTGGGGGGATTTAGTCTGGGGGAATTTTGGGTCACAGCCTTTTAATATCTGTAAAAATATGCCAAGTTGTTTGGCCGTAAAAAGAAGTGAGATCTAAAATACGGCCATGTTATTATCTCCAGGTGAACCAACATTTTATTCGACTTAAACTTCTCAAGAATGTTTTTCGGACTTGGTCATTAGCATTTCAAAGATTCGTTTAATTCCAGATATGGATCGAAATTAAAATATTAAATCAAATTGGTTAAATATTCTTGAATAGCCTTTGTGGTTAAACTTGTAACTTCCGTTCTTCACCTTCACGGGCGCAAAGATGAAGGATGCAAGTTTGGAATGCTAATGACCAAGTCAGAAAAACATTCTTGAGAAGTTCTAAGTCGAATAAAATGTTGGTTCACCTGGAGATAATAACTTGGCCGTATTTTAGATCTCACTTCTTTTTTCGGCCAAACAACTTGGCATATTTTTACAGAGATGTTTTTGTTGGGATTTCACTCCTTTTTGTACGTGCATGTTCTTGTAATATGAAAGCGCGAAATTATTATTAAAAGATTTAAAATTTTTTTAATCGACTTTTACCACATTACCACATTTATCACAGTTGTTAACCGTATTTCTATTCGAAGAACACTATAATCACAGTTGTTAACCGTATTTCTATTCGAAGAACACTATAATCACAGTTGTTAACCGTATTTCTATTTGAAGAACACTATATTGTGGGAAGTAACACTTTTAATCAACAGAATAGATTTAAGAAAAACTAAATGAATCAAAACACGCTTAGAACCATTTCAGACGAAATGAAAAGGAAATGAGTAAAAAATTTATTTACTAAAACATTAAGTAAAAAACATAAATTTTACAATACGAAAGAATCATATTAGTAAAAAATATTAATATTAAAAGACGAAAAAATTAAATTATAATGTCCTATTACGAGGGGATCTAAATTACAAAACCCCCATTTCAGGAGCTAAAAGGGGAAAACTCCCGCTTTTGGGACTTTTCCCTTTGGTTGTATGCTTAGTGGTACAAGTATGCCAAATTTCATCATTCTAGCACCACCGGAAATGCGCTAAAGGTTTTGATGATGTGTCAGTCAGTCAGTCAGTCTCATAATGTGTCATTTTCACATAGGATTATCACAGAAACCAAATGAGTTAGAAAGCTGGAAGTTGGAGGATTTCCTAGGATTAACACTGTGCCCTTGAGGTGCAAATATGAGTGGTGTACTATTCCCCAGTACCGAGTTACGAGGGGGTGAAATTGAGGCTGAAATGTTTCGGGTAAAGGATTGCTGGTAGTGCACGACAACTTGCCGACCCAGATCTACATTTGCGTTATAATAATAATAATAGCTTTATCACATGGATATTCATTTATTTATTTTTTTTTGTTCATTTAGCAATTGGCGAGGTGGTGCGTGGTCACTGAGCCAGTAAGGCTCCTGTGTGACCGCTCTCTAAAAACAATATTGAAAATAACTATAACAAAACAGCGATACACAGCAGAGAAATAAAAAATAATAATAATAATAATAAATAAAATCAAACAGAGAAAAAAAATAAAGTATTTGTACTAATAATAACAATAACAAAGCGAAAGCTTAGGGAACCTAAACAACATGGGGGCACAAACAGTCACTAAGGTAGGAGCAGTCAAGGCCGGGTTGCTGGTGTTGTCAGCCAGTTCATGACCGCGTGACGGAATGGCTGGCGATCGGGTACTGAAACTAAGTCCGCAGGCAGAGAATTCCAGTCGTTGATAACCCGTGTAGTGAAATGGTTCTGTTTGGCACTCGTTAGTAGTACCTATTTAAGAGTTCATGCACAGGGGAGCCGCTGGGAGCCGGGGCGCCGATGACGCCGTTGCCGCTGTTGGCACCCGACACCAAGTTGGCGCCGTTATCGCTGTTGCCGCCGATATCACTGAAGTTGCTTCAATCTCCCTCTGACGCCAGATATTTCACGCGCGCCTTATCTTTATTGGCTTTGTTAAGGGAAAACATATGTTAGACTTAAGACTAAGCGCCATATTTCCATAGTAAACCACAACTTCGCCTGAAACTAGGATTCATTGCATCATTATTTTGTGGCGCCAGATATTTGTTGGCGCCTTATTGACTTTGACAATGTGGCGGGGAAATACGTAAGTGTAAGCCTATTTTTAAATATCCTAGAATTGTGTATTTTAAATTATTTTGATTGGCCATATTAACTTTTCATATATTTGTGAGTATATACGTACTAAAGAAATCATAGGAAAATTTATTCCCTGTGTAAGCAAAATGAGAGTCAGATTTATAAGTGTAGAAATAGGGGAAACCTATATAGCACTTCAACTTTCGAATTATCATGCTTTGGCGCATGCGCTTAATTCACTTCTAATATGACATGATTAGAGTATAAAAGAACCCCCAACATTAGAGATTGTTTTATTTCGTCCGAGACTCTCGAGTTCTCCAGACAGTTAACACTTAGTAAGAAGTTTTCTTGTAGAAATTATTCTAGAAGTTATTTTATATTCAGGTTAAATATAGTTAACTTTTAAAAATGGTAATGTGCGATATTTGCGGACGTAAGTACGTTCAGAATAAGAATCTTTTAAGGCATCAAAAAGAAAAGCATCAAGGCGTTAGACCTAGCTTCTCGTGCACCATTTGTTCGTCTACATTCACGAGGCGTGATAGGTTAGCACGACATTTAAAAGTCCATAACTCTCCCACCGAGTCTATGGCTAAAAAGCAGAAAACTGCTATAATTCCTGACCACTCAACCTCTGTTGCGGATACTTACCCTCCTTCGGTCAACACCGGAAGAGTGTCACCGACCCTCACTCTCGCCGACCTGACACGGCAGGAAAACGAAACTCGACACGCCATCATGAACCGACATGATGGTGTTGGGAGGAAGAGGAAAGCGGACACCCAACCCGCATACGACCCCGACGTACTCGATGACTTAACTAGTCAAGAAAACCGAGACCTGCAAGATCTCATGGACAGAGAAGAGGAAAGGCTAGCAAATGATGAACCGCAACCCATGGTTACCACGCCCGACGTACCCCTTCCCGATCAACTGGAGGAGCTGAACGTATTGAATAATGCGATCTTCTGCGCTAGATTTACGCCTGCAATGGTGGAAACCAGCGTGGACCTTTACATTGAAAGGCATAGAGACGCCATAGAGGATTATCTGAGGAATAAACTAGCTCAGGATAGGGGATTAAATGGTATTTAACTGTTAGAGCACGTTACACACGTGAGATAGGGAATTCAGAACAGGATGTAGAAATTCTAATATACCATAGAACCCGCAACCTCATTATTTTAACTCCTGATGTTATTCATGGACAAATAGATCAGGGGATTGTAACGTTAAAACGTTTAATTGAGGAGTATGAAACCCAAGGTAGCGGTTGGACGCTGGATGGAATTATGTTCCTTAAAATTAACATAATATCATATATACCTTTGCATGGGGGTACATATTTTGAGCTTCCGAAAAAACTCGCATCTAAGAAAGCCCTTACCAATGTTAAAAACCACGACAATAAGTGTTTTCTATGGTCAATTTTAGCCCATTTACATCCTGTAGTCAGAAACCCAAGCCGTGTAGAAAATTATCTACAGTTCCGTAATGAATTAGACTTAACGGGAATCACATTCCCTGTAGAGGTAAATGAAAGGATGCTAGGAAAGTTTGAAAGGGTTAATAACCTTTCAATTAATATATTTGGCTTCGAAAATGAGGTGTTTCCCCTTTATGTTAGTTCGAACAGGGTGGAGGAAGCGCGTCAAATAGACCTTTTATTGCTAACCCAGGGGGAGAGTTAGGCATTTCTGTTTAATTCGCAATCTGAGCCGTCTTTTGTCATCGTTCACTGCATATAATGGTAGAACCTTCTACTGCCGTTATTGCCTTCACCGTTTTTCCGGTATTGGGTCCGAACAAAGACACGAAGAACATGTTAAAGAGTGTAGCCTACACGGTCCGCAGAAAATCCAAATGCCAGTAAAGGAACCCATCCTGGAGTTCAAAAACATTGCCTGGCAACAAAAAGTAAGTAACTTTTTCTAAGTATTGAGAGCAACTGTCCCGATACATATGATGTAAAATCTTAAATTTGTTTCCAATTTTTCTGTTCCATTAGGTGAAGTTCGTCATCTACGCGGATTTCGAATCAATCTTAAGTAAAATACAGGGATGCGATCAGGACGCTACCCTCTCTTCTTCCACGAAAACCTCCCAACACGTTGCCTGCGGGTTCAGCTACGTCATCGTTGGACAAGACGGTTCAGTGTCAAAACCAGTGACGTACAGAGGAATGGACGCGGCGGAAAGGTTTTTACAAAACCTTATACGTGAAGATGAAATCATCCAGAGGAAAATAAAAGCCAACGTACCCATGAACCTGACAAACTCGGAAATGACGGAATTTGTATCAGCCCAAGTCTGCTACCTATGCAGGAAGGCGTTCACCCATGATAACTGCAAAGTTCGGGACCACGACCATACAGATGGGTCCTACAGAGGAGCGGCTCATAATACCTGTAACCTCAAGTTGAAGACATTGAAATTCGTTCCGGTGTTCATGCATAACCTATCCCGCTATGATGCTCACTTGATAATGGACAAAATCGGACTCTTTAAACATCAAGAAATTAAGTGTATCCCGACGAATTCCGAGACTTACATTTCGTTTTCTCTGGGAAATCTACGCTTTCTAGACTCTATCAGGTTTATGCCAGCCTCGCTCGACTCCCTCGTTTCCAACTTGGCCAAGGGAGGTGCGGACAAGTTCAAATGCCTAAACTCTGTTTTCAAACCGGACGAAGTGGAGCATTTACTGTTGAAACAAGTCTACCCGTATGACTATTTCGATCGCGAGGAGAAATTTGACGAGACGGAGTTACCACCGAAGGCGCAACCACCCGCCTAGTTTAAAAAAGAGCCCCCCCGGGATCATGGAATTTGAATATCTGATCCTCCCCTGCAAAGGTTGTATCTTATCAGTCGCCAATTCGCCCACTTCAAAAGTTTCTGATACCCCAAGGCCCAATAAACCCAAGTTACCATCAAAGACGTCCTAGACTCCTAAATTAGTTGTGAAATCGGGGAATGGGGGTCTTAAAACAAATACACGTTTCGTATAGGCTTAGCATTTTCAAATTTATCGTCAATTGCTCAACTACTGAATAAAAATTAAACTCGGAACTGAACTGATTATATAGGGTACGATTTTTGAATTTCCCGCCGACAGTTCCTTATCATGCTGATAAGGAAGTAAACAAATAAAGCACTTGGAATTCGGAAATCAGTCCCTTCTCTGTAAGAGTTGTGACTTATCAATCATTGATGGTACGATAAATTTTGTTTAGGAGAATAAGTGCATTTTTGGTAGACTGTATGTAAAGTGATGTAATCAATCCCTTAGTGAAACTTTGAACGGAAATAGTGAAGCTTTGAACGGAAATAGTGAAACTTTGAACGGAAATAGTGAAACTTTGAACGGAAATAGTGAAACTTTGAACGGAAATAGTGAAACTTTGAACGGAAATAGTGAAACTTTGAACGGAAGGGGAGGCCGGGCCCCTCTCTCCTCCTCCTCGTACATGAAAAATGAATAAGAGTAGGAAAAATTTGGAGAAGAATACTTTAACATAATTATAATTATATTTATTTTATTTTCAACAGCATTCAAAAATTTATATATAAAAAAAAGAAATAAATAGCAAGCTCGTCTTTGAACTTGCCGAGAACCTTCTTGTTCTCCTCGCTGAACAAGGGATGGTCTCGAGGATAACCGGAGAAGTCGTACATCTCCTTGTTTTCGGCAAAGTCTCGGGGCAGATCGTCGGTGAAGATTTGGTAGGTCAGGAAATCTGTGTTTGTGAAGAGAAGCTTGGCGGCTTCCCCATATTTAGCTCTCACGGTGTTGTAATGGAAATCGTACAGAACCAGTTTAGACAAGTCTAAAATGGTGAAGTCCGTATAAATGGGTCGGTCCAAGGTTAAGGATTTTTTCAGTTGGTGAATTCCAACTAGGTCGTTCTTGAAAACTGTAAACCTTTCGAACGCCGGAGAACTCGCCTTCTTGATTGCCATCTCCCGGGTTTGCACAAGGTTGAAATTTATGCGGTTACGTAGATTCTCCATCGTCTTCCCGAACACAGAGTTGTTGCATAGTTTGAAAAAATCCTTTTCGAACGCGTTAGCGGCCATCTTCCGCTTCTCCGTGTTAAACTCGATAAAGGGTTTTAACCAAGCCCCTTGTTCAAACGTGAGAATACGGTGAACCTTCCCTAATTTCATACCTTTAGCGAGGTAGAACTTTAGATTTCGGTAATGGAGCACGTATTTTTCTCTGTTATAAAGCGAGGGGACTAATTTGGGAAGACTATCTTTAATTTTCAGTTTTAGTTTATTCAATTGATCGATTGAATATGGAGATAGTTCGCCGTTGGTAACAACACGTCTTTCAGGGGCGAGGGGGAGACAATTATGCTCTTCGTGTAAACTGTCCGGGTATTCAAGATCCACCTCTAGAATGAAACCCTGAGGGTCATCGTCGGGATGGTTAAGAATAACTTCTCTGGTGAAATCTTCACATGGCTGCAACCATCGTAAACCCCTCATAGGTAAATGGTGACACATTACTGTTCCATAAAGGTTGTTACAGTCCAGGTAAGTGATGTAGGAACTAGGTTTCGAAGCGTCGTAGGTTTCAGGAAGATGTTTGTTATTCGCCTCAGCCAACCTGTGGGTTATCAGAGAAACTCCTCCCCTAATTCCCTTCTCGATAAATAGGTGCATATCAGGGTCTAAAAGAAGTTCTAATTTAACTCCAGTCATACGTAAAGCGCTCTGCCAAGCAAAACCGGGGCCGGTAAAGGCGTGAGCGCAGTCCAATTTGTAATATTCCAAGCACATGGCTCGGAAGTTTTCAAATACGTCAGCCAAGAGTAAAACGTCGGTTTTGACCTATAAATCATGGTACTCGCCGAGGTTAGTGATCCTGAATTTTTCCCAAACTGTTTGGGCTTGGGAATAATCCTCGTCACTAACCTTTTCATCGGTGAGCGAGTTGAAAAAAGCCTCCTTCGGTGGTAACTCCGTCTCGTCAAATTTCTCCTCGCGATCGAAATAGTCATACGGGTAGACTTGTTTCCTCAGTAAATGCTCCACTTCGTCCGGTTTGAAAACAGAGTTTAGGCATTTGAACTTGTCCGAACCTCCCTTGGCCAAGTTGGAAACGAGGGAGTCGAGCGAGGCTGGCATAAACCTGATAGAGTCTAGAAAGCGTAGATTTGCCAGAGAAAACGAAATGTAAGTCTCGGAATTCGTCGGGATACACTTAATTTCTTGATGTTTAAAGAGTCCGATTTTGTCCATTATCAAGTGAGCATCATAGCGGGATAGGTTATGCATGAACACCGGAACGAATTTCAATGTCTTCAACTTGAGGTTACAGGTATTATGAGCCGCTCCTCTGTAGGACCCATCTGTATGGTCGTGGTCCCGAACTTTGCAGTTATTATGGGTGAACGCCTTCCTGCATAGGTAGCAGACTTGGGCTGATACAAATTCCGTCATTTCCGAGTTTGTCAGGTTCATGGGTACGTTGGCTTTTATTTTCCTCTGGATGATTTCATCTTCACGTATAAGGTTTTGTAAAAACCTTTCCGCCGCGTCCATTCCTCTGTACGTCACTGGTTTTGACACTGAACCGTCTTGTCCAACGATGACGTAGCTGAACCCGCAGGCAACGTGTTGGGAGGTTTTCGTGGAAGAAGAGAGGGTAGCGTCCTGATCGCATCCCTGTATTTTACTTAAGATTGATCGAAATCCGCGTAGATGACGAACTTCACCTAATGGAACAGAAAAATTGGAAACAAATTTAAGATTTTACATCATATGTTTCGGGACAGTTGCACTCAATACTTAGAAAAAGTTACTTACTTTTTGTTGCCAGGCAATGTTTTTGAACTCCAGGATGGGTTCCTTTACTGGCATTTGGATTTTCTGCGGACCGTGTAGGCTACACTCTTTAACATGTTCTTCGTGTCTTTGTTCGGACCCAATACCGGAAAAACGGTGAAGGCAATAACGGCAGTAGAAGGTTCTACCATTATATGCAGTGAACGATGACAAAAGACGGCTCAGATTGCGAATTAAACAGAAATGCCTAACTCTCCCCCTGGGTTAGCAATAAAAGGTCTATTTGACGCGCTTCCTCCACCCTGTTCGAACTAACATAAAGGGGAAACACCTCATTTTCGAAGCCAAATATATTAATTGAAAGGTTATTAACCCTTTCAAACTTTCCTAGCATCCTTTCATTTACCTCTACAGGGAATGTGATTCCCGTTAAGTCTAATTCATTACGGAACTGTAGATAATTTTCTACACGGCTTGGGTTTCTGACTACAGGATGTAAATGGGCTAAAATTGACCATAGAAAACACTTATTGTCGTGGTTTTTAACATTGGTAAGGGCTTTCTTAGATGCGAGTTTTTTCGGAAGCTCAAAATATGTACCCCCATGCAAAGGTATATATGATATTATGTTAATTTGAAGGAACATAATTCCATCCAGCGTCCAACCGCTACCTTGGGTTTCATACTCCTCAATTAAACGTTTTAACGTTACAATCCCCTGATCTATTTGTCCATGAATAACATCAGGAGTTAAAATAATGAGGTTGCGGGTTCTATGGTATATTAGAATTTCTACATCCTGTTCTGAATTCCCTATCTCACGTGTGTAACGTGCTCTAACAGTTAAATACCATTTAATCCCCTATCCTGAGCTAGTTTATTCCTCAGATAATCCTCTATGGCGTCTCTATGCCTTTCAATGTAAAGGTCCACGCTGGTTTCCACCATTGCAGGCGTAAATCTAGCGCAGAAGATCGCATTATTCAATACGTTCAGCTCCTCCAGTTGATCGGGAAGGGGTACGTCGGGCGTGGTAACCATGGGTTGCGGTTCATCATTTGCTAGCCTTTCCTCTTCTCTGTCCATGAGATCTTGCAGGTCTCGGTTTTCTTGACTAGTTAAGTCATCGAGTACGTCGGGGTCGTATGCGGGTTGGGTGTCCGCTTTCCTCTTCCTCCCAACACCATCATGTCGGTTCATGATGGCGTGTCGAGTTTTGTTTTCCTGCCGTGTCAGGTCGGCGAGAGTGAGGGTCGGTGACACTCTTCCGGTGTTGACCGAAGGAGGGTAAGTATCCGCAACAGAGGTTGAGTGGTCAGGAATTATAGCAGTTTTCTGCTTTTTAGCCATAGACTCGGTGGGAGAGTTATGGACTTTTAAATGTCGTGCTAACCTATCACGCCTCGTGAATGTAGACGAACAAATGGTGCACGAGAAGCTAGGTCTAACGCCTTGATGCTTTTCTTTTTGATGCCTTAAAAGATTCTTATTCTGAACGTACTTACGTCCGCAAATATCGCACATTACCATTTTTAAAAGTTAACTATATTTAATCTGAATATAAAATAACTTCTAGAATAATTTCTACAAGAAAACTTCTTACTAAGTGTTAACTGTCTGGAGAACTCGAGAGTCTCGGACGAAATAAAACAATCTCTAATGTTGGGGGTTCTTTTATACTCTAATCATGTCATATTAGAAGTGAATTAAGCGCATGCGCCAAAGCATGATAATTCGAAAGTTGAAGTGCTATATAGGTTTCCCCTATTTCTACACTTATAAATCTGACTCTCATTTTGCTTACACAGGGAATAAATTTTCCTATGATTTCTTTAGTACGTATATACTCACAAATATATGAAAAGTAAATATGGCCAATCAAAATAATTTAAAATACACAATTCTAGGGGTGTAGCAGCACTTATTTTACAATCAATTCTTACAATTCTATGATATTTAAAAATAGGCTTACACTTACGTATTTCCCCGCCACATTGTCAAAGTCAATAAGGCGCCAACAAATATCTGGCGCCACAAAATAATGATGCAATGAATTCTAGTTTCAGGTGAAGTTGTGGTTTACTATGGAAATATGGCGCTTAGTCTTAAGTCTAACATATGTTTTCCCTTAACAAAGTCAATAAAGATAAGGCGCGCGTGAAATATCTGGCGTCAGAGGGAGATTGAAGCGACTTCAGTGATATCGGCGGGAACAGCGATAACGGCGCCAACTTGGTGTCGGGTGCCAACAGCGGCAACGGCGTCATCGGCGCCCCGGCTCCCCACGGCTCCCCTGTGCATGAACTCTTAAATAGGTAATACTCTCGTTCGCACTTTCGGCTTCCTTAGTTTGAGGGAGTGGCCCCGGGTACGGCCCAAAGGGGCGGGACTGAAATAGTCCGTGAGCGGGGTAGAAACGCGACCGTAGTGAGGATCGTGAAGAAAAACTAGATCGTTAGCGCGATGACCCACCGCAGGAGTCACCAAACCCAGTTTCGCGTCGCGCGCGGTGGGGGTAAGAGCCCCACAACCTTGAGTGACTTTCGTGAACCTGTTGTGGTCTTTGTTTATACGAAACCTGGGGCCCTCTTGAGCCAGACGCCAAATAACCGTCGCGAAATCAAGAGACGGGAGCACGAGAGAGTTGTAAATAGTGCGCGAAAGGCGCGGCGAACGAAAATAAATGTTACGTTTTATTAACCCTGTTATGGGGTTCATACGGTTAGCAGTTTTGGATGAGTGCTGAGAAAAGGTGAGGCGCGAGTCCACGAGTGTTCCCAAATCACGAGCACAGGTGGTGAGGGGGATGGGCACACCATTGACGTAGTAGGGGTGTTGAGGGTTGCGTGAACCAAGATGGAGCACTTCGCACTTCGACGCGTTAATGACTAGGCCATATCGAGAAGCCCAGCTGATGACGGCATCAAGGTCCCCTTGAAGAAATCCACAGTCCTATCAGCATACAACTGGGTTACGTGAGAGTCCGGTTTAAGTTAAAAATGTTAATTAAAAATTATCTTTGACATATTCCAGGATCTTTGTTTTAAAAACAGATATTGAATTGATATGTTTTATATCGCGTGGGATAGAGTTCCATAATTTTATTCCCCTGCTTTTGAGGCTCCGAGAACTTACTCTGATCTCTTCCACACTATTACTGTTAGGCCTTTAAGATGTGTTTTAGAACTACCGCTGAAGAATATATCAATAGGTAAATAGCGGGTATATTGGAGTTTTGTACACTGTTTTGGATGAATCAGAGAGGAGGGAACTTTCCTCCTCCCTGGATGAATGTAGGTAACGTGAAGTCAACTATGGGAACGTTAGCCATAAACGTTGCCCAATTCTAGACAATGATTGCTCAATATGGGGCTTAAAGGTCAGATGGTCGTCAATGATGAAGCCCAAGTATTAGTAGCCTGTTACCCTAAGTATGTCCAAGTCACCAAGTTGGATAATATTTTTAATCGACGCAAAGAGCATGAAAACGCTTTTTGCGACGTTGATCTTTAGTCCCATGGTTTGCAAAGTAGCTTTCAAGTGCTTTATGTCATCAGCCATTTTCTCTATCAATTTCTTAGGGAATTTTTCACTGGTGATTTTGGCATACTCGCAGGATTCTGACTCTTTTATGCATTTATGAACGTTTCGATTATATATATTAAAGAGCAAGGGGACTAAATTAATTCCTGAGGTTATATCTCCAAACAGGTATCATACCACTTCATAATAGACTTTTCTGAAAACGTTAATGGAGGAATGCAGAAATACCTATTAACAGTTCTTGTCCTTTTTCGACCGCTCAACTTTTTAATTTAATATTTTACTGAATTGTTTCGAAAATTCTGGTTTTTTTTAGGAAAATGAATTGGACTATTTTTCGGGTATTCTTAACGGAAAGGATTCCCAGTACCACTCTAATAGTTACGCACATTCGATGTACGTTTTAAGAAACATTAAAAACGTGACGTAAGTTCGATATCTTCATCAAATCTTCATACGACAACACCAATATACTTATTGGGCTAAATCTCAGGGATTTCAAAGTTATGAGGGGTTTTCCATAAAGGAATCATTTGTAAGTGCAGTGGATTCTATGCACGATTTGAAGGTCGAAAATCTAACATCAATGACATTTTAAGGCCCGTTCACATTACCCAACTTTAGTCAGCTGACAAATCATAGACTTGTCAGGCCGACTTGTCACCCAATTTAGTCTAGTCAGGTCACTCGTTCACACCACCCAACCAGTCGGGCCGACTGACTACCTTTGAAACACAAGAGGGCTTACAAAGCGGTACATAATAATAGGAGTGATTTGTTTTGGATTATAAATGAACTCTTATTCTCGAATAAATTCGACTACTTTATGACCATCAAAGCTATTCAAACTAAATTTTTACAGTTCAGAACATAATAAAGGTCAATAATATCACAAGTAATATAGGAAACTTCCCAACTATATTACTTCTGATAATAATCAATGAGGAACAACCATCAATACGTAATAATTAACCCATGTTAAAAAAATGGCCAAAGCCCGAAATCATTTTTCGGGCTTTCATCGACAGTTAAATAATGGCCGATACTCTCGGTTCTCTCTCTCGAGCTGAAAGAAAACAAGCACGTGTCCCATGACGTAATAGCCAAGGCTTATAGTGATTGGTTTGCTCCTTCTCTGACTTTAGTCGGCCCAACTCCAATCGCCTACCTACCCGATTAAAATCCGAGCTTGAACCTGACAATAGTACTTTCATATTGCCTGACAATCTGGCCTGACTGGTCAGATCGGCTTTGTCAGCGGACTAAAGTTGGGTAATGTGAACGGGCCTTTACTCAAACAATGAACACCCCATAATACAATCATCATTGGAGTATTTTACAGGTGTCCCCCTTAAAATTGAGTTAGAGAAAACAACTGAACAGACAACACACTAATTTAATTAAGGGGTCATCCGCAAAACACTGAAATCATAACTTGTAAACGATGTCCCTTGTGATAAAATATCGTAGAACAATTTTGACTCATAATCGCCAACAGAACCCATTGTGCCGTTTCACATACAAAAACGAGTTTGGGATGTAAGTTTAAAAAATCCATTTAACTAAAACTTAAATAGTAATTTAAATACGATCTTAACGTGAAATTATACCATCATGATTGGAACTAGTGACGTGTTATCGGTGTTAGGGCGAAAGCAAGTGGTGGGTAAATGTTATAAGTGAGCTTCATAGACCTTAATGGTTTTTTAAATTATTCATCTGTACGAGTGAAAAAATTCATTGCATGAAAACATAATGAATTTCGAGAAAGAAATGTTCACAATGCTCAGATTAACATTTACATTGTTGCGGGTCAGAATTTTACAAATATATTTACATGTATATAACTCAATTATAACGCTGTCTGAAAATCATACGTAAAACCAAACATAAAGCTACAAATAAAAAAGAATGACTCTTGCTATAAAGGAAATTTCCTTGAAGGGACTGTAAAGAAGGCAACGGCGGGTGGTTATAAATTATTTGAAATACGTCACAGGCATCACTTGACGCCAAGATTCAAAGACTCTGTATGGAGTACTGGACACCTAGTTCTTGTCTAGCGTCACATCCTCGAAGTGGTAGTTTTCGAAGTAAAACGAACCAAGTTTCTTTGAATCACGCCTATTATCAATCACGTACCTATGACTATTACCAATATTTTTTTCCCACCCGTCGACACCTCTACAGTCATTTAAGATTGGGCGTGAAAACGGTATTTGTTGCTATTCTAAAACCATTTTGCCTAAATTGGCTTAAGCACCGTTCACACATTCGACTAGTAACTGTAAACTAGTTATGATAACAAGTTATTTTGTCATCACGTAATCGGTTCAAAGCCGTTCCTAAGGTGTTAGTTCATACGCTAGGGGTAAGCTGTATCAAAACCAATGTCCGTCGTCTGCTCTCTCTTTAAATTTTGTACAATGACTTTTCAAATTGTTTCATTTCGTTTACTAGACGATAACTGATTAACAATATGGTTTTCTTTCATAATGAACAGTAAAGTCTTAACCACCTTATTTGGCTATTGTGTAGCCATTTGCCTATTTAAGGCACTGGACCCCGGGCGCAAGGCTTGTTGGGGGCGCTATGAGTTAAACTATTCCCCCTAAGCAACATTTGCTTTTCCTGTTTTTCTCGGCCCCCGGGTGCAAAATTGCTTAATCCGGCCCTGGACGTAAAACAAGTGCGCTCACATCGCTTCGTGTTAATACGGGAACTAGCGTGGGAAAATCGGTTGTTGAACCGTCTTCTAGTTGCCAGTTGTGTCTTATGGCTAACGTATAAACGGGGCTTATGTATGATCACAATTGTTTCAACGAAAATTTAAAGAAATATAAAATTTTGTTGCCGAAGGGATGTTTTATTCGAAAACGTAACCATTGCCGTGTTTCGTGAGACGTTTCATATTTATTTTTTGTTACATTGATTATGCTAGCAAAGTAACAATCTCATTTCATTGTATATTTTTTCAGCAAAGAGCTGTTGAAGTATAACGAGGTGAAAACCATTCTCCGTGAAGTTCACGGAATAAGTGACACCTACAGTGGAGTCGTTATAATTAGAGCCCTGTTATTCGATGTAAGATTTTCCGATTCCTAAAAAAAAGAAGAGCCAAAAGAATCTTTAGGGTGCTGCGATGATACTTTGAGATATGGGAGGAGTTTGTATCAATGTTTGACATTTTATAAAGCTACGTGTTTCAGACGCCCTGCACTTTCGATTGATACCACTTACCGGTACCGATGAAAGCTTTCTAACTGATGATTTACTATATTTTTATCAAATAGTTATGCGATTTTCCCATGATAATGCTCAACGTACATCCGCAATATATACCATATTTTCACCTATCATCTCCCATTCGAGCTTCAGATTTTAGTATAGTGACGACCGTGAAGGCCGTCAACGACGGCGATGGTGCTTGCTTATGGATACAAGGCTTCGATACAGCTATTTGGCTCATTGCAATCGTGTCAATCGTGGCAGTGGCTTTCGTCTCATTTCTCGAAGTGATCGTCAAAGCGAGGATCCCTTATCAGATGAAAATCTTCTACAAAAATATTTGGGAGTTCACCACTTATTTTTTCGAAAACTGTTAGTCCGCAGTCTTCTCTATTAGCGATTTCCACTGACTGCTCGCGGAGCGCTCCCACGGAGGCCTATAATTGGGAGAAGTAGTTCTCGGCTTCGTTAAAGACTGTTTTTGCTAAATCAGGGTCTCCTATATTTATTGCTCTATGGGAGCGCTCCGAGAGCAGTAAGTGGAATTCGCTATATATGAAGGGCTTGACGCGCCAAAAATGTAGTGATATGACAGTTTTTATATAACCTCACTAGATGTAGTTCTTGTATACAGAGTTTTGAAGGAAGGTCACTTGCTAGTAGTCACGGGCGAGTTTGTAACAAGTATCTCGTACGACTATCGATACGTGCACTCGTGCCGATGATCGATTGTACTAGTTTTTACTTTTGCACGCCATCAATAGATGGCGTTCAAAAGTTATATTTTTATAAACGGAAGACTTAAAGCCCGTCGAGCACGCTCGGGTGTCAATAGAAATATACGGGCCCACGAGAGGGAAACGATGAAAAATTCCCCAGTGGAATACCGGCTTTGTTGCGCTGAAGTTTTGGTGTGACCAAGTCTCTGATACGCATGCGCGAGCTTTTATAAAAAAATATCTCTTGAAATTGGGTTTTACAACTAGGCTCGTGGTATGGTGGTTAGAGCCGTTGCCTTTTGCGCGGTAGAACCATGGGTCGCAGTTCGAATCCACACGAGGAAATATTTTTTTTTTTAAGTTTTATTTTAATTAAGGATGTTTTGAGACGAAATTCATCTTAAAATAACGAGGAAAAAGTTTAAAAGTTTTAACTAAAGTAAATCTATTATTATTACAGGACTAAGCGCGCTATCTCAGGGAAGGCAGTCAAGGTGTATTTGGGCACCACGCATAGATGTCGCTTTTCAAAACCTCAAAGCACTTCTAAATAGAAATAAAATAAGATCGTATTTTAAAAATATAAATAAAATAAGATCGTATTTTAAAAATATAAATAAAATAGCGTCGCATATTAAAAATATAAATAAATTAGCATCTTAATTTAAAACTAGTACTATAATAGTGTCACATTTCAAAAATATAGATAAAATAGTGTCACATTTTAAAAATATAAATAAAATAGTGCCACATTTTAACAATATAAATAAAATTGTGCAGCAACATTTTAACAATATAAATAAAATTGTGCAGCAACATTTTAACAATATAAATAAAATTGTGCAGCAACATTTTAAAAATATGAATAAAATAGTGCCACATTTAAAAAAAATAAAATAGTGCCATATTTTAAAAATATAAATAAAATATTGCCACATTATAAAAATATAAATAAAATATTGCCACATTTTAAAAATATAAATAAAATATTGCCACATTTTAAAAATGTAAATAAAATATTGCCACATTTTAAAAATAGGAATAAAATGGAGTCATATTTTAAAAATAGGAATATAATAGAGTCATATTTTAAAAATAGGAATAAAATAGAGTCATATTTTAAAAATAGGAATAAAATAGAGTCATATTTTGAAAATAGGAATAAAATTGTTCACATTTTAAAAATAGGAATATTATTGTTTTAATGTGGCACTATATTATTACTAGTTTTAAAATGTTTTAAAATAATCTGAATCAGTTTTGTTTGACTTAAGTAATAAAAATTACTGTTCTGTTTTAACATTCCGGTTTTTAAGGTGAGATAAAAAATATTAGGCCTGTATTAATAATGTTGGCGAGGCTTGAATACTGGGCGCGTGGTATATCGGTGAGAGGTATTGAGTTTTGCACGGCAGAACCATGGGTCGCAAGTTCGATTCCACACGAGAAAATAATTTTTTTTTTACGTTTTATTTTAATTAAAGATGTTTCGGGACGAAATTCATCTTAAGATAATAAGGAAAAATTTGAAAATTATAACTTAAGTAAATTTATTGAAAGATTGCGCTGTTAAAGAATTCGCAACGAGGGGCTACTCACTCACTTCTATTCTTGCGTTACACTATTAGAATAATAATAGAAGTAAAAAAATTGACGTTAGAATTACGGGTAATCGTTTTAGCATAGTTACGGCTATTCACGTAAATTTTCTATACGCCTTTTAAGTTCGGTACGATGTGGCTACTATTATGAGTCCATCCCTGGGCCATTTTTTGATAGTAATAATAGTAATTCGACAGTTGCCGTGCAAAAGTATTCTGTGCCCAGCCGGGCACATCTTGTTCTAATCGAGACGATTACGGAGTAGTTATATCAATATTCAATAAAAAAAGCCCAGTAAAAAGTCGATATATACTCGATAAAAAAATCTAAAAATACTCTAAAAATATTATTTAAATTCTAGATGGTGGGCTACTTCAGACAAGATACTTAAATATTGTAATTTAATCATGATGAATATTCTGGTAGAGTATACTTGAATAATACTTGTCGAATAGTCAACGATTGTAATTATCGAGTACTCGACAAATATTAAAAATTAGCCAAGCCTAAATACTCGGTAATCGATTGAAAAACAAAACTATTGGAATTGATTATGGGGCGCCAAACAGGACAAAATTCGTCTAAATAACTGGTATATCTTAGTCGAAATGTGATATATTTTAGTCGAAATGTGATATATTTTAGTCGAAATGTGATATTTATTAGTCGAAATGTGATATATATTAGTCGAAATCTGATATATATTAGTCGAAATCTGATATATATTAGTCGAAATCTGATATATATTAGTCGCAATCTGATATATATTAGTCGAAATCTGATATATATTAGTCGAAATCTGATATATATTAGTCGAAATCTGATATATATAAATTAGTCGAAATCTGATATATATTAGTCGAAATCTGATATATATTAGTCGAAATCTGATATATATTAGTCGAAGAGTGATATATATATTAGTCGAAGAGTGATATATATATTAGTCGAAGAGTGATATATATATTAGTCGAAATCTGATATATATAAATTAGTCGAAGAGTGATATATATTAGTTGAAATCTGATATATATTAGTCGAAGACTGATATATAGACTATTAGTCGAAGAGTGATATATATATTAGTCGAAGAGTGATATATATATTAGTCGAAATCTGATATATATTAGTCGAAATCTGATATATATTAGTCGAAATCTGATATATATTAGTCGAAATCTGATATATATTAGTCGAAATCTGATATATATTAGTCGAAATCTGATATATATTAATCGAAGAGTGATATTAGTCGAAATCTGATATATATTAGTCGAAGAGTGATATATATTAGTCGAAAAGTGATATATATTAGTCGAAGAGTGATATATATTAGTCGAAGAGTGATATATATTAGTCGAAGAGTGATATATATTAGTCGAAGAGTGATATATATTAGTCGAAGAGTGATATATATTAGTCGAAGAGTGATATATATTAGTCGAAGAGTGATATATATTAGTCGAAATCTGATATATCTTAGTCGAAATCTGATATATATTAGTCGAAGAGTGATATATATTAGTCGAAGAGTGATATATATTAGTCGAAGAGTGATATATATTAGTCGAGATCTGATATATATTATTCGAAGAGTGATATATATTAGTCGAAAAGTTATATATATATATTAGTCGAAAAGCGATATATATTAATCGAAAAGTTATATATATATTAGTCGAAAAGTTATATATATATTAGTCGAAAAGTGATATATATATTAGTCGAAAAGTGATATATATATTAGTCGAAAAGTGATATAAATTAGTCGAAAGTTGGTGGTCAAGAGTGACACTTGTTCAATCTCCGGGTGGGATTGTGGGGGTCAACAGATAGAGGGGAAGGTAAAATTGAAGCGTGGAAAATGTTTTGTTAGCTCGTCCCAGTCTTCTGTTCTTTAAAATAGCAGAAAGTCACAATATTGGTATCTCTTAGAAACAAAATTATTCAAAATGAAGTCTGTATTTTTTAGATTAGGTTTAGTTATCATTGTTTTCTGTTTACATTGTAATTGTAACGAAGTTGAGGACTTCATTCGTGAATTAAGACACGCTTACGAGCAATGTTTGCGACACTGTTATTCAATGGATATTAATGTTGTTGAAATAAATCATCGTAGGCTACAAGGCCACTGCAGAGTTTTGGAAGCAATTTTAACCTCTGTTCAACGTAATCCCGATCCAAATGGCGTCCTTCTTAACTTAGTTCAAGTAGTATATAACGGATTTGCTTCTTTGGTTAACGAAATGGAGGATATTATAAACACTAGGGAGGAAGTAGAAGAACCTTACATTTGCCCTGTTTTGCGAGAATGCACTGTAGGAAGGCCGCGATATCAATTAACTATTGAGCAGATAGAATTTTGTCGAAGTACACTCGGTTTGTCGTGGGTGAGAGTAGCGTCATTTCTTGGAGTAACAGTTCGAACACTTCAGCGACACCGTTCTTATCTTGGCCTGGAAAGTGAAAATTACGAACCTATAACAGATGCCCAACTTGACCAATTTATTACAAATATATTAAATAATAATCCCAACATTGGAGAAACGTACGTTATTGGTGCCTTGCGAAGCTCGAGATTAAGAGTGCAACGATGGAGAGTGAGAGAGCGACTAAATATATTGGACCCTGTGGGAAGAGCTCTTAGACGACGAAATCTTATCCCAAGACGAAGATACAATGTTCAAGGAGCTAATGCTCTTTGGTAAGTGAAAACCTCAAGTCGTAGACCGCGAAAATATGAATTGAGGGCATCCTGATAAGATTTTATTTACAGGCATATGGATTCAAACCATAAATTGATAGCTTGGAGACTCGTGTTTCACGGATGCATCGACGGATACAGTAGATACTTAATTTATTTGCAATGCTTCTCTAACAACAGAGCAAGCAGTGTTTTGGGTCTTTTTGAAGAGGGCGTCAGGTCTTATGGATTGCCTCTAATGGTTCGAGGAGACAAGGGCATGGAGAACATTGAAGTTGCTAGATTTATGTTGAATAATCGTGGCTTGGATAGAGGTAGCTTTATAACAGGTCTATCTGTGCATAACCAACGTATAGAACGGCTTTGGCGTGAAGTAAATCGTCTAGTGTCATCCTATTTTAAAGGCATTTTCCGGTTTATGCAAGATGAAGGCTACCTTGATGCCGACAATGAAATGCACTTATACGCGTTACATTTGGTATTCTTACCGAGAATTCGAAAATCGTGTAGATCGCTGACCGAAGCTTGGAACCACCATTCCTTAAGCACTGAAAATTCTTACTCGCCTATTCAACTTTGGTGTATGTCAACCATGAATGAATTAGACATTCAAAATGCTGATTTTGAATACGTTAACGACCCTTTGTTATACGGCGTGGATGAGATTTCCAGCATTCCCGTTGAAAGTGACAACAATGTTATTGTTGACGAGTGTGCTTTTTATCCTGGTGATGCAATTCATGGAGAACTTCTGAATTCCAATGATCTCACTTCCGATGATGGAAATCATGGAATAAATATTTACTTACGAATATTAGATTTTTTACGTAGTCCAGAATTTTGACACAACTGAAGAAGATCAATGAAATGTTTATTTTAACTCACTGTTACAAAAAATGTTTTAATGCCAATTCAGACTTTTGAAAGGCGGATTAATCGGAAGAATAAAAAAATATTGTAATAGCAAAAAAATACGTAAACTCTTTCAAAGTAAGGGGATCTAGAGGAATGAAAAATGGGATGAAGAAACGCTTATCTCCTACTCCCTGGCTCTTTTGCCTATTAAAGTAAAAGTTCGCGTAACATAACATTGCCCAACCATATCTTAAAATAAAGGCTTCTTTTTAAATACAAAAAGAAAAGTATAAAAAAACTATCTCTTGTAACAAAATAATTAGCATTTAATTAATCTTAAAAACGAGGTCTACTACGCCGCAATTGGTTTAGTGGGGTCTGCTAAAATCGAACCTCTTATCCCTTACCTCTCTTAGCCTGTGAGAATTCAACCAATCCTGTTGGGGTTAAGTGTTTCGATTTAACTGACGCCACAAAACCAACGGCAGCGTAGTAGTCCTCGTTTTTGAGACTAATTAAAAGCTAATTATTTTTAAATGAGAGATCATTTTTTTATATTTTTCCTTTCATATTTATAATAAAAAGGCCCTTCTTGTAAGGTATAATGGTAGACTACCTGAACTTTTCCTTTAACATTTGACGAACTAGAGGAGGGTACAATTTTTTTTATCCGTCACTCTTAGTGCATGCTGTTCCAGCTTACCAAGAGTTAAAAAGAATGAAACAAATTTTGAATTTATTTATCTTAGAAGAACTTAAATTTTTTGAAATCCAGCAGTGTTGCTAAAAGCAAAGTCCATTCTGTCTTGGAAAGACTCGTAAGTCTCGTGAATTACTGGCAAGCTCAGTTTAAGAGCGCCTCGTGAATTACTGGCAAGCTCAGTTTAAGAGCGCAAGTGCTTGTTGTTGGAACACGGGTGACCTTGTTTTTAGCCTCAGTAGTGTTATTTTCGGGATGAATAAAGCCTATTGACGGACGGGTATCGAAACCTAAAGGTGGAATGCCTTCTGCGCCCGTAGCGAAAACCATGATATCTTTCACAGAGACAGCTGTAAGCTTTTCTTGACAATCCATTAAGTATTCCATAAAGAATTGCATGGCTTTACATTCGCTGTCAAATTTCGATGTGTGGTCATCTGAATATTCGATGTCCGAAAATAAGCTTAGGAAATCATTCGCCGTAATTTCACTGCCATCGAAAACAAATTGGTTTTCAAATGCCTTGGGGTTTTGAAGCATCTTTTCATAAACGCCTAAATTCTTCAAACCGTCAATGAATCGACATCGGGGTTCTGCAGTTGTGGTAAACACGCAAACGTAAAGGAGGTCATTCAAGAAATTTCTCTTACCATCAAGCGTTAAGATGGCTTTCGTTGATCCGGCCAGTAATTTAAGATCAGAAAACCTTTCTGCCAAGTATTGTAACCGCGCCAAATCTGCACATTTATCAATTTCATTAAGCTTTTCTTTTAGGTCAAAATCAGGAACGTCGTCAAGGGTAGGAGTCAGATCTTGTATGTCTTTCACAAGGGAATCGTACAATAGTTTGCTTAAGCATCTGGGACCTTGGCCTCCATGAACCAAGCATATAGATACAATAAGACCGGCGTAGTAATACAGGTCTTGCTTTCGGGCGGCGCTGTTGGGATTGAGCATCCTTTGAAACTCGGGTCCAGTAAAAACGTGACTCTTCGTAATTTCTTTCATCAATAATCTCATGAATTCGCGAGTTGGTCCGCCAGCATCAATTGTTTCCTGCAAGGTAGTTCCGTCGTCCCTTTTTCGTAAATTGTCTGTAAAACATACGCTCATCTTAAGGTTCGGCTTGTAAGATGGCTTTTTGAAGGCTCTTAAGGCACATTCGAGGAGAGATTTTCTATTGATAGAAATATAAAAAGTCTGATCTTCACTTATGTTTTCAGCGAGCTCCTTTAAAATGGATTTGAGATCATCGCTTTTTTCAGGTAATATGTTTATTAAGGATGTACTGCCAGAATCACTAATTTCGCCAAATTCGCCGGGTACAGTATCTTCGGTTTCGAGGTCATCATTTAGAAATAAATCCAAATAATTTACATAAGCCTCTGATAAGTGTGGAGTTAGGGTGTCTTGAAGACTTATGACTGGCGTTGAGGTATTTTGAAGATTAACGACTGGCGTCGAGGTGGCTTGTGGATTGTTGACTGGCGTTGAGGTGGCTTGTGGATTGTTGACTGGCGTTGAGGTGGCTTGTGGATTGTTGACTGGCGTGGATATTGGGTTAAAGGAGGCTTGTGAATTATAGGAGGGGCAAGCACTGCTGGGCTCTATTTCTCGTTTGCTTCTTTTGGCATTGGAAGCTTCTGGTAGTTCCAATTCCAGCCCACTACATAATTCACTTTCGCCGTCAGTTGATAGTTCAGGTAAATCATACATCGTTTCATCAGTTGGCATAGATGATTGTCTTTCAAGTTCCTGGCTTGGCCGGACGTAAATTGGTTTTAGTCTCCAAATATGGTTAATAACCTTTCCGTCGAATGTTGAATTTTCATTTTCCAATTCAGGTGGAACAAGGCTTGTTACTACCGAGTTAAGTAATTGCAATCTAATAATAAAAATGTTGTTATTAATTTAGGTTTAAAAGTTGCATTTTCTTTAAGCATAGCGCGGCTGCAGTGGATCCCCTACAAGTTGACTTTCCTTACGAACTCCAGTTTTGGCTTGGCGAAGCTACAAGCATTTGTGGGCGGGATTTATACGTGCAAGCCAAACCCAGATTTCAGGAGAAAAGTCAACTTGTAGGGGATCCACAGGAGCCGCGCTATGATTTAAATTATTTTAAAGCGACAATTATGAAATTCAGCATCGATAATTTCATTGTTAGTTATATATAAATTAAAAATATTGTCTCTGATATAATATGCCATATATGCCAATGAGCAAAATTTGTTTTTAAAGGCAGTGAAGAATAAAACCAAGCGATGTTTTCTCTAATTCTACTAATTATAAGGCCTATCTGCATAGTGAAACCTCCACAAAATACCTCTGCATCTCCGCACGGTTTAAAATACAATTTACATTCAGATTTCATATATAAAATTAAGGTAGCGTCTAATTTTCAGAACGTCGGTTAAAATACTAGGTACTTCATTTAACTTACTCAGTTCCTTCTTTCAGTTTAGCACTAAAGCAGTTCCTAATCTTCTGCACAACTTCCTTTTCTGTCCATGATTTCCTGAACGTCACCGCTTCTTTTACAAATCCATTTTTAAATAAATACTCCTTCGACTTCTCTCTTGGAACGATCTTAGAAGATGGACCAAGAAGAAGAACGACTGTCTTATTGAAAGCGTCATTACGTGTGCTGCTCAGTTCAAAACCGGCGCTGACTAGAGATGTGTTTCTAAATGAAAGAAAAAGGGATTTATTTAAAAGCGATATACACAAAATTACAATAATTTTAACCTTCTTACTTTTTACTTTGTCGTTTCCGTTTTTGTTTCCCAGACGTTTTAGCATTATACTGATTCGGTTTAAACAAGCGCGATAGTTCCGAAGTTATGTTGCCTCTTTGTCCACTTTCGAAATTGCGAGTCGCGTTAGTATGCAAATCAGTAGGACCCTGCATAGTGCTACAAAATAGCGATAACTGTTCAGTACGATTTGGAACAATCGTGCGCGCGACCGATTGAAAACTATTTCCATTTCAGTAGGATTTGGTCCAGCTAAACGCATAGCTAAAGTCCTCATTATCTCTTCGTTTGAAGCCATCTGTTGAAACGATTCTATGACGTTATTGCCTTCACTACTACCTAAATTAAGCGGATCCTGCCCATTATTGTTACGAGCCATGATGTGAAAATGAAATATTTAACGCTATTTACGAGTGCAAAACTGCAAGTGTACTTTTCGCCGAACAACCGAAATATTTTTAGGCTACCGTGGGAAAAAGGAACGATATTTTTCAGCGCCATCTACTCACTGTAATAAACCGTGGGAACCAAACCTTTTTTCCCGAAGTTTTATGACTGTAGGAATATTGAGCGTGGGAAGGACAACAGTTACACGATTTATTATTGCCATTGAGAATGGACATGACGAAATCTTTTTCTTGTATTAATTCTGATATTATAATTTATTGCAAAATTAACAAATAACATACAGCTTAACAGGAACAAAAGGGAAATAAGGGGTTCGTTTTGTACACTTTCCTTCTCAAACAAGCTTGAGCAGTTTTCCCTTACAACGTAAACTTGAACTTTAGACCAATGTACAGGGTGTTCTGAAATGGGTAGTAGAATAAAAGTACAGTGCGTTCTATGGGCGAATTTCTTGGAAAAAGTGTGTTTAAGTTTTTTCGCCTTAGAACGCAAATTAAAACCTATGAATAGAGCTATCTATTACGATTACGTGTAGAAGTTCCAAAATCAACGCGGTTCAAAAACGAAAAAAATCCATTTAAGAATGCATTTTCTTAGAAAATTATTATTTTATCTTTTTATTTTTTGGGCCTTCAAAACAAAATATCACAAACAAAGCTGATACCATATTAAAGGCATCTTGTATCTGATTAAAAATTTGAAATTGAAGTAGGCCTAGTTCGAACCTGCGTGGAATATTTTGCTGCAAAAATATATCAGTTTTCGACTAATATATATCATATTTCGACTAATATATATCAGATTTCGACTAATATATATCAGATTTCGACTAATATATATATATCAGATTTCGACTAATATATATCAGATTTCGACTAATATATATCAGATTTCGACTAATATATATCAGATTTCGACTAATATATATCAGATTTCGACTAATATATATATATCAGATTTCGACTAATATATATCAGATTTCGACTAATATATATCAGATTTCGACTAATATATATCAGATTTCGACTAATATATATATCAGATTTCGACTAATATATATATATATCAGTTTTCGACTGATATATATATATCAGTTTTCGGCTGATATATATCAAATTTCGACTGATATATATCAAATTTCGACTGATATATATCAAATTTCAACTGATATATATCAGATTTCGACTAATATATATCAGATTTCGACTAATATATATCAGATTTCGACTAATATATATCACATTTCGACTAATATAAATCACATTTCGACTAATATATATATCACATTTCGACTAATATATATATCACATTTCGACTAATATATATCACATTTCGACTAATATATATCACATTTCGACTAATATATATCACATTTCGACTAATATATCACATTTCGACTAATATATATCACATTTCGACCAATATAAATCACATTTCGACTAATATATATCACATTTCGACTAATATATATCACATTTCGACTAATATATATCACATTTCGACTAATATATATCACATTTCGACTAATATATATCACATTTCGACTAATATATATCACATTTCGACTAATATATATCACATTTCGACTAATATATATCACATTTCGACTAATATATATCACATTTCGACTAATATATATCACATTTCGACTAAGATATACCCGAGCCGCTGAGTTATTTAGACGAATTTTGTCCGGTTTGGCGCCCCATAATTGATAACCGGTTTCGTAAAAGTTACTCGGTAATCGAATTGATAAGGAAAAAAGCACTTTTCGCCCATGTATACTTGCTACACCCAATAGACTTTTTCGACATAAAAAAGGGGGGTAGGCAACTATTAGTATCGGGACATGCAAAGGAGTTGATATAATGCCGCCTCTGCGCACTCTCAAGACACAAAAGGACTAGAGCGCAGGCGCCAAAAAGCGATATGGGAGGCAAAGTTTTACCCTCGTGACTTTCCCTCTTAGTTACATCGAAGAGGCTAATGAGCTCTATGGGCTCTAGCAATGTGAATAGAGCGGCAGTAAAAAAACACTGATATTATCAGACTGAATCGAAAGTTCTATTGGAATAACTCCCAGACTTTAGTTACATAGAAATGGTCTATTGGGGGAAAGTGGTCTTTCTGATTGAAAGTGGAGCAGCCAGCGCCCTTTTACGACGAAACATTTTACACTACATTAGATAAGTTAAAAAAAGAATGAATCTTTTTCTCACGGACGTTTTTGGCAATTCAGTTCCTCTAACTTCTATCAAAAACGGATTTATGGGATAAGAACGTCGGAGTTATCGAATTCACTACCCATCCTCGCATACTTTATTGAGAAACTTCGTCTGCTTATATTTTGACTCCACCCACTATATAGCTACTTCTAGGGATCGAATTTGTGGGTGGAGTCAAAATATAAGCAGACGAAGTTTCTCAATAAAGTATGCGAGGATGGTACTAGAGGCTAAAGCTACGATCCGACGTTCTTATCCCATAAATCCGTTTTTGCTTCTATTTATAAGCTCAAACTAGTCTGTCAAAAAGTTACCCAGAAACATAAAGGAATTCTGATCTGAACAGATTCAAATAACTTCGACAAGCGCTCCGTCTTTTTACGATGTGGCTGGCTATTCTTCTCGTTCGCGTTTTTAAAATTCTACTCATCAGCACTCAAAAGCGAAATGCTAATTGACAATTCCAAATACGTCGAAAATATTGATGACCTCTTACGACAACCAGAACTAATACCGATGATACAAAAATATCATAAGATGGAAGGAGCAATATTAGTAAGAACATTCATTGCGCACAATTAAAATTCTTTCGGTTTGCATGAAGTAAGCACAAAGAAGTATTTCACAGCTGATCTCTCGCAGCAAGAACGTCTCAAAATAAGGATTGAAATCCACAAGAGATGCTTTTACCTTTCTGAAAGGCTCGCCATTAGAGAGCTGCAAAATGAAAATATTAACCTCCAACTCCTTCCAACTCCAAGGCAATACACAACAATGACTCCAATTCCTCCCAATGCCATAATCAAAAGTTTCAACTCCGCAGAACTCCACCAAGCGAAATGTATAACTCCTCCCAACTCCTTCCATGAAAATTAAAATTTATTAAACTCCTCCCAACTCCTTCCATGAAAAATAAAATTTCTTAAACTCCTCTCAACTCCTTCCATGAAAAATAAAATTTCTTAAACTCCTTCCAATTCCTTGCATGAAAATTAAAATTTCTTAAACTCCTCCCAACTCCTTCCCTGAAAATTAAAATTTCTTAAACTCCTTCTAACTTCGTCCATTAAAACCTTTCTAGTTTCTAGTCTTTGGAAGATTTCTTTACTCTTTAGAATTGGAAAAATAGAAAGTTCAAGTAAAACGTGTAGATCATTAGTTTTCTTTCAAATTTGACCTGAGATTGATATCACGAGTGCTTATAAATTATCATTTTCAAATAAGAAATAATATTTACTCATAAAATAATTCTGGACATTAAAACTTAAGATTTGGGGAGGAAAGGCGCTACGCGTTGTCGTTGGGTCATATTTTACGCTTAGTTTCTTAAATTAGCTATTTAATTAAAATCGGACTGATTCGCTTCGCAAATGCTATTTTGAAGGACAAGGCCACGAACTTCACGAATCAAGAAATACTAACACTACAGTCCATTCTGTTATTAGTTGTGCCTGCCAATATGCCTACTGCCTTACTTTAATATGCATCAAAGCTAGAAAGGAGACTTTTGTCAATGGGTTTAAGAGAAAAGGAAAGCGCCCTCGGCCCCATTGTGTGAGAGACTCACTGAGGGGACGTGTCACGTGGGGTTACGGGTGAAAAAGAATTTTGTACGAAGCTTCAGAAGACAAACAACGCCAAAGTCCGCTTTTAAATTGGAACCCTACCACTTACCAGACTCAAGTTTTCCAACTCCGTAGATTTCCATGTTTTAAGATAATTTTCCATTGCCTCCCAACTCCGCAATTATAATTATAATTATTCCCATTGCCTCCCAACTCCGCACACGAAAACTTCCACTGCCACCCAACTCCAATTTTATCTCAGAAAACCATTTCCAACTCCTGGAGTTCCCATCGCTTAAACGCGGAACCCAGCGGGTTTCGGAGTTCTTCCACGGAGTTGCAGCTCTCTACTCGCCATTATTTTAAAAGTTTTATCTAGATTAGAAATGTCAGTTTGCGATGTAAAACACTTTTCATGTTGTCACCCTGCCCAAATCGCTATCTTCGTCCTTGTTTTGAAACATCACAGCTTGAGCTTCTTAAACACTTCTCTCTCCCCAACAGCGTGACATGCTAATATCGTTTATGGACTGTTCCATCATGGATATGTATAGATGCTAAATTATCATGGATTTCCAACTTAGTACAAAGCTGGTAGCTTAATGCAAGGACTATGGACGGAGGATACGTAATCTGAAAGAAATCGGAGTGCTAACAGCTCAGTTCCGGTGGGCGGCTAGAAAATGGGAAAGGAATACTCGGAAAAATGGTGGGAGGTTTCCGTCAGACGAATAACTTAGACCTTCCGCCATTTTTCCGAGAATTCTTCCCCCATTTACTAGCGTCCCACCGGACTGATGGAGAATTCGACTCTTATCTACTCGGATTATATTAACTCTGTAACCTAAGAAATACGATGTTAGTTTTTTAACCGGTTAATAATATCTTAATACTGTTTTTTTACTAACTGCTATAAATAGCAATGTTATGTTATTATTTATATCACTCACTCACTCACTCTCTCACTTGTTTAATAAACAGTTCGTTATTTTATTTGGTCTCTCCTTTCCTTATGGATTATCTCTTTAATATAAGTTAGGTATAAGGCTATGAAAATCTATCACGGACATGGGCTGTTAGCGCGCTGACTTCTCCCAGATTACGGATTCTACCCCCCCCCCCACCATCCTGGCTAAGTGTTGTGCGCACCAGGGGATGTGACATGACTCTAAAGTGAGTCTGAAGTAGTTAGGTCACCTGTGGGAAGATGGTGGTTTACAAGTGATATTTTTGGTCTCTTCAACGGACGCCTAAGCGAAATGGCTTCTGAATGAAAAAGATGGGAATCTATATTACGTATTATATTTACATATCCATGGTTACTTTCTGGACATTACAAAGGTTTCTTCTATAATGTTTTTGCCTTTGTGAAATCAATTTTAAGACTCATCTTACACTTTTAAGACCTTAACTGAAACGTTAATAAATATCCTTTAGATCAATTTCAAGGAGAACCGAACGACGTATCTCCCTCTTTTAAAACGAATGGAACAAAACGGAATTTTCTTCGAAAAATTCAGCCATGACATTTTTAAAAAATTAATCGATGGAGTTGGAGCCCTCTTTCTTGAGAATGATGCCACACCGTCCTTTCTGCAGCGTGATAATACTAAAGATAAAATAGAAAATCTGAACCGTAAAGTATACATTGGGAAAGAGCTTTACGAAAGTGCATATGGATATTTTTTTTCAACAAACGGCTTCCTCGCCTATGTTCTCGAACAACTGGATTACTTGTGAGTAATAACAGAAGTAAGATAAGGGACTAGAAGTATCGAGGTAACCAAATTCTTCACTTGGCAAAAGTGAATATTCTTGATAAGACACCAACGGTTGGCCCTCTGGTAGCGGTTTCTGAATTTTCCCTCCAAAACGTGAGACGCTCGCGGCGGTAGACGGCCGAACTATATTCAGGCACCCGCGTCTCTGTTCCGCGGCTTAGGTTGAGGGGAGGGGGTAGGAAATGTTTTTTGGAACTCGTTACATTTTTCCTCTATAGTGTAGGCGCGCTGGAGATTGGCATAAAATCCTCAAATTTGTTCACTAGTGTCAGGATCTATTGCCAATGCTAGAGCTCTTTACTTCTAGTCCCTTATCTTACTTCTGGTAATATATATGCACGCTTCCATTTAATATTGCCTGTTTGTTAGCAAACATTAATTGTTCATTCAAGCAAATCGAAATGCAGTGCTAGGAATACTAATTTTATAAATGTGAAAGTATGTTAGTTATTCCAGTAGTATGTTTCTGTCTGATAATACCAGTGTTTCTTTGACTGGCGCTCAATTAATTTTGCTTTACTTCTGCGATTCAAGTTTTGTTGTTTGCTATGGGATTATTAATCAAAAAGTAGTACCATTTCAACACACAAAAAAATTGCGGGTAACAGGTAGTTTCAAAGTAAAACTTAAATCTAAATGATTCTCTGCTTATAATTTGAGACATTTCACTGTTTGTGTGAAACAGACTGAGAAATCCTGTAGGTGCAGGGGAAAACTCGTTTGCCCACTCCAATTTTGTAGGAAACATTTCCCTGTCGTTCAGTTTTTAGTGGTAATTTTATTTAATTAAAAAATCTCACCTGATCTAAGAATAAAGCCAAGATTTGAAACCCTAAGACTAAAAATTATTTTTATACTATTTCAGAATTTTGAGGTTTCAAGAGGTGGGACTACCCGTGCCAAGGAAGAGATATGAAGCGTGGATTATAAGAAAAGTTATGTTTAGCGAAATGTCCCAAATTCAGGAGGTTGGACCCCTCTCCGTTGAATTTCTGTTCAGAGTTTTTATGATCATTGTATGGGGACTCTCTTTGTCATCGATCGTGTTATTTTGCGAAATTATCATCACTTGCTGTTGCATGTCGTAAGCTGAAGAAAACAACCTCACAACTTTTCGAACGTCGATAAACATTCTATAAACATTCTTACCGAAAAGAGGGGGGAAATGATCACTGTTCAACGCTATGTCGCAATTAATGGAACATTCCACTTCTGTTCCTGAACCTGAAAAAATTCTCACTCTGAATTTTTCCGCAGGCTTTACTATAAATCGACTTCAAGAACCAGGGTTTTATTATATTCACACTACAAACTTCAATCTTAATATTTTTAAACGTAAGCATAAACATATACTGTACAATTACATTTCACTAACTTTAATTGTACCTAAGACCACTAAACACAGATGATCTGGAATTATAAGCTAAAACCCCATTGCTGTTATGGCATCGACTGTCCCGAAACCTTTCGACGCATATATCAAGTTACAGCTATGGTTTGAGTCGAAAAGTTTCAGTATTGAAAGTGGCGTGGCACTAGAAAGGGGCTGCCCTAAGAGAACCACGCGCCATATCTCAATTCCAGTAGTAGGAACATTGAAATAGACGGTCGTCCTATTTCTTTCACTCTTGAGCCGAGTGCTTTAAGTTTCATTACGCTGTCACAAAACTTCAATTTGTAGTTATCTTCAACAAAAACGTCCACAATCCTTTATCAACATGATACAAAACAGCAATTAAACTATGCCAATATAATTAAGTTTTCTTTGCAAATGATGTAAGTGGTACGAAACTACACTATTTTCCGTCTGTTCATTTCTGCATTTAATTGTTTTTTAAAAAAAATCTCATATATTTTTATCTGATAAGTGGTCTCTCGTTAATTAAATACTGAAGAACTCCAAATTTCATTAATCCCATTTCATTGGAAATTTATTGATGATGTCTTTGCATGTCCTATGATGAGCAAAGCTTTAGCCGCTATATTGATAACGTTATTACTATTAAATTTGAAAACTTGCTCATAAACTTCACAATTACTTTGAAGTCCCATAACGCTGTATTTTTGAATTTAAAAGATAGACAACTGGTGAAGGGCAATTTCCTTTTCATTCCCAACCCAGGAATTAATATAAACAGGGATAGATAGACTTTTTTAAGACGGAATAAACATTATTTGGCCCATACTTCAGTCCGACTCATAGACGAGTATATAGTCCCTTCCTTCAACACGTAACCAAAAAATTAAATTATCTTATTGGCTCACAAAAACTACGTATTGGTGACGTTGCTGACAGGGAGGGCCAAAAATACGTAATTCCTGTTTACCTCTGTCGCCATGACTACGACCCCTCTTGCGTTGTACCATAGCCCACTCGATCACGCGCGTCACGACGCAAGCTGCTCGCGCTATAGCTATAGAGCGCGGATCCAGTGGGCTATGGTTGTACAGATAAGCGTCTTCACAGGGGTTCAAAATGGAGCCGTCTAAATGCGAGGGTCCGGTAATTATTCGGGAATTGTTTTTAATAGCAATTAAGAAGGTAGTTAGTGAATTTGGTGCCGGTGTTTTGGATTTGGAGTACATCTGTAAAGGTGAAAAGTGTTCGCTAATTCTTTCTTAAGCCAATCATTTCTACTATCCTCATGATTTTGTAAACGAATTTGATGAAGTTCACCAAGGCTTAGTGAATGGTCAGGAGTTTTGTGAGCTTAGTGTTTGGTTAAAACCTGTTCGTGCTGTAATATCTATGAAGACTTTTACTCAATTCTAACTCACTTTTAATTTTCTTGGGTCTTCCCCGTGTTTTTTCAGTTGCAAGCCCTATGTCTTGTTAAACTTCCACTTTTAAACAATGTTATTTCAAAAATTACAATCCGAGCCCATTCCAACTTGGCAGACGAAGGGGCAGACGACGTTTATTTGACCCGGATATACATACAACGCCATAACAAAAATAAGACCCGCCTCTTCTTTCATACCCCTCCGTCACGGGTAAGGGGGTCGTGGACTAGGACGCGCACCCGAATAGCCCTGTTACCCATTCCGTCTTAAAAAAGTCTATCTATACCTGATATAAATAAGTAATTTTAAAACCTTTATATTTGAACTCTCGTAATTAAGAGCCATATATTAACAGTATTTATTTATTAGAATATATTCTCACAATTCATAATTATAACTTTAAAATATATTCTCACAATTCATAATTATAACTTTGAAATATTTATCAATGTAAACGATTTGAATTCATTTTTTAAACAATCAATTAAAATGCATTTATACATAATCTGTTTATAGATACCCAAGTTCATTAACTTTAATAAATATTTGTAAATAAATAGAACACAATAGGTTAGTGTTGCAACACATTTTTTGAAACGCTTTTAATAATTCAAAAGTATGAAATATATTCGTGTGACAATTTTTTGTCTTTACGAAACCAATATAATCCTCCAGTATATCACAAATATCTAATTATAGAATTATATATTGAACTTTGTGCAGCTATTGCTGATGAATGTAAAATAACTTCAACATTTTTCAGAGGTTCAAATATTGCACACTTCTGTTCTTGTCCAGAAAAGAATACTAATATACTAGATTGTTTCGAGTTGCATAACCTTATTAGTGAATTGTCCTGACGACAATAGTTGACACTTATTAGTGAGTTGTCTGAACGATTAGAGCTGACCGTTATTAATGAGCTTGTCTTGACCGTTATTATTGAGCTTCTCTTGAAAATCGTTGGTGTTTTTAATCAAATTGTAGTCCAAACAAATTTGTTTCTTGATACCAAAGACAGAAATATTCCCACATATGAAATTTTCCAATAATATTATTTTAAATAAGAAGTCGATATGGACCACTCCATTAATTACTTGCAGAGAAACAATGACACAGGCCATCCCTTGAGGTTATTTCCCTGGCTTCATGAGGCAACGCCAGACGGAGCCCGAGTTCACTGCACGCGGAAGAAGGCTAGCCAACTCGCGCTACCTCTAGCGGTGCTTCTTGACGCGAGGGGAATAACCTACTTATGAATACGGGCCCCACTCCTGTGCGGTTTGCTTCTCTTCAGGAATTAATGGAATGGTCTATAACGTAGTCACCCAAATGGAATCACAAAATTTCTGTAACTGTTACCATCGAAATCACGATTTTTGAAAAAATAAAACTTTCACGATTGTCTTTGATGTCTTATTCGTGTGAGCAATTGCAATACTTCCCCAATATGTTACTAATTAATTGAGGAAATTCAGATGGTTTTGGTGAAATGAACACTTTCTGGCTCATTTTCTTTTTTCGTTTTGTTGGATGGTTCTCAGCATTATCGGATTCTGTAAATACATGTCTTTTGCAGTTCTTCAATTGAATGTGAAAAGCTTATAGTTCATTATTTACCGTTTTCTGACTTGGAATCACCATCATAAGCAGAAGATGATCTATCAGTGCTCATGATATCCTTCTCGTTTGCACAAACACCATCATAAGCAGGGGATGATCTATCAGGGCTCATGATATCTTTCTCGTTTTCACAAACACCATTGTTCTTCTCTGTTACATCAGAATTATTGGAACTGCTAAGAGAATGTTCTGGGGTCTTAACAGCCACATTTATTCTCTTCGCTTCATCTACATTTTTTGCTAGTTTTCTCCCATCTTTTTTTGGTTTTTGTTTTTTCTCAGTGAAGAACTTGGGGCTACGAAATATTTCTTTTTCTTAAAGGAATAGCGAACTGATTTAAAAATTATCTCAATTCTAAAGAAAACCTTACTTTTTTGAGAGTTTAAACTCTTCTGATTCCAAAAATAAGCTTAGTTAATATTTAAATATGAGGGAAAACACAGAAAAAACACTTCGAAAACTTGAAATTTGGGGGCAAAAGCAAATTTGCGGAGAAGATATTTGGCGGGTTTTTCTCCTTGCTACGTCACTCACGGCATCTCGCGGAAAAGCCAAGCGCGTGCACCCGAGACTTCCGAGCCTACTAATGCCTCGCGAATCTGAATAAAATAGGCTTAACGCGGCGCTGAGACACTAACAGGCGTCACGTGAGCAACATCTAGAGTGAAAATTTCTCCTTACTACGTCATCAAACGAAACTAGGCATTTTTCAAACACAAAACTTTGATTGCAGTTTTATAAATTTCTACGAAACCAAATACAAAAGTAAACATATCATTATAAACTAGATTTTTCAAGGATTTTTTTCCCATTTTAAGTTTGTGGATGACGAAAATTATGGCACTAACTCTTTAAAGGTAGTTGGAACATCAGCTGCAACTTTGACCCCCTTTTCAACTGAAGAGTTGATCAAAGATGGATTCTTTAGCCCTACTAAAAAACAAAACAATATTAAACAAGAAATACAAAAGCTGAAATTAATAACTTCATTAGTAAAAATTCTGCTGTCATTTACCAATTTAAACGGGAAATTCAGGTGGTTTTGGGAGACTAATTTACTTCCTTCCGGTCTTTTTACTTGTTTTTTTTTTTGGAGTTTTCTCATTATAGCCCAGTGCAATTAGAGTTGGACCTAGAACAAAACAAATTAGGGACAAGGAAATCGCGACGGAAATACAAAGTACTAGTGGTTTTTGTAAAGGGAAATTTTTTTTTCGGACTTTCGGTTGGGGTAAGGCACTTAAAAATGGCCGCCATTTTGAAAGTTTCGGTTTTTCGGGTTTAACGCCGAACTCGTTGCTCATATCAAAACATATGTTCTAACATTATAGACGGAAAATATAAAACTCTATCTAAAGGTATATGAATTTATAGCCTACGAATACCCATTCGAAAGATAGACCGATTTTTGTGATACGCCATTTTGAATTTTCGATGTTATCTGCAAATCTTCTTTTGAAAATTAGAAAAGAACATGAGACATATATGGGAAAAGAAATTATACTCTTTACTTTATCTATATTTCATCAAAAATATCATTTTCATCTTCGGACAAGTCTTTATAAGCATTTAAACAAGAAACCCCATTGCACTCCCCGCACATCGCGAAGCATTTCAAGTCGAATTTTCGACACGAAGATGTTAAAAAATAAAAGGGTCTACAATGTCATTGCCCGTTTTCTTTTATAATGCTCTCTAGCACTTATAGTTCTAGTCGATAGAATGCGGTGAAGTCCAACCTCCACTTTGAATGGTGGCCATCTTTTTTGAGGACGCTCCAGCGTTTCCAATGGCAGATAACGCCGCCGGGAAAATGTTCAAAATTACCTTGGTGGCGTTTTGTCACAAAAAGGGGATTTTCGACTATGATGGGATAAAATCACACCTCTTAAAGGAAGTTGACAAAACTGAAAAATCTAGTTCATCGCTTCCAAAAGGTGAACAAATCTGCTACGTTGTAGACGGTGGACACCTACTGCATAAAGTGGTTTGGCAAAGACCCTCAACTTACGGCGAAATTTACAGTCAGTATGTTAGATACGTGACAGTCACATACCACTACGGAGAAAATAGCACAGTGGTTTTTGACGGTTATGAAGAAAATAATCTTAGTACAAAATGTCAAGGACAAACAAGAAGAGCAACATAGAAATCACCAGTAGTCATAATTCAAGATGATATGATTAACACTGTTAATCAATCGGACTTCTTAGCCAATATTCAGAACAAGAAATCCTTTATTGCAAATTTATCTCGTAAGATGATTTCAGCAAACATATCCGTGGTTCAAACCAAGTCTGATGCAAACACGGTCATAGTATCAACATCACTAAAATGCAAGACTCGTGAAAACTTCGTCTTTGTGGTGGCAGATGATACTGACATAATGGTACTTCTGGTATACCGTTCAACAGAGAACCATTTTTTCATGATGCGACCAGGAAAAAATTCCAAAGCTGATAGTCACCGACATATATGAGCTTCGTTGCAAACTTAGAGGACGAGCCGAAATATTTCCGTTTCTTCACGCATTCTCTGGTTGCGATACTACTTCGGCAATTTATAAGAATACTGCCAATTTTAAAACTACTTAAAAGTAATTCTGATCTAGTTTAACGATGCTTGACTTTCAATGATAAAATTGCAAATATGGAAGATCTGAAGCAAATTGGCGAATACCTTTTTCTAAAATTGTATGGGGCGGCACCGAAGACCAAGACACTAAACAAGCAAAGATACTTGCAACACAACAAGGTAGTTGCCAAAGAAATATTTAAATCTAACTTCGAACTGGCTTCCCTACCGCCGACGTCATCAGCTGCTCAGCAACACATTTTAAGAGTATACCTACAAACACAAGAATGGTTGGGTAATACACTAAATCCCAAGAATGGGGATGGGAACTAAATAAAAGCAATGAACTAGTACCCATTTATTTTGAGAACGCACCAGCACCCGCAAGCATATTAAAACAAATTTTTTGCGGTTGTATGGCCGCAAACTGTGGCAAAGCACGTTCGTGTCGAAAATTCGACTTGAAAAGCTCTGCGATGTGCGGGGAGTGCAATGGGGTTTCTTGTTTAAAGGGTATGAGAAGCTTCGTTTGAAAAACCTCTGATTTATATAGCAAAAGATAGAATTAATTACTGTGAATTCAAAAATATCAAGCTTTTAATTCTCCGATTTATAGTTATTTGGCAATATGCATTTGAAAATTCTTCATATGAAATTATTTAAAATCCACTTCTTAAAAGTTTCTAAGAAAGGCTACAACGTTTCCCTGTTGATTGACGTCACACACGCGAGATGGTGCCACTCTCTCCGCTATCAAAGCATGGACAGAGCTCGAGAAGCGTATAGCACGCGCTCGCGCGTATAGGTTTCCCGCGCGTTTTTCCTCAACGTCATAGTGATGTCATAAACCAACCGAACAAGCTGAGAAGACAAAATGATTTATATATCGAAACTGAGTTTTTGTGATTTTCCAATGGATTTTAAAAATTTATAAACTTTGGTTCAATTATATTCAAAACTTTATATTTTGAAAGTAGACACTTGAAAGTGTAATATACAGGGGCGGACTGGCCATAGGGCCCCAACTGCCACTGACAGTGGGGCCCCAGTCGAAGGGGGCCGTCCTTTTCGGGGTTTGCATATTTCAAAATTGGTCCTTCACTAACTCAAAATAGTTACGTATCCATAAATCGGACATTGGTAAATGGAATCTCATAAGATAGTGTTCATTTAATAATTTATAAAGCGGAAAGAGATAGTTTTGTAGTCTTATTGCTTTCGACTCTACTTTTATACCTTGGCCTATCCCGCGAGAAACAAAACTTAAAATCGGTTTATATTTTACTTTCATGCTGAGTGAGAAAAGGGGAAAATAAGGGACTAAGAGCACATTAAGAGAAGTTATAAAACTGCTACTCTTCATCACTTTTTATTTTTACTGTTTAAGTAAAATATTAAGTTGAAGATCAAAATATTTTTAAGTTTTATATTTATATTCATATTATCACAACCATTACCCACCAGAATTAACCAAGGTCGAGGCCCGGCCGGGCCCCCGAGAGGGGGAAGCCCTCACATGAGCGGTTCCCGTATGAGCGGATTCCAAACTAGCGGTTCCCTAAATAGCGGTCCTCATAACAGCGGTTCCCTAATTAGCAGTTTTCCGGAAATGACAGTTTACCCGCGACAGCAGTTACCGATACAGTTGTTCTCGTAAACCCGGCGTACCGTTACAGCAGTTTTCAAAAGAGCAGAAAAACGGGGATGCGAAAAACTATAGTTATTTATTATGGTGTAGGCTGGGTTATATGAACTCAAATAGAACTAGGTCAGATACGGATAATTTGGTTTGGTTAAAGTTGATTTTTTGAACTCAATAGTATTAGGTCACGTAAGGTTGGGTTGGGTTGGGATTTTAAGGGTTTTTTTTCGTTTGGTTTGAGTTAGGTTAGTTATATTTTGGAAATAGTGTAACAATGTTACGCCTATTCCAAAATATTGTGGTTTATCTTCATTGACTTTCCAATTAATAATATGCCTTTTCCAAAAAATATGTCACATTACCAATGTTACGCCTTTTCCAAAATATTGTGTTTATCTTCATTGCCTTCCCAAATAATAATATGCCTTTTTTAAAAAATTAGGTCACATTACTGAATAAACTAACATAAAAAACCAACGAACATAACTGTATTGTTAAGAAATGCTCAAAAGTCTAGACAAACACTGCTATTTCCCAAAATAGCAGCCGTTATTTCTAAAACAGCAGCTGCTATTTCTTGAAGAGCAGTTTTGATTAACGCCGCTGTTTTTTTGGAATCGCGGTTGCTATTTCGAGAACTGCTCTTCCGAGAATTGCTGATACGAGTTACACCCCCCGAGAGGTACGGGCCCCGGGAAAATGAACCAAATTGCCCCCCTCTCTCGACAGCCCAGAAGATGTTGAAGCTTTTCCGTGGCATATCGCGAGAGAAACAAAACTTAAACCTCCGTTTATATTTTACTTTCATCCTTAGTGAGTAAAAGGGGAAAACAAGGGACTGAGAGCACATTAAGAGAAGGCTAAAGTTTAAAAACTACTACTCTTCATCACCTTTTGAATTTTACTGTTTAAGCTCTAGTTGAAGATAAATTTATTTTTAAAATTTATATTTATATTTTTACAACCATTATCCACTAGAATTAACCAAGGTCGATGCCCGGCCGGGCCCCCGAGAGGTACGGGCCCGGGAAAAAGGACCGAACTGCCCCCTCTCTCTACGGCCCTGTGCATTATAACGACACACTCCCCTCTCATTTTAGGGATCGGCTTGGGGAGCCCTTTTTAAAACAGTGGCAGATGGCTGTGCAGCTTGCCAGTCCGCCCCTGGTAATATAATACCACTTTCGTGCAAAAAAATATGATATGAAATTGTAAATTCCCATACCCTTTAAATGCTTATAAAGACTTGTCCGAAGATGAAAATGATATTTTTGATGAAATATTGATAAAATAAAGAGTATCATTTCTTTTCCCATATATGTCGCATGTTCTTTTCCAATCTTCAAAAGAAGATTTGCAGATAACATCGAAAATTCAAAATGGCGTCTCACAAAAATCGGTCTATCTTTCGAATGGATATTCGAAGGATATCAATTCATATACCATTAGATAGAGTATTATATTCTCCGTCTTTGATGTTAGAACATATGTTTTGATATGAGCAACGAGTTCGGCGTTAAACCTGAAAAACCGAAATTTTCAAAATAGCAGCCATTTGTAAGTGCCTTCCCCCACTTTTTTTCCCTTTACTAGTACTTTTCATTTCCGTCGCGATTTGCTTGTCCCTAATTTGTTCTAGGTCAATGCCATTTTTCGTCTAATTGCACTGGACTATTATCTTTAGTTTCTAGGTCAGAGGTGTTTCAAAATTGAAAACTTAGGAAAAATTTAAAGTCGGCATACCTTCTGTATAATTATCAGCTAATTCTTGAAAAACTCTATGTTTCAGTTTTCTTTTTCCTCGCCCTAACTCAGCGTCAGCATCACTGGCCAAATCTGACGTTAATTCAGATTCGTTTAATTGCTCTCTAGCTTTGCTATACAGTGCTATTAAAATTTTTATTATTAAATACCATTTAATTAATTGTGGTTCGAAAACATTAAAATTCCGCACCTGTTTTGTAAATAATTTTGCCATTATACAAAACCCAGTCTTCTTCAGGAGTAGCTGCCTCTTGAATTAATTTAATCACATCTTCTTGCTGGCTTACTCCAGGCCAAAAACAAGTTACTTCAAATTTACACCAAGAATATGGTACAGCTTCTACCGTTTCTTCACCATCAAAGTTGAATATGACATACATCTGTAAACTTATAAAAAGCACTAGTGATGTTGCAATTACAAAAACTAGGGTAACTAGTTAGTGAAACAATTAACAAATTTGAAAATTGCAATATGCCCCGGTTTTCTGCAGATATAGCATATTCTTTTTCCTTTTTTTCCACCGGTAATTCCGCCTCTACGCCCACCTCCTCCCCTTCCTCCACGTCCACCTCCACCACCCCGTCCTCCTCCACGTCCCCCTCTTCCTCCACGTCCTCCACCATAAAAACTAACAAGGCATCCCTTGTTAAAATGGTTTACAACGTTTTCCATTTTCTAAGCCTAAATCAATAAACGATAAATTATTTATTTTAAACAACATAAAAATATCATTATTTTCCATATATTTTTAAACTTAGCAACAAAATTAAGTGTTGCAAATTCTAATTTTACGCCAAAGCTTAAAAAATAGCAAATTATGACATATTTAATTATTTTATTTAAGAACTTACTTTCAGTTGAACAGTTGAAGAGACTTCAAGTTTCAAAATTAGGCTTAAAATGACCTTTAGCTATTGGCTATCGCCAATGAGATCCTATTGGCTATCGCGAAAAAGTGACGCGCCACCTAGTGGTAATTTTGGTAACTGTTCTAACGGAGTAAGTTTTCCTCAGGCTCCTGGGCGAGTGCCGAGGCTTAAGTTATCATAGGAGGATCATAACATGGCGCCTAGCAAAAAGTATTGTTGTGTCCCACAACGTAATTCTAGGTTAAAACTAAATATCCCAAGGTTAAGTATGGGCTAATTTTGCCTAAGTATGCATAGTTTCCCAAAAGAAATCAAGTGGCGTAAAGAATGGCAACGCGTCCTAAAAATTGGAAAATATATTTCAAATCACATGGTTGTATGCAGTTTTCATTTCAAGAAGACTGATTACTTTTATCCAGGTAATTTGGTTTTTTAAGTAATAAGAATTTAAGACCAGGATTTAATGTACTTGTTACTTCAGATTTGCCAACAGGAAAAAGGAAACTAAAGCTTGGAACTTACCCTTCACAATGTTTGCCTATATTGACCGATGACGAAATTATTTCCGAAGATACCAGAAAGAAAGTTAATGGAAGAAAGATAAGGGCTGATAATCGACAAATACAATTTAAAAATGATGCAGAACCTTCAACTTATAGGGAGTCGAGTTCAGAAAGAGAACTAGAAGGTGCCGCAGAATCCACTGTCAAACATGCAAATATTGAATTTGGTTTGAATGCTCCCGAAACTGAGGTCTGTGAGCCCTTACATCAAGAAAGAAGAGATGTTTCAGTGCAAGGAAACATCTACTTTTATGAATCCTTCAGTATTATGAATTCAGTTAAAACTGAGAAGGATTTAAGCCGTATGACTGGTATCTCCACTTTTTATTATTTTACTCCGTTGTGGAATCTATGACAATGTTAATAAATTTCAAAGCTCAAATCCCAATGGATGGATTCAGAATAGAGACCGAATGTTTAGAAAAAGGAATCGAAATTTTTATCCCAACATTTTTGAAAAAATCTAAACAGTTTACGGAAACAAAATCACTCGAAAACTTGAAAATAGCAAAACCAAGAGTAGACGTAGAGAGAGCAATACAAAGATTTTTACTTTTTTCAATCTTTAATGAAAAACTGGATTGGGAGATGATGTCTTCCATCAACCCTATGTTTTTAATCGCAGCTGGCATTGTAAACTTGTCATCACAAATATTTGATGAAGTTAGATTTTAATAAAATGGACATTTGGCTTTTAAAAAATTATTTTAATTGTGAACAGTTTTACTTTTTTTCCCACTAATTTCGGTATCAATATAATAAAATAAAATTGTTTTAACTAATTTCAAAACAAAATCTTTGTCCTTTTTTACTACAGTGACTAGTATTAGGTATTTACAAATAATTCAACTTTATTTACGCAATAAAATTTTAAAACTAGTATGTCGGGGTTTTTTTTCTAAAAGAGGCCAAGTGACATTGTTCAAAATTTAAAACTACCATCCCTGGCTGAATCTGTCCGTAATATTTATGTTTTTTCTTCAAATCATAATTTTCTCCTTCCACTTTTTGGTTAACTCAGCGATTGAAAGGGTGGCTCCTTTCATGGGACACCTTATTTCCATAACAATGTAGTGCATGTATATATTGCATAGCACATTGACCAGGAGAATCTTTCCCATCTTTCGAGCATCTTCTTATGATCTTTTTCTTCTTTCCCTTGCAAAATTCTTTCAGAGCATAGACACTTGGCAAGTTCTTTTGTCACAGAAATGTGGATTCCCCCCTTTATGTTATTGGAGAAATCAGTAAAAAATTTTAGTTCATCATTTTTTTCAGTGTAGTGGTTAGACAGTTGTAAATTTCTGCATAACAAGAAAAATGTTAATATGTTTACGAGGGGTGCTTTGGGTTTGGAGGACTTTGGTTATATTATCAAGCTTAGGAGCAGACTTGTAAATAGTGATCATTTCTTCGGGAGCCCTGCGGGCTTCCGACCTCCCCAAAGCCCAATTTTCTTGGGTACCCGGGGCTCCCTAGTGGACAACTGAGCCTTGAACTCTTGATCCTAGAAACTGCGTCACACTCGCCTAGGGAGTAAGGAAGCAAGCCCAAAACAAAATGTGAGGGAGGGAAAATGCATTCCGGCTACAAATTTGAGGGGAAATATTTGCCAATTTATTTTTTCCCTTTTTTGAGAGCTGTTTTGGTCTGTTCTGGGGGAGAGTTCTCATCGCACCGAATTTTTCAGGGTACCCGGTGGTACCCGATCCCCCCATAAAATATTTTTTCAGGGTGTCCTGTGAATTTTCTTGGGTGTCACAGGATCCCTGGTACCCCCTATTTACAAGTCTGCTTAGGAGAGCAATTTTGGTTTAGCATTACTGAAGCTATCTCTATGATTGTTAAGCCTTTGTAGTCTCTACTTTGTATGCCGTAAAATATGACGTCCTTACACTTGTAAACCTGTTCTCCTTTTATTAGACATCGTTTTCGGTCTTCTTAGTTGTAATCCGCGTATTATAAATTCCAAACTGTGTTACCATAAACTTGTCAACATTTAAAATTCTTATTTCTTCACAACATCGTACTCCGTTGTAGCGGCCATTTTGAAAACACTGCGGCTGGTGTGGCGACGCCCCTATATTCAGAGGCGATTCGGCGAATGTTGATGGCCAATCAGTTCAGTTCAGGTATCATTTTCCCCGGATCCAAGTCAAAAAAACCAAATACCGCAGAAAAATTTGCTTGAGAGAAGATTGGCCCTGAATGAGGCTGAAACATGTGGCCGCGTGGTTCACCCAACTTTTAAGCCTATTTTTGTGCCGTATGTTTCGTCAAGGGGTTTGCGTTGTTAAAAGGCATTCTCACAGTAAGTTTAAATAATCTTTTGTTTAAACTTTAGAAACGTATTTAGGCTTTCGTTATCTTTTTTTGGTACATTAATTGTACTAATTAAATTGACTTTAACTCAAGTGTTGTTCTTCCATTTGAGTATTTCATTCGAGTGTTTATCATTGCACTCAAGTGTATTCTATTTATCAAGTTTTTTACATTGTATTACGATATCAATACGTAATTTTTTTATGTTTTGTAGTACATCATCTAAATCTGAGTGTACTTTGGATCCACAGTTCTGGGTGTGAAGCGTGTACCCATTTATTTTGAATCTTTTGCAGGTACAAAGTGTTCTTTGTGAACCACTCTATTTGATATCTTTGTGATTCCAAAGTGTTCTTTGTGAACCACTCTATTGGTTATCTTTGTGATTCCAAAGTGTTCTTTGTGAACCACTCTATTGGTTATCTTTGTGATTCCAAAGTGTTCTGTGTGAATCACTCTATTGGATATCTTTGTGATTCCAAAGTGTTCTGTGTGAATCACTCCATTGGATATATTTGTGATTCCAAAGTGTTCTGTGTGAAACACTTTATTGGATATACTTGTGATTCCAAAGTGTTCTGTGTGAACCGTTATATTGGATATCTTTACGATACCAAAGCCTTCTGTGTGAACAAATTAATTGGATCATTACGATACCAAAGTCTTTTGTGTGAACTATTTTATTAGTTTCAATATTTAAAATGGTTTCTCGAGAAAGAGCTAAGAGACAAAAAACCAACAAGGTTGGTTAAAACAGAATAAAGCTTCTAAAAAAGCAAGCTAAACAACTTGTGGATAAGAATTACTACTTGAAAAACAAGGAGTATTATCAGAAAAGAAATTCAAAAACCAATCCGACCCGCAAATCTCCAATTGAGAGAGCTAAGAGAAATAAGAGAACTATGCCACCAAGTGGCGCCACAAATGTTCTGACAAAAAACAAAAAAACCAGTAAGAAACCTTTTCTGGTGGGCAAAATGGGTTTGGCGAAAAAGAAACTCAATAAAGGAATTTTTAAGACAAGAAACAAGAAAGTCATAGCTGAAAGTTTCAAACGATTTTTAGTGACAAGGCTCACTGAAAGATTGTCTGCGACAAAATATTTGGACAGCTTGACTAGAGAGGGGAATTCAAAGTTACTCTCTCGAAACCTAAAATGCCAATTGTTAGCGGGTAGAATTTTGCATTTGAAAAGGCATTTATATTCGGCATACAATTACCATCTTACAAGGACTATTAGTGAATTTAAAGATATTGCCGAGAAAGTCCAAGAAATTGGGTCTGTTAATCAAGACAATTTAACGGATGTTGTGGGTGGTAAAAGGCTTCACAGTAGTCTCAAAGAGGCCTATTTCCATGAAACCACCTATTACCCAATTGGAAATAATGGAAAAATATTGAAAAATGACCACGAATTACGCTATGCCAAAGTTATCCAATTGGATGCTGATGGTCATGTGCTGAGAGACCGCGTTATCAATGGCAATAAAGAATTGTTCGTTGACAATATGGGCAATTTCGTTGACATTAAAAATAACAACAAACCTGATGATGTTGAGAGAGTCTTTCAAGTAAATAATTCGGGAGTGGTTACGAATCTTTTCAACATTGTTGAAACTGAGGAGAAAAATCCGAAAAGAAATTTCGTGATCAATGAAAGTGGTCTTATAGAAACTAAACCCAAAACCGTTTATTGGGAATGCAGTGATATTTGTAATATTCGAACTCGAGCCATTGCGAAAGTGCTAACTTTCATAAACACGGTTGCGAATGCGAATGAAAAATCTGTGACTAAAATTTTTGAGTCAGGATTGGACCTTTGCGATTTTAGAAATAAATTTTGCTCTAAATCCAACGTGTCTATAACACCAGAGGGTGCTGAGATCGTCGTGAAAATAGTTCCTTTCCTGGGACACACGGCTTATTGCGCTGATAGTGAAGATTGCCAAAGCTATTTACGTTCTTTTGCTGAACTGGCTCCTCATTATTCGGGAATTAGAAATATTTTGAATAATATTTATCACGTGAAGGCGTTGCTTAACGCGTTAACAAAGATTTCTAATGAAATTGAAAGTGGGGATTACGATTCTCTCACCAAAATCATGGGGGAATTGAGAAAAATCCTTGCCTCACGAGGAAAAAATTTAAATAGCGAGCAAAACAACGCGTCCACAGGGAGCGAAAACGCTCCAAGACCGAGTCTCGATGAAAGCGAAATCTTGAATCTTTACGAAACTCAATTCGTTCGAGCGGCGCTAAATAATAAAGAATTTCACGACACTTCCTGTGACTGCTGCTTAAGATTGTACAAAAAATCGGATTTGAGATCAATAGAAAAAATGGTAAACAGTGCTGTTTCCGATAACGAGGCCTATCTGATTTTAAGAGCTGGCTGGATAATAAACAATTCAGAAACAAGAGAGGCAGACAAGCTTCTATGTCGTTACTGCTCTACGGATTTACGAAAGGGAAAAGTTCCCATCAGATGCTTCCTGATCAACTTGTTGGTTGACAATCCTCCGACAGATGTCACTGATTTAAACATGTTTGAGAAAGTTTTAATTCAGCTTGTGAAGCCCTTCCACACTGTGGTGCGGTTAGGTACTAAAACCAATTCCAACATGCAGTTCGGTACGGTTAAAGCTTTAAAGGGAAGAGTAATTTATCTTCCAATACCAGTGGAGAAAAATTTGAAGATGATTCCCAAGACATTGCCCAAAAATCACGAATTGCATATCCTAGTGAATCGCGTTCCGACTGCGGACAAAAAGGTTTGGCAACAGGTTGTTTGCCTCGAAAAAGTGTTGAAAGCGTTCACTGTGCTGAAAAAAATTAATCCTTTGTATAAGGACATTGATATTTCTTCAATGAGCGAGGAATATATTTGTGGAACGCAAGATATTGATCGAAATGAAAATTCATTGACTCCCCTTGACTTACTGAGCGTAACAGATCCACTTGCGTTGCTTAACGATGGATCTGATGCAGTGACACGCGCTTCCGCTGCGGTTCCAACAGAAGGACCACCGGATAGTCCTCACGACGGTGAAGGTGACCAAAACGCTTCTAACATGCAGGAGCAGGATGAAAATCAGTCTAGCCTTGCACCAGGCAACGTCTACAAAATTTTAACACAGCCCGAGGCTTTGTTGCGAAAACTATCTGAGGGAGAAGCCAATGATCTGTACGATCACTACTCTATTCATCCGGTGAACGTCCAACCACCGAAAGATTTATTGGCCGCTTACCAAATGAAGCGCGTCAAAGCCGCGCCGATTAATACTTGGGACAAAAACTTGGAGTACTTGAGCTTCGTTCATTTGTTCCCCAAGGGTCGCTACGGCAAGCACGATGATAGACCATTTGGGAAATTAACTGAAACAGAGTATCGTTTATCTCGTCTTTTGAACAAAAGTCCAATTTTCAGACGAGATTACGCCTATATGTTTCATTCTTATCAAGAATGCGAAATGAAGGCGATCTCTAGCAGTTTGAACTACGTTCTTCGTGTTAAAAAACCCATGGCAATTGGGGTTGAAAACTTGCTCAGTCGCGTTGAATCTGGCGATAAAGAACTTGAGAGTAATTTAGCCACTTTCTTGGGCCATATTCGAGGAACGAAGGACTACTGGTATAAAGTTCTTAGAAACGTTTTAGCGATGATTCGGGAATTTGGTCCTCCCACCTGGCTTCTAACTTTTAATCCGGCCGAGTACAATGATATGGAACTGCACTATCACTTGAGAAAAGTGAATTCAGACGTTCCAGGAGTAGAGTCGATGACGGTTGCTGAATTGTTGAATTTCGACCCACTTAGCGTTAATTTGCACTTTCACAACAAAGTTCGTACGCTGCTAAACAACTTTGTTTTGTGTAAGCAAAATCCAGTTCTTGGCATGATAGAACATCACTTTTGGAGGGTTGAATACCAATCTCGCGGTTTACCTCACTACCACATGCTATTGTGGGCCAAGGACGCTCCAAAGATCGGAACTTCTTCGACCGAGACTATTTTGGATTACGTTCAAAAACACGTCACGTGTTCGATGCCAAGCGCATCCGTAAGTCCGGAACTGCACCGGCTGGTAAAAAAATTCCAAAATCACAAATGCACCTCCAGTTGTTATAAGAAGGTGAAAAATTCTAAAAAGGGATTGAAAGTGTGTCGTTACGGTTTCCCTCGAAACGTAACAAACGTTGCCACTATGAATTACGTTAGATCAGTTACTCGTCACCGTAAAATGAAAAAGGTGCAGAAACGACTGTACGACTTGCCGAGAAAACAGCACGAAGTTTTAATCAATGATTACAATCCCGCGCTACTTTTGGCTTCCAAAGCCAACATGGATTTGCAATTTGTCGCTGACAAATCGGAAATAGTGGCAAACTATGTCACGGCGTACGTAACAAAAGGAGACCGGGCTGACATGGACCAAACTTTTGCCGAGTTAGGGCACGAAAGTTTGTTCAAAAGATTATTTGCCTATAGATTGAAATCACTGACTTCTAAGTCAGTAGGCATATACGAAGCTATGGACCTTATGTTGGGCCAAGATCTTTACAACAAATCCGACAGCACTAAATTTATAAACACTAACTTGAAAGAAAACCGATCGAGAATTTTGAAAGGTTACAAGGAACTCGAACGTTTGAGGGAAACTGACCCCGAAAGCAAGGACACTTGCCTAAAAGGGTTCGTCGACGACAAGTATCCAAATCGTCCCGACAGCTTGGAAAATCTTAGTTTGCGGGAATTTGGACGGTTTTACGATTATGCGAAGCACTCTGATGGTGTCGAGAAAAATGCGAATGTAATCGAGTTGAAAAACAATCTGGGTTTCATGAGAAAGAGAATTAAGCCCTACATAGTAGAGCACTACATTCACGACCCGATAGAGGAGAAAGAAAAGTATTGTCACGCTCTACTGATCTTCTTCAAACCGTGGCGTGACGAAAATGAGCTATCGGGCGAGTTTGAAACCTTCGCGGATGCTTTCGAAAACTCGCTTTCAGTGTTAAAAGACATGAGAGAATATCACGAGAAACTCTCGGTTTCCAAAGAAGTTGAAAAGAAACGGAAGGCTTCTAAAAAGGCGCAAGAGCCAGAAACCATAGTCTCGGAGATTGAAAGTGACGACGATGAAAATTCACTGCAAGGGAAGGAAATCTTTATCGAAACCGAACATGCGATGGCTGATGTGGAAGCTGCCATGGAAATGAATTTCGAGACTGTTGTTGACAATGTGGTGTTACTAAACTCGGATCAAAGGAGAATTTATGATCACATCATGGATGACTTCTCCCAAGAGGGAGAAAAATCTGGAAACAAGTGCCTTTTTGTGTCGGGACCTGGTGGCACTGGCAAATCGTTTCTTATAGACACTCTCGCCAACGCCGTAAGGCGACGCTTTCAAAATCCTGCTAGCGTGGCCATTGCCGCGCCAACGGGTTTGGCAGCGTTGAATGTTAATGGCGTAACATTACACAGATTACTAATGTTGCCGGTAGATCATGGGCGTATCGCCGAATACCATTCACTGAGTTCTGACAATATGAGCATTATGAAAGAAACTTTGGAAAATTTAAAACTGTTAATTATTGATGAAATTTCCATGGTCTCGTCGGTTTTACTGACTCACGTTCACTTGAGGCTGAACGAATTTTGGGAAATGAACCAACCATTTGGTGGAGTTGTATTTATCCTTGTTTTGGGTGACTTTTTCCAATTGCCTCCGGTTCAAGGAAATCCCGCGTTCATCAAAATCACTTCCGAAGAAGCCAGACTTAGATTCAATTGCATCGGAGGAAGTGATCTTTGGAAGTTTTTTAAATACGATGAACTAACGCAAAATGTTAGACAAGCCAACGACCAAAGTTACGGCGACATTTTAAGCAAGTTAGAATTGGAAGTATTTCTAAAGCTGATGTTTGCAACCTTAGAAAGTAGATTGGTTGCTCGAGGAAAAAACATCGAGGTGGCTATGGACCTTTTCATTAAACTGTCCAATGAAGGGTTTCGCCCAATTTGTTTGATGCCTAAATTAGCCATGTGCGAAAAATTCAACGGCGAAATGCTGCGAAAACGGCGAGAAAGTTGAAGTCATTCTTGCCAGGATAGACTCGCTGACTATGGCAAAAATTAATAAAACATTTTGAGGAGACTTCAAAGTCTAAAAAACGAACCGTCCAAAACGGGCGGTTTGGAGAGCGAGTTAATTCTTTGCGTTGGCTGCCGTATAATGGTCAGAAGGAATATCAGTTTTGAAAAAGGCGTTGTAAATGGTACGATGGGTTTCGTAACTTTATTCAAGAAGGACGAACAAGGAAACGTTGTTGGTATTTTTCTCAGAGTAGATCGCGAACCGAATAACGAAAACGACAACGCTAACACTGACTTTTTAGTTGAGAAAATTTGCGTCAAATTTTTGCTCATGACAAACATTTACGTTAAGCGCTCCCAGTTTCCCGTCATCCTGGCATACGCAATTACGATACACAAAAGCCAAGGCATGAGTTTAAAATGCGCCATTATGGATTTGGGTCCGAATTTATTTGGAACGGGCATGGCGTACGTCGCTTTATCGAGAGTGACGTCCTTAGCCGGACTCCATCTATTACAGTTCGATCCGACTAAAATTTAGGCGGATGGACGAGCCATTATGGAGTATAACAGGCTTCGCAAAAAATATAGGCCAGATCTGCCTCTTTTGGAAATAACGGAGTCGAAAGAAAGTAGAGGTGGGAAAAGAAGTGCGCCTACACTATCTAAAAGCCTTTTAGAAGGCGAGGAAGTGAGATGTGAAGAAACACCGAAGAAGAAAAGGAAAGCCCAACAGAGTTTGGATAGTTTTCCCTTGAAAGGTTTAGCTAACGATGATCAAGTAACGTGCTATTCTAATAGCGTTTTGCAACTACTCTTATTAGTGCCGGAATTAAGAGAATTGGTTAAATCTTACAATGGATCATTCGTTGAAAAACCAGTTTTACGTTGCCTCCATGACACGATAAACGACATCGAGAGTTCTCAAGGAAGCTTCAGTCGTAAAGGGTTGGAACTGAGAATGGCTGTCGGAAATCATTTTACGCAAAACGATCAACAAGACGCCAGTGAATTTTTGATGGTGCTCTTGACGACACTAAGTCAAGAAATGGAAGCCAATTACTCTAAGGCTCTAAAAGATCTTTTTGGTCAAAGTCGCGAAACTTTACCAAATGCCCCAAATGTCAAGTTGAACAAAATTCGGAAAATATTGTTGAAAGCAACATTTTCAATCTTCCACTAGAAAACCGAGATAAAATTAAAATTTAGAACAGCAATGGTTTGTTACTAAAATTATGCACTTTACTATGTTGGGAGTTTGGGCGCACTCCTGTAAGCCAAGCTTCTGGGCGACAAAGTTTTGAGGGAAAAGGGACTTGTCAGCATGCCTACCCTACAGGAACTGACTACCCCGTGTCCGCGGGTGGTGAAATACCCCAAATCCCCCCTCCTTCACCACCCGATTAAACCTCAAGTACTTCACTCGTAACTCTAAAAAACCCAACTGTGATTAACGCCTAATCACCTTGGACTTCAATTTAAATTTCCATCGAAACGCCTTATGAACGTTATTTTACGGACGTTTGCCAAACAAAACAAGCTCGATGGAATTAGTAAAATAAAGCTGCCAATTAATGACGTTAAGCAGTAATGCTATTTGAGTTCAAAAGTAATAAATATCAAAACAAAATAAAATGGACTGGAGATGTCGCTACCAAACACAAGGCACATCATTAACTCTCTGAACTAAATTGCAGATTCTACATTAACATAACAAAATCACGCGCGATGGAGCTAGTAAAAAAGCTAACGATTAATGAAATTAACACTAAACGCCATCTTAGTTCAATAGTGAAACACAAGGCTCCTCATTAACTGTGAACTAAACTGCAGACTCTACATCAGTTAAAACAAAACCAAGCGCGATGGAACCAGTAAAAAAAGCTACCAATTAATGACATTAACCACTAACGCCATCTTAGTTCAATAGTATTAAATATAGAAAAAAATAAATCAACTGGATTGAAGATGTCACTAACGAAATACAAGGCGCTTCATTAACTCTCTGAGCTAAACTGCAGATTCTACACCAACAAATCACTACCCTTTTTAAAAAGCATCTTTAAGTATATTAGAAGTATTTTAACAAAAACTCCCCCTTCCCTTTTTTATACCTAAAATAATTTAACATTAACACCATGCTTACTATTTTTCTGGCTATTATATATCTCAATTTTACAGTCCTAGATTACATGTGTAT